>JARFJB010002067.1:812500-817500 GCA_036346205.1 Vesta saturnalis
ATAATATATAAGGAGAGGAAGAGAGAAAAGAAGAGGAGAGGGAGAAGAGGGAAAGGAAGAGGGAGAGGAGAGGAAGAAGGAGGAGAGGAGAGGGAGAGGGAGAAGAGGGAGAGGGAGAGGGAGAGGAGAGAGAGGAGAAGAGGAGAGGAGAGGGAGAGGGAGAGGAGAGAGAGGAGAGGAGAGGAAAAAGAGGAGAGGAGAGGAGAGGAGAGGAGAGGAGGAGAGGAGAGGGGAGAGGAGAGAGGGAGAAGAGGAGAGGAGAGGAGAGGGAGAGGAGAGGGAGAGGGAGAGGGAGGAGGAGGAGAGGAGGGAGAGGAGAGGAGGGAGAGGGAGAGGGAGGGAGAGGGAGAGGAGAGGGAGAGGGAGGGAGAGGGAGAGGGAGGAGAGGGAGAGGGAGAGGAGAGGAGAGGAGAGGGAGAGGGAGAGGGGAGGAGAGGGAGAGGGAGAGGGAGAGGAGAGGGAGAGGGAGAGGGAGAGGGAGAGGGAGGAGAGGAGAGGGAGAGGAGAGGGAGAGGAGAGGGAGAGGGAGAGGAGAGGGAGAGGAGAGGGAGGGGAGGGAGAGGAGAGGAGAAAGGGAGAGGGAGAGGAGAGGGAGAGGAGAGGGAGAGGGAGAGGAGAGGGAGAGGGAGGGAGAGGGAGGGAGGGGAGAGGGAGAGGGAGAGGGAGAGGAGAGGAGAGGGAGAGGGAGAGGGAGAGGGGAGAGGGAGAGGGAGAGGGAGAGGAGAGGGAGGGAGAGGGAGGGAGAGGAGAGGGAGAGGGAGGAGGGGAGAGGGAGAGGAGAGAGGAGAGGGAGAGGGAGAGGGAGAGGAGGGAGAGGAGAGGGAGAGGGAGAGGGAGAGGAGAGGGAGAGGGAGAGGGAGAGGAGAGGGAGAGGGAGAGGGAGGGAGAGGAGAGGGAGAGGAGAGGGGAGGGAGAGGGAGAGGAGAGGAGGGAGAGGAGAGGGAGGGAGAGGAGAGGAGGGGGAGGGAGAGGAGAGGGAGAGGGAGAGGGAGAGGGAGAGGAGAGGGAGAGGGAGAGGGAGAGGGAGAGGGAGAGGGAGAGGGGAGAGGAGAGGGAGAGGGAGAGGGAGGAGAGGAGAGGAGAGGGAGAGGGAGAGGGAGAGGAGAGGAGAGGGAGAGGAGAGGGAGAGGAGAGGGAGAGGGAGAGGGGAGAGGGGAGAGGGAGAGGAGAGGGAGAGGGAGAGAGGAGAGGAGAGGGAGAGGGAGGGAGGGAGAGGGAGAGGAGAGGGAGAGGAGAGGGAGAGGGAGAGGGAGAGGAGAGGGAGAGGGAGAGGGAGAGGAGAGGAGGGAGAGGAGAGGGAGAGGGAGGGGAGAGAGGGAGAGGGAGAGAGAGGGAGAGGGAGAGGGAGAGGGAGAGGGAGAGGGTAGTGGTAGTAATTATGGGTTAGGAACATATTGCATTGATCCTCAGCTAGGTGCTTCAAAAGATGCCCAATGTACATTTTCGGTTTTGGGTGAGCAGCAAGAGCAAGGTCATGTAAGTGACGATCCCTCGGAATGTGTTCAGTTAATAGTCAAAGCACTGACTATTATCCCTAAGAAATCAATCAGCACATTTTCGATGAGTTAACTGGCCAAAAGAAACAGAAGAAACCCAAAAAACAAAATGTAATGGAAATTTAGAGGAAAAATGTAATTTTGTATGCTACTATTTTAAGTTTTATAAATAAGTGTCAAAAAAAGGAAACTTCTGCCATCATCGGCGTTTGTGAAATTGAAAAATCTGAAAATTTGATACTAAAATACTCACAATTAAAATCATTTCCGAACGAGTACAATTTACCTAAAAAGGGACAGCCTATACCAAAAACAAGTAGAATATTTACTTTTAACTGTCAGTTAGATGAAAATGAACTTATAAAAATAAATGGTAGATTCAGTGATAGTAGTCAGATTAGCAAAAATGTGAAAAGTCCAATCGTGTTAGACCCCAAAGATAAAGTGACGAAACTATTAATACAAAATTACCACTAAAGCGCTTTCCATCTTAGACAAGAAACGGTGATGAACCTATTGCGCCAAAAATATTGGATTTTGAGAATGACACAAGCAATAAGATCTTCATGGAAAAGTTGTCAACGTTGTATAATCAGGAATGCTGTTCCACAGGTACTAATGATGGCACCTTTACCAGTATGCAGATTGGACCCTTCGATAAGATGCTTTGTAAAAATAGGCGTAGATTATTTCTGATCGATGGCAGTAAAACGTAGTATTGAAAAACGCTATGAAGTTCTTTTTACTTGTATGGTGACGCGAGCCATTCATACTGGAATTCCATACGACTCAAGAGCCAATGCCTTTATACATGTTTTGAGATAGTTTGGATGTCGAAGAGGATTTCCTTTTGAAATGTATAGTGACTGTGGAGTAAATTTGAAATTGGCAGATAAGAAACTTTCAGTTGCTCTAAAACGGTTATAAAGTAAACTCTGAAATTTTAGACTTTTGTTTGATTCGAAAAATCAGATAGAAATACAACCCACCTTTAGGTCCTAACATGGAAGGGGCATGGGAAAGGTTGATACAACCAGTAAAAAAGGGTAATGAAAGAAATTTTAACCTCAAGATGTCCTCCAGAACACGTTTTAAGAACCGTTCTTAGTGAAGCAGAAAATATAACCAATTCTCAACCTTTAACTCACGTTTCTCTTGACTTACACGACGCTGAAGCACTCACTCCTAACCATTTCCTTATTGGACCCGATGATGCAGCCTTACCCTGTACTAGTTCGTATGACGTCAATTTTAATTTAATGACAAAATAAAGAGCGGCTCAAAAGTTAACCGATTTATTTTGGAAGAAATGGCTTCAGGAATACCTTCCAAGTTTAGTTAACAGCAAGAAATGGCACCAAGACACTAACCCTATTCAAGAAAATGATGTAATGATCATAGTGGATCCCAGAAATCCAAGAAATACTTGTCCTAAAGGAATAGTAGTAAAGCTCTGCCCAGGGAAAGGATGGTCGAATACGAGTGGTTGATCTTCGTATGACCAATGGCAGAATTTTAAGAAGGCCTACTAACAAACTATGTATTCTCGATGTGCAGAAGAGTAATTAACTGGAAGTCAATTACTGGGGAAAGATTTGTTCTAGAATAGTTTGATATTTGTTAATGTATTTAATTTGTTTCCCTCTGTATAATTTAGTTTGTTCGTTTAGTTTGAATTATTCTGTATTACATTATTAAGTATAATCAAAGTGTTATTGTTGTAAAAAAATTATTGTTAGAATTGACACTGACAATACAAAAAAACAAAGAGTATAATCGGATTTCGGTCATTCGGCCGTATAGATAAAAATTAGTATTCTTTTAATTTTGAAGGTAAGAACAGAAGCTGTTACATTTTTCAATGCTTTGCAACATTTGTATATATCTTCCTCAGATTCTAGTCGTCGATGGGAAACTTTACAATCAAACTTAAAAAATAATGCTAAAGTTCCAAAACGAGTTGGGACACTCTGGTCTTCACAACATGATGCCGTAATTAGTTTGTGTGAAAATTGGAATGAATATTTTCAAACTTCAACAGAAATCCTGGAAAATTTACCTGAAAAGCCAACCACACGTATACAAGCAACTAGAATAAAACGACAACTGCACTGTTTCGAATGAGTCTTTATGAGTGATTTTGGGAAGTGTTGTTAGAACGTTTGCAAAAGACTAATAAAAGTCTTCAATCCGTTGCTATCGATACCGATATAACGCAGCTCTTTTCCTCTTTAATTTCGTTTGTAAAGTCCTTAAGATCTGAAGACATGTTCACAACTTTTATTAACAAGGCCAGAAATCATACGAAATTCATCTTCATATGACTCTTCTGCAAGCTTTTTTGCAGCGAAGTCTAAAACGGAAACTCTTTTCAGACGAAAGTCGAGTTGGTGAAATTACTCTAACTGAAAAGGAAAAATTAAGAACTGAGACATTTTATGCTATTTTGGATCGAGTTGTGATGGTACTAGAGAAAAGAGCTGCAGCGTATGAAAATGTTCATTTCTCTTCTCTTTATATGAATGTTCACAACAAACGTTAATTCATAAATGCGATTACCTCCAAGAAATTTACAATGATGATTTGGAAAGTGGAATTTTTGCACTTTTGTGAAATTTTAAAAGAAAAGACTAAGTACAAAAAACAAGAAAATATCCGACTTATTATATTTAATTCGATCCCAAAATCTACAAACTGTGTTTCCCAATACAGAAATTGTGTTACAAATTTTTGTGACAATGGCAGTATGTTCAGATGAACGGTCATTTAAAGCGACTTAAAACTTATTTACGGTCAAGTATGAAAGAAAATCGGTTAAATTCATGGACGATTCTGACTATAAAAAGTGATTTAACTGAAAGTTTGAATTATGATAACCTGATTACAGACTTTGCAAAAAAAAACCACGTCGAAAACAACTGTGAATTCTAAGTTTTATTACTGTAACATGTGCATTATAAGTAATAAATTATCCTGCGCTACAATCTATACCCTTGCGTTTAACGTAAAAATTAGATTCCTAGGTATGACATTGACGTATAGTAGTAGGTACTAGGTTATAATCATAAATACTCTAATTAAAAGCCGTGTAATATTTGATCCTTAAAGCGGAAAACACCTAAATCCGGCAGTCCACAGAAGGATTGGGAAGAACTGGTTACTAGCAGAATTGAACTCTCTCAAAAGTAGTTCTTTATTGCTTCGAAAAGCCATATTTAATCAATATATAAAAGATTCCTTAAACGAAAAATCTTAGAATGGTAAAAATGAAATCAAAATTTAAATATTAGGCACAATTCTAATATAAACAAGAAAGAAACTCTTAACGTAATGCAAAATAACCAAAAAGAAATCTAAACTAAACTAAAAAATCCTTATTATAATAAACTAAATACAGAGCGTAGGAATAAAAAACAACCGGTCATCTTTACCTAAGACATTTGTCAATAGTTATATGATATCTACGCATAGTAAACGGTATCAAGTTATTATTTTTATCTCAAA
>JARFJB010002067.1:822500-852500 GCA_036346205.1 Vesta saturnalis
TCTGTGTTCTGTGTCTGTGTGTCTGTGTTCTGTGTGTCTGTGTGTCTGTGTGTCGTTCTGTGTTCTGTGTGTCTGTGTGTCTGTGTTCTGTTGTGTCTGTGTTCTGTGTGTCTGTGTGTCTGTGTGTCTGTGTGTCTGTGTCTGTGTGCCTGTGTGCCCGTGTGTCTGTGTGTCTGTGTGTCTGTGTGTCTGTGTGTCTGTGTGTCTGTGTGTCTGTGTGACTGTGTGTCTGTGTCTGTGTGTGTGTCTGTGTCTGTGTGTCTGTGTGTCAGTGTGTCTGTGTGTCTGTGTGTCTGTGTATCTGTGTGTCTGTGTGTCTGTGTCTCTGTGTCTGTGTGTCTGGGTGTCTGTGTCTGTGTGTCTGTGTCTGTGTCTGTGTTCTGTGTGTCTGTGTGTCTGTGTGTCTGTGTGTCTGTGTGTCTGTGTGTCTGTGTGTCTGTGTGTCTGTGTGTCTGTGTGTCTGTGTGTCTGTGTGTGTGTGTGTGTGTGTGGGTGTGGGTGTGGTGTGGGTGTGGGTGTGCTTGTGCGTGTGTATATATATATATATATATATATATATATATATATATATATATATATATATATATATATATATATATATATATATATATACAGTGTGTCCCCGGATAGGTGAAACGACTCTTGTAAAAGATAAACAATTTTCGATATAAAATTTCATTGTTTGGGGTTCAGCCCTGCTTAGTTAAAGACTAATTTCTGGCATAATTTTAGTTTTCTAAAATCATGTATGCCTTGGATCTTTTCAAAAATTTGATTTTTGGTTCTAGTAAACTGCCTTTGTTAGTGAAGATATAACAAAATTTGATTAAGAAAACTTGTTTAGAATCATGAAAGATTCCTACTTCTAGAATTTCAAGCACCTAGGCTAACGTTGATGTTTTGGCAATTTTCATCTGCATTTCTTTGAAATCAGCTCAAATACATGGCTTATACAATCTTTGTCAAATAAAACAATATGTGTAAGAAAATTAAACTATCAAATAAAAATAATATTAATAATTATCAACACATCAAAGTCGGTGTAGGTCGTTACAATTTTGGAAATAGGACTTTTTTATGATTCTGAATAACTTTCATTAATCGTATTCCTTTCTGTACTATTAACAAATATTTTTCTGCAGAGTACAGTTTTTTTTAATCAAAATCTCTCATATCTTCTGTTATGTCGATTCCTATACTAAAGAAATGTATTTGTAACAAAGATTGCTATGGAAAAACAAATTGTCTCCATAACAAAACTTATCTGTCAATCTTATCAATCAAACACTTCTGTATTTAATTGAAACATATTTTAAAGACAATGTTAACATTAGATGAAAAGTTTACTTGATTCAGTGTTACGGAATCGGTGAAAGATCGATAAATATGGTTATTGCTTTATTTAATGAAAAATATCCAAATACTGCAATTAACAAACTTACTGCTTGGCGTTTAATCAAGAGATTTCTCACAACAGGAAGCGTTCACTATAAGAAGAGAGAAAAAAGCTTACGATGAAACTGATGCAGGTACTTTAGTTGCTTTAAATTCCGTAGATGCATATCCTAAAATGTCTCTAAGAAATCGAAGCGTAAATACAAACATAAGTAAAACACATTTACAGAGAATTTATAAAACTAACAAAATTTATCCATATAAAGCCAAATTTTGCCACACTTTGGAAGAAGGTGATGAGGCAAGGCGATTGTAGTTCTGTTTGTCTTTAGGGGAGCTAATTTTAGAAAACAGAAATTTCCATAAACTAATAATTTTTTCTGATGAATGTACTTTCACAACAAATGGTGTTCCATCTTCGCAAAACTGTCGATATTGGACCAGAGTCAATCCCCAGTACGTAGTTAACTCAAGAAGGCAGTATTTTGGAAAACTAAATGTTTGGTGTGTCGTCTCATACGAGTTAGGAATTATTGAACCCTTTTTTATTGAAGGAAGATTAAATCAGCAAACTTACTTACAAATTCTGCAAAATTTTGTTGACGAACTTCCATTAAATATTCCACGTTCGCATTACTTTCAACAAGATGGCTGCCCTGCCCATTCCACACAAATGATTACTGATTGGCTTAATAATCAGTTTGTTGGAAGATGGTTCGGGAGAATGAGTGTGACATCTTAGCCGGCTAGATCTCCAGACCTATCGATAATGGATTTTTTTGTATGGGGATGGGTAAAACAAATAGTTTACAAAGAACACATTCCGAATGACACTGAAATATTAAAACGCAGAATAACAGTTGCAGTTCGATCAATTCCTAGAGAACAAATACAGGCAGCTTTTGGAGAATTCCGGAATCGTATTGAAAACTGCGCAAATTTAGGAGGAGGCTTAGTAGAGCCTTATTTTTAATCTGAATATTAACTCACTATTTCATTATAACTTATCAGTGTTAAGCCAGTAACTTGTAATAGCTAATAATTTAAGTGTTATCTTTTAATATTCATAGTAATAAACTGTGTTAAAGAAATTCTTTTATTTATTTTGTTTATTTAGAATTTTTTTGCTTTTCAAGAGTCATATCACCTATCCGGGGATAAACAATATTAAACTATCAGACAATAAGTATTGTAAATTGCCAAAACATCAACGTTGGCCTAGGAGCTTGAAATTCTAGAAGTAGGACTCTTTCATGATTCTAAACAACTTCTGTTAATCAAATTTTGTTATATCTTCACTAACAAAGGCAGTTTACTAGAACCAAAAATCAAATTTTTGAAAAGATCCAAGGCATACATGATTTTAGAAAACTAAAATTATGCCAGAAATTAGTCTTTAACTAAGCAGGGCTGAACCCCAAACAATGAAATTTTATATCGAAAATTTTTTATCTTTTAGAAGAGTCGTTTCACCTATCCGGGGATACACTGTATATATATATATATATATATATATATATATATATATATATATATATATATATGTATACAGGGTGACATAGAAAGAAGTGCTATCCATAGTGCCACGCGATAGAAGACACTAAAATAAGAAAAAAAGTTCCTATGAACTTAGGTCCGCAACGCCTTCGTTTAAAAGATATAGGGTGTTGAAGTTTAATTATTTTTTTGTTTTTTTTAATATCCTTTTACAATGATGTAATAAGCGGACGAAATTTTGTATACTGGGACTTTTTATCAAGCAGAATTCAAATATTACCTTAGTTCTTTTATTACTGATAGAGGGCGCCACATACAGGTTTCCATCTTGCTTGAATCGGTCCTAACTTTTTTGCCTTACACTGTATGTCATTTTCGACTGAAAAAATTTGTTTTCCCATCTTTTCTGCTTCAGAAAGGTATACCTTATTGAAGTCGCTAGGATCAAAGGTTTACGAGAAATCGATTGACAGGTAAACTGTATTGAAATTGATTGGCGACTCTATATAAAAGGCACAAAATGTTTGATTTGAGCTTCTTGGGTCCAACCCTGCTTAGTTTGAAACTAATATCTGTGACAGAATTTTTATTTCGAAAAATCACGTGTGCCTTGGAAATTTTTAAAATAATGATTTTTCAGACTAGGAGATACGACAAAATGTTATTCCAAAAAGTCGTTCACACTGAAAAGTTACATACGTATGCATTTCCAGACTTTAGGCCAGCTTTGATTTTTTAGATATTTTTTATGTTATTAACGAAATTTGATCAGAATTGAAAATTATTTTAAGGTACATTTCCCATCACAGATCCCATGAAACAGACCGCTGTTGAAAATAAAGCAAATTTTTTTTATTGTTAGATAATCGTCCTTCACAATAACAAAGCAATTACACCAAATTACCGATCTACTGTGACTTATGACACTTAGTTTACTCAATTAAAACAACTCCTAAGTTTGCACAATGTTCAATATGTAATATAAATTCTTTATAAAAACTTTGTATCTGTTCCAAAGTAATCTTTGCGGTAGCGTTTTGAAATCCATTTTTTAACTCTTCAACATCATTTGGAATTCTTTCAGGATAAACTAACTGTTTTTATCTGCCCCACACAAAAAAATCCATAATAGTAAGATCAGATGACCTTGGAGGCCACAACAATCTGCAACTGTTTCTCCTAATCTATCTTTCACCAAACTGTTCGTTTAACCAGCTGGAAACAAGACGAGTAGAATGGACAGGGCAGCCGTGATGCTGAAAGTAACTGGTCTGGCGTATTTGTAAGTATTGCTTTCTGGTATTGTGGATTTTCTTCGCCCCAAAATCTACAATTCTGAGACGAAGGAACGCCATTTGTTGTGAAAGTAGATTCATTGGAGAATATTATCTGCTCATGATACTGTTGGTTGTTTCAGATTTCTTCTCCCAAAGACAAGCAAAAATCCCATCTTTTACCTTCATCACCATCTTCTATAGTATGAAGAAAGTGTGCTTTAAATGAACTGGTGTTACAGCTTTTATAAATTCTTTCCATATGTGATCTGCTTATACCTGAACTGTCGCTTCGCTTTCTCAATGACATTTTTGGATCATTTTCTATTGAATTTAATGCTATCAATGTAGCTGCATCATTTTCATCTAAAGTTTTCTTTTGTTTTTTAAATTATTTATACTTCCAGTTTGCAAAGACTTCTTTATTATCCAGCTCACCTATGATTTTTGTACTATTGCATCGGAATATTTTTTGTTAAAAAGACTAATTACAGAAGACATCGATCTCTAACCAATACCGTAACACTGAATTAAATAAACATTTTGTTTAACATTTATGACTATTAAACAATGAAATAACAGTAAAGGGGACACAAGTGGTACTATTCAGTTTGTTTTAATGCTATTTATTATTAAAGTAGTGATTTTACATTTCACACTTGTATCTTGACACAAACATTTAAAAACCGAAATTTTCAAAGCAATCCGGTTACTGTCACAATTGACAGAGCGAGTACACCTTTAATGCAGAGCAACCATTGTTAAAAAAATTTGTGGTATTTTTTACAGGGCGTCCAAATTTTAAGATTAACATAATTAACATAATTTTCAATTCTGATCAAATTTCCTTAATAACATAAAAAATCATTAAAAGTGTGAAAAATCATTTTTTTCAAAATTTCCAAGGCACACGTGAATTTTCGAAACTGAAATTCTGTCACAAAAATTTTTTACCTTTACAAGAGTCTAATAAATTCGGGGCACACCCTATATATATATATATATATATATATATATATATATATATATATATATATATATATAGGCTGTTTCAGTAGGTGCTTACACTACCTATATATTGAAAACTACTCACACGATTTTTATAAAAATTGGTATAGATGGATAACAAATTTTGTCGAGTTTATGAAAAATATTTTGACAGACATGCCACTACCAGTTACATCGGAAGTGAGCAGCAACTTCGTTATTTTAAATAGATCACTCTGTATACTATTAACGTATTCTACGTTAATATTTAATGTCACTTTATGTTGAATACTCTATACCTAAAATGTATTTTATCGAGATATTAATTTTTTTAGTGAAAAATTGACCTTTATATTGAAAATTCCAATACCAATTAAAACATATCTGGTCGTGTTAATGAGTAGGAAGGTCAAACTAATTGGTGAGATGTCAAAAACTGCTTTATTGAATGCAGGGTTCTTAAAAAAAGTTATAAAAGGTTAAACTTCAAGAATGTCAAATATCTTAATTTTTTTAGCTGAAACTAGCATTTTTTCGTCTTTTACTCAAGTCTACGGCCAAAAATAAGGGGAGATTATGTTCATTTATGATATTTGACATTTTTGAAGTTAACTTTTTATAACTTTTTTACGAACCCTGTATACAATAAAGCAGTTTTCATGCCTCCGATTAGTTTGACCTTCTGACTTATTAACCCAACAAGATATTTTTTATTTGGTATTGGGGATGTTTACATAGAATTTTCAATATAAAGGTCTGCACCTGTCAATTTTTCATAAAAAAATTAATATCTCGAAAAGTATACATTTTAGGTATAGAGTATTCTACATAAAGTGACACTAAATTTTAACGTAGAATCCGAAAAGTTAATAATACACAGGGTGTTCTATTTAAAATAACAAAGTTGCTGTTCACTACCGGTATACCAGAAAGTGGAATGTCTGTCAAAATGTTTTCCATAAATTCGCCAAAACTTGTTACCCATCTATACCATTTTTTATAAAAATCGTGTGAGTAGTCTCAAATATATATATATATATATATATATATATATATATATATATATATATATATATATATAGGAATCTATGGCCGCCTACAAGTATATGACACCACTGCGAAAATATTCCATTATGTTAGTAGTACGGATTCAATGAAACATTATCTTGTAATTAACTTAATCATCCCTGACGTTATAATGGCGATTACTCACTTGTGACGACGTAGAAATCTAAGGCACTACGTGGAAAATGCTTTATTTTAGTGTTATTAATGATTTAAGTTGCAAAATGGCTGAACGATTACTCGGCCCATTTTCGTGTAATTAACTTAATGATTCCTTATGTTTAGCGATTACTCCCTTGTTACGACCTTGAATATATGGCACTATGACGAAAGTATTAATTATTTCAGTGCTATTAATGGTGGAAATTAGAGAATGGCTCAATGATTCATTCTGGTGTAATTTATTAATAACGCCTTAAGTTGTAATACCGATTACACGGTTTGGATGGTCTTCGAGTATGTGGCACTAGCACAAAGATATTGCATTAAGACAGTATTATGGTGTAAATTACATAATGGCTCAATGGCCCATTCTCGTGTAATTAACTTCATCATCCCGTATGTTGTAATAGCGATTATTCCCTTGTTACGGCCTGCGAGTCTATTGTACTAGGACCAAAGTATAGCATTACATTAGTGTTATTAATGGAGTAAATTAGAGAATGGCTTAATCATCGGTTCTCTGATAATTTATTAATCATCCTTTAAGTTGTAATAGCGATTACTCTCTTTTGATGGCCTGCGAGAATATGGCATTACTTCGAAAACATTGCATTAAGACCGTATTATGAATGATGTAAGTTGTATAATGGCATAATAGCCTATTCTCGCGTAGTTACTTAATCATCCCTTATGTTGCAATAGCGATTACTCAAACCAGCGAATCTACAACACTAAGACGAAAAAAGTATATTAAGGTGGTTTCATTAATGATGTAACATGCGGTATGGCTCTATGACAAGTTTCAAAGAACTTTATTAAATTATACTTCTGTAGCGTTGCAAATAATGGCTTCCGAATTTCTGTGTTTACGCTATGAACAACGCATACGCACTTAGTTAATGCATGTAAACGTTTGTTCGTCTACATCGCCAGGAGTGTTTACCACTACGTCATTAATTTATGACTTTGGCTTAAATAAAAGAGTGATTTAAATGAGGATGGTGAACATTCGTAGTGCATTTGACGAAATCGACATACGGTATTGAATACGCAAATGTATTAGAAAGAGTAAACTTATAAACGCGAAATTAATTTGTGTTATATGCATATGAATTTAATTCTCATTTGACTAAATCTACGTAACTCGCGTGGGTGTGGGTGTGGGGGCGCGTGTGTGTGTGCATGCGTGCGTGCGTGGATGCATTCGTGCGTGGGTGGGTGGGCTTGTTTTCATTTGGCTTGGATAGATTTTGTGAGAAATCCAGCGGCGTTGAGGGCGTGTTTATTAGTATCAGTTTTTGGTTTTTATCAAATGTTTCTAAAACAGCTGCATATTTCAATGATATAATAATACCTAGATATAGGCCTTAAACATATCCATTAATTATGTTCTATGCAATTTTTTGATACGGCGCGTATTGTGTTCCTTCAAATTTTTTTAGTATCTGAATAACGACTAATTTTATAAGAAAAGGTGTAGCCACATTTTTTAAGGAAAATTCAACTTTAGATAACTTTTTTTATACAGTTTCTTAATATAACGCAAGGTAAGTCTACAAATTAGTTAAATATGAACGAAAAAGGTTAAACTGTATTATAGATATCTGACAGAAGGGGGCGGCTTCGAAATTTTGTTTAAGTTAAAGTGTATGTCTATTAATCTCTATCTGACATACAGTTTTAAACGTCATTCTGACATAGGTTATTATTTTTGCTTTTACAATGTTGCCTGTTTTCGTTATGAACGTACAAAGAAGCAGTTGCATAGTTATGCTAACAAAATTATAATTAAAATTATTTCATTTCTTTTAATTTTTTAAGTTAGCATGTAGATGTCAATTAACTTCTGTCTGACATACTTTTAAACGTCTGTTTGACACAATTTATTGTTTTTGTTTTTACAATGTTGTCTATTTTCGTATTGCACTTATTATGAAGGAGGTTCAATAATTATCCTAAAAAAATGTGATTAAAATAATTTCGTTCCTTTATTTTCCATTTTGTAGGTCGTGCGGTGTTCCACGCCAGATATTTTTCGATAACAACTGAAAGCTGGAAATACACAAGAAGTAATTTTTCTTATGATACTGAAAATAGTTGATCTCACAATTTTGTACATTTTTCTAGATTTTAAAGAGGTAATTTTCATTTGGCATATGTTTTCCTTCTAAAATATGTCATGTTTTAAAAATTGTTATTAATTTTATTAAATACATAAATAAAAAGTTTTCCATGAGTAGGATTTGAACCTACGACCTATACTTTGCCACAATACCACGCTAACCAACTGCGCCATCAAGGTTCAAGTCCCAATCGATGTAAATTTTGTATTTATGTATATAGAACTGATGTAAATTCTAAATGTAATGAGATTACAATCAAATTACTTATATTAATGGAATGTGAGCCTGCAATATCGCAAGGGTTCACACATACCAAAGCAACTTGAGTAATATTAAATTATAAGTTTTTGTTATGAACGAATAAGTTTAAAGGTAAATATGTAATTAAAAATTATTATAATTTTTAATTACATATTTACCTTTGAACTTATTCGTTCACAACAATAACTTATAATAATGTCATATTTTATTTGAGCTATTAGTGTTCGTAGGAAAATAATCGCTTCACACCTTTCTTGTACAAAGCTCATCTTGCATTTTTATGGTACCAAATTATACTGTTTGTGAATGTTATTTCAATTTTTTTTTCCTTGCAGTTGACTATTTTACCTTATCGTTATTTTTACTAAATTAACATTAAAAGTTGATTTACCGTTTAACAAATAAAATTTGTTTGATATTTAAATGAACGAATAACTTCTTGTGAAGGTTTTTTTTATTTCTCGTGAAGACAATAAATTAAAATACAAGGTGATATTAAATAATTGAACTGTCGCATTATTTTAAATTAATCTCTGTCGTGAGTTACTTAATCAACAGGATGCTGTTTGAATTAACATTTTATAACTAATTCAAGGAAATTAGAAAGTGTTCTAGTTAGCTCTTATTAATTAGTTGAAATTAGAATGAGAGGTTTTTTTGTATTCTTTCAGGTATTTCTATCCGTATTTAGGATAAACGGTTGGTGTGATGGCGCAAACAGCTGGACACTGAATTTACA
This sequence comes from Vesta saturnalis, assembly GCA_036346205.1. Classification (NCBI taxonomy): domain Eukaryota; kingdom Metazoa; phylum Arthropoda; class Insecta; order Coleoptera; family Lampyridae; genus Vesta; species Vesta saturnalis. Next base: position 832,004 of record JARFJB010002067.1, read on the forward strand.
GGGTTACTTACAAAGGGGAAATTTGATGGTAGATAGCGAGCTTGGTTGGTGTCTGTTTTCCTATTAATTATTTTTATGTGGAAAGGATTTATTCTTTTATAGGGAAAAGCGTCGTTCGTGGTTGCCTTAGTTGTGGTGGTCGACGAGAGAAATGCTACTGAATGAATCTCTTATCTCGGCACGACTATATAATGTATTTAACCTTCAGAACGATTAGTATACTGGAATTTATACATTTTTACACTAGCGGGCGGGATAAACAGAACGTTTGATGTAGTCTGGTATTAAACAATGTTTGATACAAGAATATCGCGAAGTTCGATACAGCAAGTGTTCGAATTCAGGACTTCATAAAAGTAGTAGATTTTAAAAATAGACAATTACGTTAAGTGAGAGAAAATTTAATACTCACTTTTGCTTATGTCATTTCTATGGATTAGAACTTTTAGGAAAACAAATAAATATCGGATCTTAGTCTGGTTGACCGCTTTCATTCCTACGTGTAGGTACGCTTTCTAGTGGACACCGTGGGGCCGGCAGAATTCCGGCAGTCAGTCTTTCTTTCCGACTGTGTAAGTATACAACGACACTGGAAACTAATGTCCAACTATAGCGTTCTCTACAATTGTATGCCTAGGTGTTGTAATAAACTTACATGCAAGAGAAGACGAATCTGACCGAAAGAAACCCAGGGTGTACAGGAGAATCTGAGAAACGATTCGAATAAGAAACCTGCTTTTGATACCAATTCAATCAATTCAATACAATTCAAGTTTACTAAATTTTTGATAATTAACAATACAATTATAACTACATAAAATCTACAGAGAATTGTGATATTTTGGTGGTGCACTTCAGCGGGTGGGCTGTGATGTTTTGGAATACATGTTGACATTGGGTTGTGTTGTTTGTTTGTTTCCAAAGAAAAAATCGTTGAGTGGGGATTGATATTGGAGTTGGTACTGTATGGACTGTCCTGTTATCTCTCGGATAATGGAGATGGTGCTGCTGCCTCTGTAATTACAAGAAAACCGTATAAGTTTAGTCGCCAGAGTTTTCTGCTCAGTGATAGGAAAAAAGTAACATCTCTTAACCGCGCGTGAGAATCACTCCCCACAGTACTCGCAGTTTTCGCCTTAGCTCTTATGATTTTTATCAATCTGCGGAAAGGCGGGGAGTGCTTCTGGTAGTGGAGTTAATGTAGAGATTTGCTGTTGGTAAGTAGCTGGACTGGGCAAGACGTAGAAAATTCTTAATGCTTTCGGAACGACGTCAGGGCATCAGTAGGTATAGAATTTATTAGTTGAAATTCTACAATTTTGGTAAAATTCATTAATTAGCCAATGATTAATTAAAAAAAATGGAGTTTTGGCTCTTTACAACAACTTTAATTTATTACATTTATGTCTGCATAAGGTTAAATTTTTATGATATTTACACACTACGTGTCGTCCAGCCAAAACATTTACCCAACAATGAATGGATTCGTTCTTCATTATTTTATTTCAATCGTTTTTGGGATTGAAGAGAATATTTCAATCAGCAAATTTACGATAGAAGTAGGGCGTATATACATAATAATTATTAAATATTATAAAAAAAATATTATTATTTTGCTACTAGCAAAGAATAGATAATAATAATAGTCCCGTCAACTGTAACTAGTAGGCTGCAATTAAATACATGTATGCGTTGGTTCGCTTTGAAAACTGAACATTACCAAAGAGTAGATTATGTGTGCGCGTGCGTGCGCTTGTGTGCGCGTTTGTACGCGTGTGTGTGCGCGTGTGTGCGTGTGTGCGTGTCTGTGTGTGTGTGTGTATGTGTGTGTGTCTGTGTGTGCGTTCGTGTGTGTGTGTGTGTGCGTGCATACGTTCGTATGGGATTGTGCGTGCGTGTGTGCGTACGCACGCATGTGTGTTGTGTTTGATATCTTTCAAACAGCTGTATATTCAGATACATAAAATACATAAATAATATATATATATATATATATATATATATATAATATATATATATATATATATATATATATATATATATATATACCTTAATCATATAGATTAATTATGCTTTGTGCAATTCTTCGTGCTACGCGAATTTAGCGGCAAAAATTCATAAGGTAAAATTTAAGTTTCAGTTAAAATTTTTTTAATATTTGAATAATGATTAATTTTATAAGAAAATGTGGAGACATATTTTTTAAAGAGAATTCAATTTTATATAACTTTTCTTTAAGACGTTCCTTTTAATATAAAGCGAAATAGGTGTAAACATTAAACAAATATTGATAATTCTTAAACGGTATTATAGATATTTTTATAAAAGCGGGCCTCTGGAATTTTTTTATAATTTAGCATCTAGATGTATGTCTATTAACCTCTAACGTAAAGCTTTAATTATTGATTTTGTTTTCATAATATAGCCTATTTTCGTAATGAACTTAATATAAATTATCCCAAAAAAATTTTTATTGAAATTATTTGATTTCTTTTAATTTTGGTTTTGTAGGTTGCAAGGTTGTGTGTAGTTCCACACCAAATATTTTTGTATATGTTCTATAAATATTATAGCAGTCTTATATTTGCGTTTTCTTATTTTTACGTATGTATTTGACACGTTAATTAATTTTTTTCAACTATTATCATTTACTGAGGGCTACAGTAAGTTTTATTGACACGTTTAAATTTGTATAAAACATATTTAAAAATACACAATTTCGAACTCAAAAGATAAGTATTGTATTGTAAAGGATAATAGTGAGAGTTGGCATTTTCATATGCTGTAATTATTTTTATATTCTGTTAAATTTTTTTTCATATACGTCCCTAACAGCGGGCTTATTTTATATTTATTTCAAATATTAATTAATTTTTTAAAACACATATAATTTACTGTGGCTGAAAATTGTAATTATGATGAAACGTTTAAATTTGTATAAAAAATTAATAGATTTATTATTAGATAACCAAAAGGATTAAACATAATTAAATTGAAAAGCGTCAAGTAGCTGACGGGTAATCATCACAGTGATTTTTTAGTAGGTAATACTTATATAAGTTAATAATGGTTAATTCGTGCGTCCACTTCAATTGTACTAGAAATGGTAGGAATAATCATGATTTGAGAGTTTTCGGTTTGTAATGAAAGTATAGTACGGCGCGATATCAGTAGTAAGAAGAATTGATAATTCGCAACTTTTTATATTGACCCTCAAACAGTTATTCAAAAGAATGGTGTTCGTGGTGCATTTTTGTGACGGTGAGGTAATGAATTAAAATATGTACTCGCTCATAACACCGTTCCTTCGTACTACAAATCTGGATCAATTGTGCAAGAGTTTGGCTACAAAGCACTACCATGTCATAAAGGTTCGTACTGAAGAAAGAATAACTTGCAAGGGTTTAGGGTAGAGCATTATCACTGTTCAGATTTTGCTCTTACGAGGTCTATGACGGCAAATTCCCTGAACGTACAATAACACCTACAAATGTTGGTTAAATAATAGCGCATTACGATAAAACTGCGCAGTTACAGTTTGAACTTCGCTTGAACATAGGTCCCTACCTCGCTTAATAGCTCTTGCGATTTTTATTGCACACTCTAAAGCAATCCAAAAAAAGAATTTAGCATTTTTCACGCTCAACGGTCCGGGTGCTCGTGATCTTCGCCGCTTCGAAGTTACACCTGTCACTGCTTGCATACAGATAATACGAAGAAGCGGTCATCAGAAAAGAACCACAGCCTAGCAGCAAGCAGGAGCTGCAGGACTACAGCAGAAATAACACGACGGACACGAGAGTAAAAAAGAATCCAGGACTACACGAACACTAGGCTCGACGTCGGACAGCAGCAACAGTTAATAAAAAATTATTATTATTTTATTAATTTTAATTTGTTTCATTTTAACATTTGCTTTCATCTTTTTCTGTTCCTGTAGTAACAGACGTGACGGTGAAGCACGCACGGTCGCCACCGTGTAACTATCATGGTTGTATCTCCGATTCCTGACGCCACTCGTCCACCTGCAGCGACACACACAACACAGAAATACGCACACACCCTCGACTCGCCACCACCATTCTTAAGAATACGTTCCCGTTCCCACTCAAACGCCTCATCCATGTCCACCTCATCTCTTGCATTTCTACACGTTCCAGCGCCTCCACAAAACCTACACGCAAACCCACTAAACCATGACACACACACACAAATCCGCCCTGCTACCTACACCCGCACAGCCACCTATACCTGCCATGATTCCCACACCCAACTCCCCCAATCCTAATCCTACCCGCTCTCAATCCTCGAGATATTGCATTTGCAATATCCCCAAGTCAATCACAACCGAGAAAACCCTGTTTAACTATCTAAAATTCCTTAACCTTCCCTGGTTGAACTTCACCTTCAACTACAAACACACCTGTCTCCTAGAGACCTCCTCTCCCTTGCCGGATGGTACACAGCTTAGGCTGCGACACCACTTTGGCGATACCACCGTGACCCTATCCCAACGCTCCGGTCCTCGTCTTTTCAACTCCAACGTTAGACCTCCCTCTGTGTCCTGCGTGATTCGTCACGTAGATAGAGGCATCCTATCCGAAGAGGTGCGGGGTGTAATCAATCTGCCACATGTGAGTAAGGTCGTTCGCATCACCTTCAAGGCTACCAACACCCCTACTATGACAAATAAAAATTTTTTTGGTGTTGTAGTTATATTACAAAGGTAAATTGCACCACGCCTAGCTCAATGAGGTACAAACTTATAAAACTTACTGAAATTGAGAACTAATTCATCAGGGGTGAGGGAGGTTGAGATTTTTCCATAGATGTAATCAGTATTAGCATTTGTTTTATTGGGTACCATTCAATTTCTAGGTTTAATAATTAAAATATAACAAAAATTGAGAAAGGTTGTATCTCAAAACATAATAGGTGATCTGAATAAGCACTAAACGAATTGCATTTATATGTATATTTAATAAAGCAAAATGTCTGATTAATATCTGAATAAAATAACTTAAACGATATTTCTCGTATAGCCTTACGATCTAAAAATTACTAAATTAAACACTATACATAAGCTTACAATCTATGTTTACTTAAAATTCAAAATGCAATCTATTCAACATGTATTCAATAATGAAACGTGTATTGACCGATGTCAACAAATTACAGTTGTGATAGGTTATGAACTCAACTGTTTTTGTCTCAGGAGCTGGACTCAGATGTTCCTTTTTTTAACCGTATCAAAATAACACCACCTGATTTGTTATTTTGTTAAACTGCATTAAAAGGATAAGTACTTACTTGTACAAAGTAAATATTTTAATCTTGTCTTAAACGAACTGTAGCTTGAGAACTTTCATTTCCAGTTCAAAGACAAATATACCATAATGCAAAGGTAATTTCCATTTGTAATTAACGTACAAATAAATGAAACATAAACGTATGGGAAGGCACTATAACTTACATCTGTCTTCAACATAAAAATCGACAAACGGTAGCGTATGGTAACATTAGATAATTGGCATAAAATGTTAACCCTGCAATAACGGAAAGGTATAAACGATTAACGCAGATTCGAACGACGAAAGCTGTTGATATAACGACGAACGCAGAATATGTATAACCGCATATGTGATTTATTCAAAACGAAGGTATCTCCAATTGTGTTCATAAAGATGACATTGCATTATCTCGCCATTTTAACCATGTTAAGTTCGTGACGTCATACCCCGCTCCTCAACGATAAGCGGTTTTCTTGTTCCTACTCTTATTTCCTTATAAAAGGGAAGCAAAACTTAAAAAAAGATAACGTCTGAACTGCACGGCATAATAAACAGAAATGTATAAGCGTGTTCAATCCACGTTGCGCATAGAACTAAAATTGGATATCTAAAATATGCACAGTGACGTTTGAAATTATGTAGACTGAAGAGAAAATACTGGGATATAAATTAAATTAAGGTTACGACAGACAAGAATTGGCACGTTACACTACATCCCTGGTCCGCATCATCACTCCTTCCAAAGTTACCCTGAACTACCAACCTTTTTAACGTCTTAATCAGGCGAAAATCAAACAAACACGTTGGAGACTCTTGGGCCAAAACCACCTCCCAGATAGACTATAGAAACGGGAATCTCTTTTGGCAACAGTTCGATAGACTGACCAGAAGGAAAGTAAACCCTAAATCCCACCTAACCGAACCACAGGGCAACCTAATATCCTCCGACCGACTTCTTTGGTCTCCACCTACAATTCAGATTCTCAGAAGATCCCCAATTCGACAACCATTTCAAGGCACTCGAGAGACGCCTTGAAGAATTCCGTACACATAACCTTCCCGAAATCCATTCCGATAACGGGAATCCCTTCTATGGCTCCATCATTCTCGTCCAGGTCAACCCTTACTTTGAAAAAGGAACTAATTAAGCCCCAGGTCATGACGGCCTAAATCGTAAAATCCTCTGGCACCCCGATTACTCTCCGACATTTACAACAATTGCCTAATCCTATCCCACTTCCCGAACGACTGCAAATCCGACAGGACCGTCATGATACCCAAACCCCACTCCGACCTAACCACACCATCCTCCTATAGACCCATCTCCCTCCTGAGCTGCATCAGAAAATGTTTTGGGCAAATTTTAGCCAGGCGAGTCAGAGACCACCTTGAATTGAACAAATTATTTCCCAACAGCCAATTCGGCTTCCGTGCCAACCGAACGTGTCACACTTCCTTGTTGAAGCTGCTTATGGAGACCACCAGAACATTCAATCACAAGAGATGCAAGCTGGATGTGTTTCTGGACATTAAACAAGCATTTGCCAGGGTCTAGCGCGCCAGCCTCCCACACAAGATCCGTAATCTAAAGACAATCGACCGCTTCTCCAAACTCCTACTCTCGTACCTGACTAATCGGTCAGTTCGAGTCAAAGTAGGAAACACCTTCTCCGATTCTTTTCAACCTACAGCAGGCGTACCGCAAAGTTCTGACTTATCCGAAACCCTAAATTGACTTCCGGATGTACAAAGGGCACTTAACAGGATAAGAAACCGAACAAACCTACTAGGCGCCCTCCGGGGTATAATCAGAGATTGTCACCCCAAAACATTACACCACACCTACAAAATATACAAACGCCTTATTATGGATTTTAGAGCACCCATATACACCAACATAAACCCTAATCACCTCCCCTGTGAACACCGAATTCACAGACGCATGCACAGGTTACCTTTCAGGTACCCTAGCGCCCTAACAGTACAACACGAGAACATACTACCCATCACAACCAAAGAGATCTTTACCACTCCCTACAACTATCGGTCTCCTCAATTCCCACCGAAAAAGCCCAAATTAAAATCCCCGGGCAATCCTTTCTCAAATCCTTGACGACCTACCCGAGGAGGTTGCCAGTAAGATTGATTTAGTATTGGGGAATAACATAACCACCATTTTTCAGTTTTTATTCCTGATTCATTAATTCTGGAATAATAAAATGTAGGGAAACCTCTACGTCTTGTATCTTTTGGAAAAGGTCTTAGTGAACGAGAGGGTCCTGTATCGATAATAAAGCGTTCTTGTTTGTCTGTTAATTTTATGCCATAGTTTTCCTTATCCGTACAGCTCCCTACTGTAAGTAACTGTACTTAGGTAGTTACCTACTTACAATTCTAGATTTACTTACATTTCCGGCATTCTTCACTTTCAATTTCAACATTAGATGTATTTATTTAAGTGTAACCAGGAAAATCAATAGTATTTACTTGTTTTTCGTCAAAAGAAATTATTGGTATTTAAAGGTATTTTTTCGAAATTTGAGAAACATTACGCTTACCTTTTTTACAATTGGAACTGGAAGCGAATGAATCACGATCAGGTTGTGTGAAAGTTGTGAGAGAAATTGAGCGATATATTTTTTTATTTGTTTTGCAATAAAGGAATTAGTTCAGGACATTGACGAACTTCATTATTTTAAGATTATTAGTGCAAAAGAATTTTTTACTGAAGCAATTATGCAGAGATTTAAATAGTCCAAGGTAGATTCCTGTTCTATTGAGTTTGACCACGTGCGCCTCTATTGCCACTTGTGTGCGAAGTAGGTATCATTAACTCTAAGTTTGTTTTAGGCACATATTCTTATCAGGAGTTCTCCATTGTTCTTTACTCCATCTTCATTAAATTGATGCATGATTGCGGGTAAAGTTCAATTTCCAACACGTGAGTTTAGATCCCCCATAACAAATAGCTTTTCATTGTGAGGGATCCTGTCATAAGCATCTTGGAAACTTTTGAAGCTGTATTTATTGAAGTAATGTCACCTCATGAACGTCATTCCCACGAACCTGATGTTTAGTCAAGGTCAAACTACTTCTTGTTGTAGGACAAAAAGTAAAATACTTTTTGTACAGATGCCATGGAAACACCAGTGTCTCCCGAAATTAGTTGCTTTTGGAATGAAATGCTGTCCCAATATAGCTTCTTATTTAGGTGGTTCGAGAAAAAAATAATTTTTTTTATACATATATCGACTGACAATGGATTGGTGGATGGTTTTAATTGTTCTGCTTTACATTTTTACAAGATAATAGAGGATCGTTGAATCTGTAAATTGTAAATGCATAGTTTCACTTTGTTGTGCAAGATTTTCAATATTAAATTATACATGCATGCATGTATGTAAAATACATAATGATTACTTCAATTAAAATATCTACTTCAGTGATTTTCTTTCGTCTGGCACTTATTTCTATGTGTGTATTACGTAAATATAATTAAATCGGGCAGTACATGACATTTATTATGTAGTCTTTGAATAAACTCACTCAATCCCTGAAGTATATAGAATCATATAATCAAGCTTTTTAGTAAGAGAAAGGTCAGAATATTCCAAATATAGGTAGTCTTAATACTCCTCTTTATAAACACAGCCAGGTAAAATCGTAGAAATTCATCACATGCTCTAGCGCCACTTAGGTTTTACATTTAAAATTACCAAAAAATAGGGTATCCAACACATTAATTATGCTATACGCAAATGTCCGTAAGGTACAAGCTCTTTGTTACCGTGTAGTCGTTGGTCATACAAAGTAGGATTACAAACTATTCCTATTACAAACAAAAACCTTTCAACAGAAATCAACAAAGAGGTCTATTCGATATTTTTAACAGGTTCACTATTTCACCATAATTTGTATTAAGTCGAAGTAATATAATTTTTCAAAATCTAAATATCGGTGAAGATTTGAGTATGAATGTCCATGGTATTCTAGTGTGGTATGATTTGTCACTAAATGTACCCATAATAGTTGTTAAATGATTACTCAAAATGGCGTGAAACTATCAAATGTATGGATTAAATACATAAAACCTTCCCATGAAATTCTTTATTACAGTAATTCTAACAAGTACGATCCTAATCGACATGTTTTGACAATTAAATCGTCATGATCTGGCTATTACAATAACACATAGGATTAGAACATAAAACTTAACTAAAGTAAATGCTTACGTAATAATAATAATGAAATGGTAAGCATCGCAACTGAGTCAATTAACAGAACTGTTAAGATTTGCCAAGGCATTTGGTACTGAAAACATTAAAACTTAGAAATTTAAACAATTAATTTAAACCACTTGAATCAAATTTGAAATATTTTTGTATTTGGTTTAGTTAAGTTTTATGTTCTAATCCTATGTGTTATTGTAGTTGCCCGATGATGACAATTTTATTGTCGAACCATGTCGTTTTAAGATCGCCCTTTTTATAATGATCGTAATAAAGAATTTCATGGGGAAGGTTTTATGTATTTAATCCATACATTTGTTGGTTTGCCAGTATTATACCTTTAGATTACGTTCACTTGACGGATAATCAAATCTCATTTTATAATAAGTGGTGTAAAGTTACAAAAGCCCACAAATACATAACCTCGCATGATTGTGAACAGTGTCTAGCCGGAAAGCTGCAGTGTTCGTACCCGATTTATTGTACATTTACTTTAATTGTAGCTTTGGTTAAGACATTGTACTCATTAAGAGATATTATGACAGTAGTAGGGATTTTCTCACCACCTTTTCATTACCCATTATACAACTTACTTGAGTTTTTGTATTTGTTGATGTCTAGTACTGAATATATTATTTCTTAAGGTTTCGTACAGGTGACAATTTGTGATGAGTATATCCTCTCAAGCACAACGTAAACTCTACAAGGCAAGTAAATCAAACGGCAACCTATCATGTATCTTAAAAACACACTATCTTAGACAGAGTACGATATTGGTTAACGATTCTAAAAATATGAACTATAAAAAACATGTAACAGCAATAATAATTCTAACCTTATTAGAATTCCAATGGAGTGTTTCTAGTTTATGAGTTAAAATATGCAAAATAGAAAAATGTGATTAACTGAGCTAGTTTTGTAAAATATTTATTAGTACTCAAACTTCAGAGAAATGTATAGTGTTACAAAACTTGTTTTTTACTGTGTACTTGTATGTGCACAGTAAATACCTAAATTGATTAATAGTAATCTGATTCTTTTTTATTTTACCAATCGGTATTTTGAGAGGTTACTAAAGCTTTGATGGTATATCATATCTGATAAGTTCACAGCTTCATCGTAGATTATATACCTACTGAACAAAATACTTACAAAAGTTAAGTTATATATTTACAATCGTGATTAGAATTAGCAATTTGTGGAAATGTAGTGCGATATCTAGATAAACTTTAACTCATAATATTAATCAAACGTTCTTTGTCAGTATGTAAAGAGGTAATTTAGAAAAGAAATTATTCTCGTTTACCATTAAACATAAATACTTTCAATAGAAAAAGTTTGAAACGTGTTTGTAAAACCTTACAGTATTCTAGATAAAAGCGAACCAATTGTGCTTGTTCTTGCAAAAGTTGCATTAATGAAACACTTTCAGAATCTTTTACCTTTCATAAATTTCAATCGTGTTGAGGTGTTATCGAAGCCACGTAATGCTCGTATTAAAGTCACGTACGAAAACTTGGATGAAATGTTCTGTTTCGATTTGGGACTTCTGCAAATCCCTCACAATCTTAGAGATCTGCTGCAATCCAATATGGGAACAGTTGATCCCCGAGTTGAACAAAGCCAATATCCACGCGCTTTCCCTATTCTATTTATTCAAACAGCAGAGGTGCAAAGTTTTTTGTTCAACGGCTATTTTGTAAACAAATTACTGTTCAGATAAAAGTTTTAAGGCAAATCCTTTTATCGCGACCAATGAATAATGTAGCGCTCCTACGTTAGACATAAAAGAGCGGAGTCTTCAGTTTACATCAATCATCGCTTGAGACTCCCATTTATAAATCTAATTTGAGCCACTAAAATATGCGATTCAATTAGTTGTTGTCGTATAAAAGTGTGTCTTTTTGAGAGTAACCGGAAAATTGAATGCAATAACGTAAAAACACCTGTACTTTAATGTGAAACTGCAGAAGAATATTACATTTACTCCAACAGTTAACTAAATAGATAAAAACAGGTTCTTGCATTCAAGAGTCATAAATGCAAAGTTTTAGTGCTCATAACATAGAGCAATTTTGAGCTAATTATACATTTATAAATTATATACGAGTGCTGTAGAGATTTCTTGCAACGACTAGCTCCTTCAACAAGTGGTTCCCCGTTGATTAGTGAAAGTTCTTGTGTTGAGCACGCCTTATTGTCTGAGTTCGGAAAGAGTTTTTCAAGTAATGCACAAATTTCTGTTCATTCGTATTTATTTATAAATATCTAGATATTCATTCATTTTTTCCATTTTCTTTATCTAAAACGTGAAAAACTGTTTTGTACTCTGTCGGTTTGGAAATCGTTCACCTATGGAAAAGAGCACTATTTCCTTACGTGTTATTACGTTTATTCAAACTATATTAAAAACTAAACTAAACTAAAACTTGTTTATCATTGTATTTCGTCTACTTAGTTGAAATGATATGAACACATATAGTATACGTACATAAAAGTTAAAATACACGATACATTTTCTACAAACCCTCGAAGGAAGCCAATTTTACCCAACACAATCAATAAAAAATAATTTAGAGGGAAGGAAAACTGTTCTATTACATAAACGGTAAACCAACGCAATTTCCACCGACAGAAGATTCTATGAATTTTCAAAGCATAGTGAGAAATATTAATGTAGGAAAAGCTATAATTTTCATTCTAGGTTGTAACGCTTTGCATTTCGAAAAATTTTATTTTATTTTTACATTCTAATCTATATATACATATGTAGGTATAGAAGATTATGCAATCGACTTTTTTTTAACTATAGCTGCATCGACCTATTAGCTCATTGTACAACCTTTCGCCAAGATCGGCCATCTTGTCTGGATGTCTGGTTGTGTGTGTCTGTGTGTGTATGGATGTATGCTAGTATTCACGATAACTCCAGAACGAAAATACCTACCTACTTAAAATTTTGTATATAAACTTGTTTTTATTTGGTTTAGAACTCATTAGATTTTGGTAGAAACCCGGTGGCGGAGAAGTGGGGTTTATTGGGGTCAGTTTTTGTTTTTTTTTCAAAAATGTTTAGAACAGCTGCAAATTTCGAACATATAGACACTAAACATATCGATTAATTATGTTCTATGAAATTTTTTGATAGGACGCGTAATTTATCAGTAAAAACATTCCTAAGGTAGAATTTAAGTGTTAGTTCGACTTTTTTCAATATATGAATAAAGATTAATTTTATAAGAAACATCTGGTGTGGAACACCACACGACCTTCCAACCTACAAAATGGAAATTAAAAGAAACGAAATAATTTTAATAACATTTTCTTTAGGATAACTATGCAACATCTTTTATAAGAAGCTCAATAGGCAACATTGTAAACGCAAAAACAATCATCTATGTCAAACAGACGTTTAAAACTTCATGACAGACAGATATTAATAGACATCTAGATCCTAACTTTAATTAAAAGAAATGAAATAACTTTAATTTAAATTTTTTTAGGATAACTATGCAACCTCTTTTTTATACGTTCATAACGAGAACAGGCAACACTGTAAAAACAAATACAGTACTCTATGTCAGAATGACGTTTAAAACTTTATGTCAGACAGAGATTCATAGAAATAAACACGTTAACGTAAGAAAAAATTTCCAAACCCGCCTACTTCTATAAAAATATCGATAATAGATCTTCAGCAGTTTCAATCATATTTATTTAATTACTACATTTATTACGCTTTACATTAAAATACTTTGTAAAGGAAATTTATGTAAAATTAAATTTTCTACATACATAAAGACAAAGACAAAGTTTAGATCGATTAGGACTTTACAAAGTACAGGTCGTTGGTACAAATCCTACTAGAGGTAAACTTTTTATTTATGTATTTAATAAAATCAATAATAATGTTTAATTACATATTTCCCTTTAAACTTACTCGTTCATAACAAAAACTATAATAAATTAATATTAGTCAAGTTGCTTTGGTATGTGTGAACCCTTACGATATTGCAGGCTCATATTCCATTAATATAAGTAATTTAATTGTAATCTCATTACATTTAGAACTTACATCAGTTCTACATACATAAAGACAAAGTCTACATGAGTTGGGGCTTGAATCTCGATAGCGTAGTTGGTTAGCGCGGTACTCTAATAAAGTACTGGTCGCAGGTTCAAATCCTACTCGAGGTAAAATTATATTTATGTATTAAATAAAATTAATAATAATTTTTAGTTTACCTTTGAAATTATTCGTTCATAACAAAAACTTATAATAATATAATATTAGTCAAGTTGCTTTGATATGTGTGAATCCTTGCGATATTGCAGGCTCGCATTCCATTAATATAAGTAATTTGATTGTAATCTCATTATATTTAGAATTTTCATCAGTTCTACATCCATAAAGACAAAGTTTACATAGATTGGGGCTTGAATTCCGATAGCGCAGTTGGTAAGCGCGGTACTCTAGCAAAGTACAGGTCGTAGGTTCAAATCCCACACGAGGAGAACTTTTTATTTATGTACTTAATCAAATTAATAATAATTTTAAATTGTATATCCAGGTATTTTTATATCCTTTAAATATGCAGAAATATTTCGTAAAACCAAAAACTACCCCTAACAAATACGCCGCTATATTCTCCCTAAGTTTAATCAGCTCTAAGCCAAATGAAAACAAGTTTAAATACGGCATTTTAAGTGTTTTCGTTCTGGAGTTATCGTGGATTCTAACATACATCAAAACATACACACACACACACACACACACACACACACACACACACACACACACATACACACACATACGCACACACACGCACACACGCACACACGCACACGCGCACACACGCACACACGCACACACGCACACACGCACACGCACACACGCACAAACGCACACAGGCACACGCGCTCACGCGCACACGCGCAACCACACGTACACGCACACGCACATGCACACGCACACGCACACGTACACACGGACACGCACACGCACATGCACACGCACACGCACACGCACTCGAACACGCACACGCACACGCAAACGCACACGCACACGCACACGCACACGCACACGCACACGCACACGCACACGCACACGCACTCGACCACGCACACGCGAGCACACGCACGCGCACGACGCACGCACACGCACACGCAAACGCACACGCACAGCACACGCACACGCACACGCACACGCACACGCACACGCACACGCACACGCACACGCACACGCACACGCACCGCACACGCACACGCACACGCGCCGCACGCGCACACGCACAGCACACGCACACGCACGCACGCACACGACAGCACACGCACACGCACACGCACACGCACACGCACACGCACCGCAACACGCAAACGCAAACGCACACGCACACCACGCACACGCACACGCACACGCACACGCACACCACACGCGCACACGCACACGCACGCACACGCACACGCACACGTACACGCACACGCACACCACACGCAAACGCACGCACAGCACACGCAACGCAAACGCAAACGCAAACGCAAACGCAAACGCAAACGCAAACGCAACGCACACGCACGCACGCGCACGCGCACGCGCACGCGCACCACACGCACACGCACACGCACACGCACGCACACGCACACGCACACGCACACGCACACGCACACGCACACGTACACGCACGCACACTCACACGCACACGCATACGCACAAGCACACGCAAACGCAAACGCAAACGCAAACGCAAACGCAAACGCAACGCACACGCACACGCACGCGCACGCACGCACGCGCACGCGCACCCACACCACACGCACACGCACACGCACACGCACACGCACACGCACACGCACACGCACGCACGCACACGCACACGCACACGCACACGACACGCACGCACGCAACGCACACGCACAGCCACGCACGCACAGCACACGCACACGCACACGCACACGCACACGCACGCACGCACAGCACGCACACGCACACACGCACACGCACACGCACACACGACATACGCACGCACCCACCACACGCACCACGAACACGCACCGCACGACGCGCACGCACACGCACACGCACACGCACACGCACACACACAGCACGACACGCACACGCACACGCACACGCACACGCACACGCGCACGCGCATGTACACGCACACGCACACGCACACGCACACGCACACGCACACGCACACGCACACGCAAACAGTTCTAAACGAGATACTGGCATAGACATTTTCCTCAGTTTTTACAATGTTGCCTGTTGAGGTACCCTAAAAAAATTATAATTAAAACTATTTCATTTCTTTTAATTTTTCAAGTTAGCAGCTGGATGTCTATTAACCTCAGCCAGATATGACGTTTTAAGAATCTGTTTGTCATGGATTACTGTTTTTGTTTTCGTAATGTTGCATCTTTTCCTAGTTAACTTATTATACTAGAGGTTGCATAGTTATCCTAAAAAAATATTATTAAAATTATTTGATTTATTTCCATTTTGTAGGTTGGAAGACTGTTTGGTGTTCCACACCAGATGTTCAATAATATTGCCTCAAAAGCAATTGTTTGACACTACTCGTTCTAAAGCTTAATATGCCGCGGCATTTGTAATAAATAGTTGTTTCATTAGTTCAAAAAATGTCGATATCCGGGATGTGGAAGAAAGTTGCTAGACGACGCGAAGTGTTAGACATAGCTATTTTATAGAAAATGAGCACTATTCTACTTTTTACTGAAATAAAACTTTTTCCGTGTAGTTAATTAATATTCATTGTAGTTTACCTCATAGATTTGATTCAAATATGACAGATGTTAGTGCCATAACGGGAAGGTAGATGGCACCACCGGTGACAGCAAATGTCGATCTCTGTTCATCGAAGATATTCACTCAAATCAATTAAATAAAAATACCGTTGTTTAAAACGGAAAATGCAAAGCAAATCTGTATAGAATAATGTGTGTTATGACTTAAAACGTTGAACATACGAAACTTTCAAGGTTGTATTTATTGAAGTAATGGCATCTGACATCCGATGAACGTCATTCACACGAAGTTTATGTTCAGTGAAGGTCAAATTACTTTTTCTACAGTTTCCACAGTGACACCGAAAAATCCCACTTTGGTACGAAATACTGTCACAATATAGTGCATTATTTATGTGGTTGGAGAAGAAAATGTTTTTACAAATATTAACAGTTCTGGCTTTATCGATAGATTTAAGCAATAGATATTTGTGTAATGTTTCGTTTGTCATTTGAAATATTAAATTGAACTGTAAATATGTACAAAAAGAACTTTTTTATTTGTCAAAGAAACAAAGACAAAGATGTTATCATGTTTTGTTTTAATGTAATTTCATATATGTACATTATGATAATTTTATTACGACACAAATAACCTACTTTGAAGTTGGTTTCTGCTTTTACACGATATTAAAGTAATAATTCAAAATTATTTGTGATAACACCACTTTAGTTATAATCTTATAACACGTAATCTCCTTACTTAGTTAAAAGATATATCGAGAAGAGATTTAATAAACATGTACACATTCCACTACGTATAAACAGTTTTGTGGTAAAAATTAAATTCTTCGATTGAGCACAAGTAGTTTCATTATAAATACTTCTCCTTGTGAGTTTTAAATCGTGCATTTCAATAAAAATTATACGTTTATACGCTTGCGTAACAATTGTAGTTATGATAGTCAGTATAAGTTTGTTTTTGCTGATGACGTTAGCTTTAATTGCCATAGAAAAGTATAAAAGTTGTGTAATCTATTATATGGAAACGCACAGTTTAATAACTGAAAACATTCGTATTTTTAGTATACAACTTGATAGAATCGTTACAATTTATGTTTCCATATCTAGGTCGCATCTATTTCTGGAATACCGATCTGATCCTAATGATTTTACACATATTGTAGTGGATGGACAAATAAGAAAGGTAAGCGGCTGTATCTCAGGACCTGTCAACCTGACAACAATGGAAACATTTTTTTATTATGAATGCGACCATGAGAAAATGCTGGAATTTATTTTGAAGTTCAGTATTTCTCCGCTAGGGGGCGTAATAAAAATGAAATAATAGAAGTCTAAATTTCCCAAAACTGCTATACAAAGACACGCCTTCCCTTACATCGTTAGAAAGTCTAGACAATTTTACATAATTTTGGTTTAAAGTTCATTGGAGTGCTGACCATAATAAGAGTGGGGGAAGCTATTGAAAGTGTAATCATTAAAACTGCTGTAAATTCCAAACCACTTATTCAATTTCAGTGAAATAAAGCTTGTTTGGAAGACAAATGTAGCTATTTTAAAATGCCATACCCATTATTACACATTAACTCCATTAGGAATTAATAAAATTTGTGGCATCGTTTTCGAAAAACCTAAAAACCGCAAGTTGATCGTTAGTTACAGCGAAATGAAGATTGTTTAACACTTTAATTGACGAAGGTTGGTTTTGCTGAGCCTTCCATTACATTACAAACAGTCTTCCAATCTTGTTTGGGCGTAGAAATCTGCTGCTTCGATTTCCGCGTATTAATCCCTTACCTTAAGCTTTTTACCTTCCTTAAACTAATTTTATTAATTTTACACACGTAGAAAATATTACGTTTTACATGTGTTTTTTGTTAATAAAACGCACTCAATTAATCACGACTTCAATTAATAAATACCGTCATCTAGCGCTTTGTCTTGAAGTATCTAATTAATGTTTAGTAGTAGGCGGCGGAAACAAAAAACAAACGTTTAAATAACATTGTATAGAAACGTCAAATTTGTATGAGACGCAGTTTAATTCTAGTCAATTTGGTTTGTAAATATTTTTTAAGATGCCTTTCACAAGTGATGAAGCTGTTGATATGATTGCAGTCTATTTCTGGTGCTTTAAAAATGCAGCAACGACTGAAATACAGTATACGTCCTAGACATCTCAGAATCGCACATCGTTGAGGTACAAAGAATTTTCAAGCTTACAGACTACGCGATACTTTGTATTTCTCGTCCAGATTGATCTATTGAAGACAGAATATGTAGTTTAGCACATCTGAATTTAACAGACAATACTGTTCGAAAAATTAAGACCACAGGTAAATAATTGTCATTAGCGGATCCTTTCAAAACTAAAACGCACAAGTTGATCGTTTTTATTTAGACAAATGCCATATAGTTTTGAACACTTTAATTGACCAAGATGATTTTGATCGAGCATTGAATTTTATCAATGGATGATAGGAATGATTCGTTTGAAAATCAGCGAATCTTTATCATAATTCTATGGACCTACGAGGCTTTTACCTTTTAATAGTGATAGTAGGGTAACACATGCATCAATATTACGTTTTTAACATATTGGATAATACAGCACCAGGGCCGCTGGAGGCTCAATTAATGCATTAAATAGGATAAACTATCAGTCAATAGTTTGTCTGTATGGTGCGCTAATGGTAATCTCTTGCTTAGAGTTTTAATAACATGACGTTGCCAATGCTGTATAGAAGACGTCAAATTTGGACGTTAGGCGAATCAGTTCTAATTCGCGTATCATGTACCTAAAATTTGGTTTGCCTAAATTTTCTTAAGTGCCATACCATATTAGATACTGTTAAAGATATGGAATTGCAGCCTATTTCCTTAACGGCCAGCAACACTGAAATGACGTCGTCTCGACTTTACTTATGATCGCTTCGATGGCATTGTAAATTTACTAAGCTCCACCGAGAACAGATTTGACATGAAAACGCGAATGAGATGCTTTCAACTGCCAGCTTCGGATAATCGAGCAAGTTCATAAACGAACGTAGCGCACAACACACATGCACAGCATGTCACGCACGACACGCACATCACACGCACGCACACGCACTACGTTCGACACGCACGCATACCTACGCACAGCACCACACGCACGAAATACATGCACTACGCTACGCGACGCATCACTCCACACGCACGCACGCACAGTCACTGCACGCGTTACTTTTAAGCACTACGCCACTACTGCCATAATTTTGCACGCACACACCAAGATGACTTTGCATCACAGACTTGCACACTTTATCAGCATAGGCATGATAGAATGATTCGTGAAAACAGGAATCCTTTATCACAAATTCTATGGACCTACGAGGCTACTTTTAATAGTGATAGTAGGGTAAACATGCATCATATGCATTATTGGTCCGCTGTAAACCCATATTGGATACGAGAAGTACAGCACCAGGGCCGCTGGAGGCTAAACGTGTGGTGTGGCATTATAAAAGGAAAAACTATCAGTCAATATTTTTTTGTATGGTGCGCTAACTGGTAATCTCTTCTTAGAGTTTTTAATAAATGAGTTGCCAGTGCTGTTAGAAGACGTGACATTGGACGTTAGGCGAATCATGTATCTACAATTACGCGTATCATGTACCTAAAATTAGGCGTGTGCCCAGCACATTTTTCCCTTAACGTGCCATACCATATTAACGAATACTTTCAAAAACTCTGTATAGGAAGGGGAAGCCTATTTCCTTGACCGGCCAGAACACTCGAATGACGTGTCTCGACTTCTACTTATGGGATCGCTTCGATGGCATTGTATTACTAACTCCACCGAGAACAAGATTTGACATGAAAAACGGAATCCGAGATGCAATTCGTCAACTGCCAGCTTCGGAAATCGAAGCAGCAGTTTCATAAACCCGAACGTACGCGCACACACACACGCACACGCACACGCACACGCACACGCACACGCACACGCACACGCACACGCACACGCACACGCACACGCACACGCACACGCACACGCACACGCACACGCACACGCACACGCACACGCACACGCACACGCACACACACGCACACGTACACGCACACGCACACGCACACGCACACGCACACTCACACGCACACGCACACGCACACGCACACGCACGCGCACACGCGCACGCACATGCTCACGCACACGCACACGCACAC
>JARFJB010002067.1:857500-871317 GCA_036346205.1 Vesta saturnalis
CATTTTACATGTTTCAAAATAGAGGTGGATTTTTTTTCCGTTACATCTACAGGTTTATATCCGGTGGTTCTACTCTTTCTGGAATTATAATCCGCAAAAAGTTGTGGTAATATTGATAGGAACCTCGCATATAAAATGTTTTCCACATTATTGCTTTAAGAGTGCGATTTACACATTCAACTATGCTACTCTTCAAGTTTGAATATCTACTGTAATCATTAATATTAAATTTTTCATTACTTTCTTAAATTCAACATTATAAAACTCCGTTCCCATGTAAGTTTGTATATGTGTAGTCGTCTTTTGCAAACCAGGCAAAAGATTATTTATTACATCTGCGACTAGTTTGCCCATTCTTGCGTTTGATGAGATAAGCCTAGACATATTTATAAAATGCATTTATTACTACTATAATGTATTTACCCGAGCATAAGGTATCATTTCTATTAAATCAACTTAAAACAGATCATATAAACCTTTAAGTACCACAAAACGCCGCGGAAAATTTCTTCGTGCTGGTTTGTGCAGTTCTTCAACAGCATCAGCTTTACTCATTTTATCAGTTTGGATTGTACAACTAGCTCTACATGGAACATCGTCGCAGTTGCAAACTATATAAACTCTGGTATACACACTTTAATTGGGTCATTCCTAGTTATGTGGTGACCAATTGCATTGCTAGCAAACGTAACCTTTTTGTCGTTGATGTTAAGCTCGAGAGCTGGTTGACTCCACTTGCAATATACTACGGTGCCTTCGTTACAGGGAAAGGTATAGGTGTCAACTATACCAGTAGGAAAACTAATTCCCTTTTTAATGGCTATTCCAGAGAAAGAAATGAAATTTTCGTAATGAAGATCACTAAATTTATCTATTGTCATTTCATGATAAAGTTGTCCACCAAATTTATCTATTGACATGAGTGCTGGATATGTAGTAGTATCTATAGTGATGATCGTTGTAACAATGGATTGAAATGAATATAGTAATAGGTTTATAACCAGAAATCCTACCTTATTACTTTCGCTTTACGTAATTCATCAAGTATATATATTATTTCGTTGTGATTGTTAGTATTTCCTGCGGACATTGATCCCAATGGCTCCCGCAACCAATCCACTAATTTATTCGGATCATTCCAAGGTACAAACTCAGTCGCTTTGTTATTATATCGTAATAGTTGCATTCCAGCCCCTTTTTTGGAGATAGAAGTTGTGCGAAATCTTGTGGCAGGAGGTGCAATAACTGAATTAGCGGGTCGTTTTTTAGGATGAAGTAATGGTTTAATGACCTCAATGTATTTCCTACTATTAGTTCCTTGGATTTGGTCATCTGGGTTATAATTACGTCGAGCGGCATTTGTGCGGCGCAAAATGTCACTGTATTGCCGCAGATCACCCTTTTTGTATCCCATAGGAGCTTTTTAAATAGTAGCTCATATAATCCCGGAGTTCCATCATAGTCTAATGATGATCCATCAGGAAGAGCAATACGAAAATTCTCTCCAACAAAGTCTAGTTCACCATCACCAAATAAAGCATTTCTCTTTTTCGGGAAGAAAGTGTACACCGTATGTTAAACCATACTCGTCTTCTGGATCTCTAAATATACCTTCCGCGTAATATTTCGCTAATCCTTCATACCTACTAAGGTACTCTTCAAAGGCCGGTTGTGATCCAGCAGCTAACAGTTCTGATTTCAATTTTTGTAAAGTAGGAATCACTCTCTCGTCATCATGTGTATCAGCAATCACAGTTTCCTCTAAAACTTGTGGAATGGCGTCAGGAACAAGAATACGTGGTGCTTTCCGAGTTCTAGATGTTTTAGGCGTATGATGTAAAGAAAACTTGCTTTACATGTGCAACAAGCTCAGTTTTTTCGATTTCTGATGTAAATGGTTCAGCTTTGACGAGAAAACCATCTTGTTTAGTAATCAATTATTTCAATGGTTGTGTTATTGGTTTAAAGTGCGCCTCCATTGCATGCTCTGTAAGCGAAGTATCTTCCTTTAAACTAGCATATTTTTGTTGCACACTCTTGCAAGCGCGCAAAATGACTTGTACTAAGCGCCCCTCCATTACTACTGCATGTTTATATAACAAGTGTAGTATTTATAACAGTCAAATCCCTTACGGAAACGACCTGCATTAACATTACTCTCTTTATTAATCACAATAAATCCAAATTTGTCACGCCAGCAACAGAAACACAAGTCCTTAAATCTATCAAATGTCATGTAGATTCGCATTATCACGTATAAGCTGTTTTGGAATAGAAGAATACGTTTGGCACAGATAGAAACAATAATTATTTTGGTGTCTTCCAAAACAGAAATGATCGCTTATTTCATTCTGTTTATGGCATGCTACATCATCAAAAATCATTATTGAATTTTTACGTGATTTCTAGGGGATATAACGTCACTGTTATCACTGTATTTGGAATACCCGATATTTTTTAAAGGTACAAGTAAATTTCGTATGTACTGGTATTTGGGTTAATGTAAAGATTCGCAGTATACATAAACATTTTCAAAACGTAAACCATTTGGATGCTCTAATAGGGTAATCGTAACATTTTTTCGCAACCTCATTTTAGTAGACCACTATGTTTTGAGTAATGATTATTAAAAGTGATATCATAACTTTTAAAGGTAATACAGTACCTTCTCGACTGAAACGGATGTCACCCATTGTAGTACTGAACTTGTATGGTTATATATATATATATATATATATATATATATATATATATATATATATATATATATATATATATATATATAGAATGCGTTACGTGCATGATGGCGCACCAGCTCACTTTTCTCGATTGGCAAGGTAATTTTTGGATAGGAGATTTGGAAATAAGTCGATTGGTCGAGGGAGACCTGTACCCTGGGCAGCTCGTAGTCCGGACCTTAATCCCCTCGGTTTTTCATTTTGGGGATTCATGAAAAATTATGTTTATTCTGTAGAAATACATAATGAGAGCAACTGTGGATAAGAATTATGTAATCCGAACATAGATTCCTTAATAACCCAGGAATATTTCAAAGATACCGGCAAACCGTAGGAAGAAGAATTGAAAAATGTATTCAAGTACAAGGATAACAATTTGAACATCTAAAAATTTAATATTTTTTTTAATCACTGTCCTTCATTGTTGCTATTAAAATTTAATTGTTGAAGTGTTATGTCATTGTTTTTGCAAACTTCAACACCCTATATCTTTCAAACGAAGGCGTTGCGGACCTAAGTTCATAGGAACTGTTTTTCTTATTTTAGTGTCCTCTATCGCCTGGCACTATGTATGGCACTTTTTTATGTCATGTATATATATATATATATATATATATATATATATATATATATATATATATATATATATATATATATATGTGTGTGTGTGTGTGTGCGCTGTGTGTGTGTCATACGTATTAAATAGTTTAGTGGTGAATTGTCAGTCAGTGTGGTATGAAGCGTAGTTCTCCGTGTAATAGCTATCAAAAAGGTTCTGGATTAATTAACACCTTAATAAATAAATTACATATGCCTGGGTACAGATATTGCGGTGTGGGTACCCGTTTACGAGAACTATTAGCTCGAGGTGATAGAGACATTAACAAACTGGACAAAGTGTGTAAAGAACACGATATTGCATACTCCCAGTCAAACGATCTAAGGCATCGCCACATAGCTGATAAGGATTTGCAACAAAAAGCTTGGAATATATTTCGTTCCTCAAATACTAGCTTTGGAGAAAGAGCAGCTGCATTAACCATAGCCGATATAATGAAAGGAAAAAAAACAATGGAAATGGGAAGCAAATCTCGACGTTGGAAGCGTTCTCACAGAAACAGACCAATTTCATTCAACCAAGCAGTGCTTCTAGCGCGACGTGGTGTTGGTGGTAAACTTCGGTCATCGTTAAAATCTACGGTACAACAAGCCTTAAACGTTTTAAAACATAAAAAAATATTGATACCCAAGAGAAGAATATTACCAATACCAAAACGTGGGGGATTCATACCTCTTATTGCCCTATTTTCAGCATTACTAGCTTTAGGTTCTTTGGACGGAGGTGCAGCTGCAGTTGCAAAAGCGGTCACTGACGCAAAAACTGCGTCAAAAACGTTAGAAGAAACCAAACGACACAATCAAGCAATGGAAGCAGCTACCTTAGGAAAAGGATTATGTATAAAACCATATAAGCGAGGTTTAGGCCTATATCTATAACCGTATTCAAAAAACTCCCACTGAAGCTAGCACGTCACGCCTTAAGCAACGTTGAGCTATCAAAATTTGTTGAGAAACTAAAAATCCCCTATTTTACAGGGATATGCATGCGAGATAAATTACATACACGAATCCATACGAATGAATGTGGTATCGTGAATCTGAATGATCGAAATAACAGGGGAACACACTGGACGGCTTACATCAAGCGTAATGGACATATTACATATTTTGGTAGCATAGTACATATTAAACCACCATTAGAATTAATTCACTATTTTAAAAGTGGTGGTAGCAGAAACACGATTGACTATAACTTTACCAAGGTTCAAAACTCCAATACATACAATTGCGATCATTTAGCCTTACGATTTTTATATGACGGTTTGTTTTGATTCTAAGCAGTCGTTGCTTGATCATAATGTCGTACACATTTACATTTGCTGATGCAAGCAGTATTTTGCAAGCCAACTTTAACCCACCGATTTACCTTGATAATGAGTCGGAATATGTAATGGGGTTAACTAGTTTTGAATATTTCAATACTGTACAAAACATTACTTCCAAGAATAACCAACTGATATTTGAAGGAGCTAGAATTACAATACCGCCAGGATCATACGAAATTTCAGATGTGGATAAACATGTAAATTATACAGTGAAGGGTTCGAATAAATTTTGTAATTTACGGGCGACCAATAACACTATGAAAGTAATTATGAAAGCTACACGTGATATTTGCCTTAATGTAGAAAATTCTGTAGGATCTATGCCGGGATTTAACAAAAAAGTTACAAAGGTCGTACCTCTGAAAATCCTATTAACATTATTAAGATCAATTCGTTAATTATGTAGTGCAATATAGCAAGTAGACGTTTTAAAAATGAGCAGGCGTCACACATTATTCATCAATTTTTTCTCACTCTACCAGAGGGATACAAAATAATTGAATCCTCTCTACATGTCATCTACTTACCTATAAATGCATCCACCATTTCAACCATAACACTTAAAATAGTAGACCAAGACGGAGACCTCGTCAATTTCAACGATGAAGTCACAACGATACGATTACATTTGAAGAAAATATGGTGACGCGGTATAACACATGTGCGTGTAACCAAAGCAAGGTGAACTATAAAAGATCGAAGTGTAGATATGCGAGGGTCAGTAAGCGGTCAACCCTCAAAGCATTGACAGCGCAGAATAGAGCATACTTGCATAGTCTTGGTTTCATAGTAATACAATGAGTATACTAAACGTAAACGAAAAAGTTGTTGTTAATAATGGCATAGTAAATTTCGAACTCCACACCCATCAACCATATACTACGGGATTTGGAAGCAATTATGAAATCAGAATACCAATTTCGGAAGACATGTGCACTTTACCATCAGAAAGTTATGTCTACGTAGAGGAAAGATTGCTGAGGGAAGATGGTGCCGGCTCTAACACCGCGCGGTTTGTTAATAATGGCATTGCATTTTTGTTCAGTGAAATTAAATACGAAATGAATGGAATAGAGGTAGATTCCGTGACGAAGGTTGGATTAACGTCTGCAATGAAAGGATTGGTATAATTGATGCCCAACGACCTCGCTCGTCATGAAAACGCAGGTTGATTTCCTACCTCAAATAGCATACTAACAAATGCGTTAGGGTATTTTAATGTTTGTCCCTTTTCGAATGCTACTTGGCTTTGCGGAAAACTACAATAAAGTGATTTTGAATATCAGACCAGAATTGGTTTTAATTCGCAGTAACATTAATACCGATGCGATAATTTCAACTGTTGCAGATGAAGAACCAAAAGTTAACATAGATATAATATATTGGAAAGTTCCGCACATCATTCCAGTATTAGCGGGGAATTGGCGTTAACGAAGTACATTGATAAAAATGTGAATACTCTAGTAGCATTTAGAAGTTGGGAAACACATAAATCCTGCAGTTCCCAAAACAGATAAACATACATGGGAAACCAAAATATCGACTAGTATAGGAACACCTAGATACATTATTATCGGATTTCAAACTGGGCGACAAAATAATGTTTCTCAAGATATGAGCAGATTCGATAAATGTGCACTAAAGAATATTAGGGTATTCCTTAACACCGATCGTTATCCGTATGACAATTTAAACGTAAATTACGATAATAATTGCTTTGCTACATTGTATGACTTGCTTGCTAAATTCCAAATGTTCTATTATCAAAGAAATGGTCAACCATTACTCACACCTAATCACTTTACGACAGTCGCACCATTGATAGTGGTAGACTGTTCGAATCAAAAGGAGACATTATTCTATAAACCAGTAGCATTTCGTGTAGAATCCGAAACAGCAGTCAACATACCCGCGAATACGACAGCATACTATGTTATACTCCACGATCGCTTGGTTACGTATAAAGCGTTAACAAACCCAGTAAGACAGCTGTAATACGATGCCCGTCATAGTCGACGTACAAGGCTTTAAACTTTAAAAAGCTTATGTACCGAAAGAACTCGCAATTTTTAATGGAACACAGGTAGCCCACTATATGTTTAAATCGCCGCATCCATGGCATACGTTAGATGCGGAGAGTCGCCGTCAAGCTACTTGGTTAATTCATAACCAACACTGTATAAAATGGGGAGAGGGAATACACCACCACACCAATTTCGCAGAATTCTCAGTCGCTTGATTCAACCTACAGATACTGTCTACGTCAAGGGTAGAGAAAAAGTGGATTCCATCAGAAAATTTGATACACAACGCGTTATAGAACTTGAGGAATATCCTACTCTTCCTGCTTTGCAACCAGTTTGTTATCATTGTAAATCATTATGCCACTGCGCTCTGTCTAATGTATACCATCTGTACGATACCTATGTTATGCATTAAAGCTTATACACTTTTTTTAAATAACAATTGTAAATATATATTTTGTTTATTTCTGTTATATATTACACAATGTGGGCACATTCTATATATATATATATATATATATATATATATATATATATATATATATATATATATATATATATATTCCCTCGATAATGGAATATGGCATAATAATAGTATGTACTCCACTAAAAAGTTACTACATTAAGTAGCCGACCTGGAATGGTGTATCGATATTATACATATTAATATGATGGTTATACATGTTCATAGCTTCATTATGGAGATAATGTATACACAACTAAAACTAACAAGCATCAGTACCCAAACTATTAGCTACTAACTGGATTATACAAATTCATTTGCGTAGCAACCCCTAGTAGACCACTCAAAGAATCGACTTTCTCCAATTCCGGAATTCGCCAATGCCCCTACGACAATGTAGTACACGTGCGACGCAATAGATTCCGTTTGTCATTCTGGGACCGAAAGGCGCTATTATTTAATATCTCAGTGTATATAAATATGCAAAGTTGATGTAAACACGAACATTTTATACATTACTATTTTATCAGACGCCTCCACAACAGATTTGTAGGCTAGCCCAGTCAAAATTTTTTGAATAACAATTTTCTTAACACCTTTCGCTTTCTTAAGCACTTGATTATCAGCAAGCTTTAGACAATAAGATTTTGATCCTGCTTCATAAAAATATTGAATATCTTTCCCTGCATACTCATCTTTCCTTCTTCCGACGACGGATGTATTCGTTGTAATACCACGCAGACCGTTTTGATAGTTGGATGTGTCATATTTATCAACATTATTACGCATATGGGCATACACATCATCAATTGTTATCTCGACAATTAAAGAATATGTGTTTGTATAGAGCAACGTTACATTATTACCGTAATGACTGCGCAAGATATCGTAACAACATCGATACATTATAATTTTGGAAAGATCTAAAATACTAAATCCAACATATACGGGTTTGTCATAAATAACGACCTGTTTGGACAATTCCACTGCGAATGATTTAGCAGTAAATTGAATAAAATTCTAGACCCAAGCGACGTCCGTTATTTTCCCAATGTGTTAACTTTATTACTCTTCTTTTGTAGATATTCTCCATTTGTTTACCAAATACTCCATGGTTCATGCATTTAAGGAAATCCTTTTCGAATTTGTTCTTGGCTTGATTTCGAAGGGTTGTATTAAGATCTATGTATGGTACTAACCAAGGACTTTGACGAAACCTGTAAAACTCTATGAATATGAGTAACAATTAACCCATGCTGTATACATTGTTTTAAATATCGCTAATGTATAGCATAGTTGGTCTTATCACATAAGTTAGGAGTTAATTTTTCCTCCTTGAAATGTGGTGCGTAGATCATTTCGGGACATACGCAATATCAGCATCATAACTAATCTTCAGTACATTAAAGTTTTGAATTTCCTCTTCCGTTAACCAAAACCCATTATGAGTTAGGTGTTGCCGCATACTCCAACCGTACAAATTCGTAGCATCTAAATACTGTAAAAAGGCTTTTGGACGATTAGGATCGTAATATGGGACAAACTCGTTGTTAGCAATACTTCTTCGCTTAACACAAGTACTCACTCCACCACGAATACCTTCCTTAAAAAGGTGGTACATATCCATATCAGTCAATAATTCTAACTACTTTAGTACATTTCAACATGGCATCCCACCACAATCCAGGTACTGTAACATACTGCGCTGCTGGTTCTAATCCATACATGTCTGTACATAGCCGCCTAAAGTTTTCGAACACGGAAGCCAACAGCAACACGTCTGGTTTTAAATATATGTCAGCATAATCCCCAAGTGTATTACACTTAAATTGATCCCACACCAGTAGGACGCGACAGTGTTTTTCATTGGATATATTTTCATTACGAATTTTATCGTAGAATTTGTCATAGGCATCGTCTAATTTATTAAAATTGTTCACGTACGCGTATGGGAATTTACCTTTCTTTCTAACTAGGTTAAAGTCATTATCATCAACAAAATATTTCCTTGCCTCTCATCATGATCATCTGATAGATTATCAGATAGAGTATTTAAGGATGCCGCCATGAACCTACAGTTATCGACGAATCGCAAATTTATGTACTTTACTGTATAAAGTTCTAATTTGGACCAAGCACGTCTGCACCGCACTTAACATAATACTGAATGAGTATGGTTCATGTTTACACGTTTTTATCGTGAACGGTATTTGGGGATTGGGTTCAGCCGTATTTACGGGTACTAATAGCGCTTCGAAATCTGCATATATTACGAACGGTAGAAACATCTGTTTTTGATAGTTTCGAAACGCAAGTGTATTTTCCGCATAGAACTCCCCGGTTCTGTCTTTTCTTTGCATCACGCCAGGTAATTTAGTGTATACGAAATTACAGTCATGAGACATGTGTCGAGTTAATTGCTCCTGCGTTCCAAAGTAATAAATATCTGATTCACAAAAATATTTTGCCCCATTACGTCGACTTATTTGGTTGCTAAGTAAACGAGAAAAAATTTTTATCCATTCATAATACTGATTATCCGTTTGGTTACTGACTAATAGCAACAAATTAACATGAATAGGTTGTTTAGCTCTTGTATAGTAGAGAGGACCCACTACCTCCGGAATACGATTACTATAAACATAAACATTGATGTAGATATTATTGTTGGACTCAAACGTTGAGATGTTAGTCAGCTTAACAGGAAATTCTGCACCGTTCCAGTTGAATACCGTCTTGAAACCAGGGTAAGAAGTCGTCCGTTGTGGTAACCCCGTCGGTGTCACTAATTCTGATACAATAGCCCACGTGAATTCTTCACATTCACTATGGCATGTTTGTGCGAAATTTCAGACGGGACATTCATATTGGATGAACCCGTAGTGGGAGAAAATTTCAACATGTTTACCTGTAAATATACGAAATTCACAAGCGACTACCCTACGAAACAACATATATTAATAAGGTACTACCCTACTATTCATAACTCGCACTTACCAGAATCTTTAAGCTGAAACTGATTGCTTAGCATCCAAGATTTTCACTACTCTTTGAAATACTCTTCCAACACCATCCCGACACTCAATATATCATATTTCGTTTGAAAGGACTGGTTCTGCAAAGGAATCATCAGCATGCCTGTGTGGCACATTATTCTTTAAGTTGCTTAACCCTGATGGTCCAGGTTGTGCAAGACGTTCAGCAATATGGCTATGTTCCGTTCTGTTCGCATCGGAAGTACTTGGTTGCACCACATTCCTAAGTGCGGTACAATTTTGCGGTACAGCCTGCGGCATCTCTGAAGGTGGGGTAGTTGGAATACTTATCCAACACGCAGTTTTTTGATGTCGCAGTAGAGAGTCTTTTCTTGAAAATTTTTTCAGACGTTCACATTGAAACGTTTAATTGCGATCTGTAACAGAGAGAATGTATAAGTGAACGGGTAGAGATGCGTGTTTTGTTACAATTCCTTTTTTAAACACTTTATTACTCTTTATTAGTTTGCAGCATTACACCTCACCGGTGATTGCGCAGGTAAGTATTGTCTGGGTGTTGCAGGACTCCTATATACTCATAAGTCATTTAACTACCATACATTATCTATAAAATCAGCAGCACACACAGGACTGAGAATACTCTCTGATAAATCATCCATTCGCTCCATTTGTATCGAGGAGTTCATAGGACTCCAGTCTTCAGCGAACTCTGCAATACAAGTAGGGCTCAGGATACTATTAGAAATGGGTCCCCTGACCTCCCCTCCTACCGTAGAACTATTTTACGACCACTCCTCCATAAATTCTACGGTTGAAGTAGGGCTCAGCAAACCTTCAAATGGATTCCCTACCATTCTGTCCTCGGACGATTGATCATCTACAACGCATGCGGCTGTCAGAGTTATCGGAGATTCCCCTTTCCCCAGCACCGGCTGCTCCACAGAGCTCGACGATGAACGCTCTTCCGCAAGTGGAGACCATTTATCCCCAAACTCTGCAATGCAGTCAAGACTTAAAACATGATGCAATACTACCTGATCTTTACTCACGGGTGACTGCATCCTCTCATGCGGCTCACGTACAGGTTGCAGGGTGAGAAGTATTTCGTCCACCTCTGCCTGCTCGTACGTGCGTGATAATACCAGATCCAAATCATCCGCTGGAGGCGGTGTATCCAAAAACTGCAACGCTACTTCCGTCGAAATACTGCTTGCTCTCCACCTGGTCGCCAGCAGCACCTCCTTCCTGGATCAGCTCTCTCACATCCTGTGCGTGATTCGTATGAGGGCGTTGCCCCAACAATCTACCCAGAATGGGAGTGCCATCCCGCGGTAGCATCACAATGTGGCTTATGATGTTAACTCGTCCAACCACTGCTACGGGACGATCATAAGTCACGCATGCTCGTAACCTACCTAAAAGCAAAAAAAAATTAAATTACTCATCTGTGGCAGTAATACATGAATACGCTTTCTTACCTCTGTTTCCGGTTGACGTACTATTCTCCATTACGGTGAAGGCTACACTTGGGTTTACAGCATCTAAAATTGATTACTATTATTAATATAACATAGATGAAAGCCAACAAAAATAACGTTTGCAAATTTTACAAGTCCCTTAAAGATTTTATTGAAAATGATTCTAAGTTAACAAAATAACTTTTGAAGAAGTTTAGAAGTCCCTAAAGATTTTATTGAAAATAAAGGAAAATAACTCAATAATAAAATAAGCACCTACCATTACAAGAAGACATGATGTAACACCACTTTATAACACTTGGAACATTTTCACATGCCGTATAACGATTGAATGACTCTCTAGAGGAACCTTCCAAAATCTCCTCTAAAAATGCACGAAAAACGTTATTTTTAGTGGGGGAAACACCTATATTTAGGGAAACGAAAACAGTACAAATTATTCGTGCAACTGATTCTATAGTTGACACTACCGAATATACAATGACTTCAAGTTCCCCATCATCTCCCCAGGTGAAAACCACCAAATTTTACGTTTTTAATTTTTTCTTTTTCATGGTTGGTACATTTCTAACGTTTTCTTTCTGTTTCTTACAGGTTTCTGTTACCCCCGTTCTCTATCGCCTGGGGAACTCCTGTATTCCTTCAACTTTACCCCGCTAGCGTCCTCAACTCCTCTCCCTGATGTCCCGCCAACTCCTACTCCTATCCTGTCTTTGACCTCCCTTCAGCGCCCACACCCTAGGATGCCTCCCCCAATTCCCCTGGGGTTCTGTATATCCCGACCTCTGTATCCTTTCCTATTATCGTGGACGCCCAACCTAGCGACGACGAAATTTATGAACTGGCGACTGTAGTCCAGGACTCTCTACAGGATTACAATCGTGATGCGGATACAGTACTACTTGACATGACCATTGCCGAAATCATTACGGGGACGAGGACACACCACTACTTATTGACATAGACTAACATAACGATGATAGTAGTCACTTCATCAGCATATCTTCCAGTGTTGAGGTAGTATGTTCTTCCTGTACTAGGAACGATTACCTCAACACTGGTGACTAAGACTCCGACGTAGACATGGACCATGTCTACAGCCATGATTTCGACAACCATGACAATGACGCATTACGGCAACAGCGACTACTTCCCGAAACACATACTGACTTTTGTAACGAAATCATCATTGAAGATAGTAGCGATGAGGAGAACTTTATGAACACTCTCACTTAAAATATGCAACAACTGGAACGTAGCGCTCACGAACTGTCAGATGTAGTACGACAACTAAGTGCACAGGAACAGTCACATAACAGCATACAAGACGAGAATAGTGACAATGGCAGTGCTCCAGACGTCGCTCTGCAGGTCCAGGATCACGGAAATAACGAAAAGGTTGACGACGTTCAAGACAATGACGACGAAGAACTTGACGATGACTGGTTTTGGGCTACACATATCACTATGATTATTGGTCGCACTATGCTTCCACCCTTCTACAACGTTATGTGTGCGATGGCGTCGGGAGACAATGCCACTCTACGCAATTCTGCGTTTCTAATTATTGTCGGGCGATACAGGCTATTCTACGCACATCGCATCATCACATGGGACCGTGTCACGTTCACGGTATGTATTGTCCAGATACTACTTTATTTATATTTATAACTCTTTCCTTCATTACAGCTGACAACCATGGTGCCATTCATCCGGCATTATGATTTCGTGATTACGGAGAGCTCTGTGGAGTAGCAGCTCGACCGGGCCCACACTAGGCTTGTAACATTATACCTTGACTGGCATAGTGTTATAAGCCTAGTTACACTAAATGGGTCTGATCACGCCATTATACATCTGGAGATGATACTAGAAACTGTCGAAGAGATTGGTGGACTTTACGAACTCATCCGAGTTCGTAATTCAGCTCTTCGACAAGTCGTCTTTGCAAGTGATCGAGACAGGCGTAGTAACTATAACTGATAGAGATCTTCTTCTACTTATGACTTATTTCCAGAAAAACGTCGACCACAATAATGCCACTCCATACCACACAGAGCGACACTAACTGACTGAGCGTGGCGACTACTATACAGATAGACAGAGAAACGGACAGACAGGCGGATACACACCACACGTTGTATATGCTCAAATATACCAATCATGCTGTGA
>JARFJB010002068.1:0-402500 GCA_036346205.1 Vesta saturnalis
ATATATATATATATATATATATATATATATGTATGATGATATATTTTATTTTATAATTTAAATAATTAAATAATCGAAAATGGGGATAGTTCAGTGATTAGTATTTATTTTAGTAAATATTAATATAATATGATATTAAATAATTTATAATTATAATTGTACACCGGACTAGCTCAATCTCATTGTGGGGATAGGGATCAGTATTTAGTGGGAAATCATATTTAAATTTGTATGTAATTATATGAATTATTCTTTGGGAAAAATATCATATATGTACAAGAAATAAATCTGAACAGAATTTATACTTCTAACGCATGCGTTGTAACGTTCCTGAATTAAGTTAATAAATGTCAAAACTGTCAAACAATGATTTGCAGATTTAATGTTTATGTTTACAATTGAATTTAAAATTTGGAAATAATTTAAAGTTTTGTGTTTTTTACAGGTGTTTACACAAGTATTATTTGAAATTTTACACCAATACATATAATCAATAAATAATAACTGTAGGAAATCTAACACAACAATGAATACAATAAATAGGGCTATAATGAAAAATGACTCACATATACTGTTCCAAGTTCAAACTGATGTCTTCCTACAAGTTGTTCCAATTCAATGCAGGCACTTTCCAATTAATTCTTGCTGCTACCATATACCCATTGGCTGCTAACGAGTACTCGGGTTGTAGATCACGCTTGCTTCCGTAACTAGTAACGTTTTCTTTCAAATTATATAATCACAAATTTTATCTTGGTAATATTTTATTTAAATATTTGTTGCTTACTGAATGTTATCGTTTATAAAATATTTAAAGGTTGTCCAAAATTTATTTTAATTTTACTTTTATTTTAGGTGCCGGTTCAAATGTGAATTATTTAAAAGAATTCGTAACAGGAAATAAAACACCAATGATCAGAATAATTGCGACTTTAATTTGGTAAAACGTAATCAAATCAACTTTGACAAAACGAAAACTTTAAAACGTTCAACAAAATCGTCACACAAATTAAATCGTAATGAATTTATTTTTTAAAACGAACAGGTATCGGAGACCGAACTATTTAAATTATTTCTGGTATAAAAACAATTGCTCTAGAATATTCTTCTCTCCGTTATTTATAACTTTTTCGCGATAATTAAATTAGGATAGAATAACTTACTTGTAACAAAAATACACAACACTATTTTAACCTTTTTAAAAAAACTGAACAAATTATAGAGCTCAACACTTACAGGGCAATTCCTTTTATACCTTTTTGGTTGTTACTAAAACTTCATTTTTTTTTAACAAATCTACCTTTGTAACTAAGTCTCTGATTGGTTGAAAAATTTTACAATTTTAACTAAAATAGAAATTTGGCCATATCTTTCTTATATACTAACGGATTTAAAAACTAACGACAGAAATGAAAACTGTATAAAATTTCGAATAGATAGACATCCAACAAGATATGGATCCTTAAAATAATATGCGAAATGACCTAATCTAATTTAAATTTGCTTATAACTACCTAATCTTACAAGCTATACTTAATCTAATTACATATATGTAATCCTGGTAAAATTTGACATAGGAAAACACACATTTAAAATTTGAAATCTTGAATTTAAAGAAATTTTATGTTTATGTAGAAAAATTCTAAATTCAACCCCCATTTCATGAAATTTTTGCGGTGAAATGCATTGTATCCTTTTTAATACTATGAAATACTGAGGAAGACCTCCTATTAATCAATTTAAGAATATAATATAAGCCTAATATTATTAAAAAAACTATAAATTTGTGAAAAAACCTAGAATTTACAACATAACCAAACTTAATTCTAAAATTGCAAATAATTTACACTTAAAAACGTTTCTGTAACTCAAAATGTTATGCTAGTGACTTGTAATAATTGTCTTTATTTTATTTAATGTTCATTTCACCCGCATTGTATAATATAGTGTTGCATTAAAAAGTCACATCGTTTAACACACTTACTTGAATTTTCACTACAAAAATGTATCTAACTGTGAATGTCTTTGTGTTAATATGTTCTCTGCATTGCTCTTGCTATTTAAATTGTATCACTAAGTTTGTCACACAATCGCATCCAAAAATATGTGAGAAATAATCCTAATAAGTCCATATTATAACCCTTTCGTGAATTTATCACATTTCCTGCATTCTAAAACTATTTACACAATATCCCTAATATAATTCTAACTTTACAATTTGTGTTTAAACACCTGTAAAATATTCACATGCCAAAATACTCTCGAAAAATTGACTTTTATGAAATAAAGGAAAATACTAAATTGACTTTACGAAAATAAGTTTATTTAACATTCCTGACATTTTTTGTTGGTAGCACAATGCTTTTTTATGATGAAATCAAATTGTATAAATATTATTCAGATTATTTTGTCCAAAACAAATCCACTTTAAACCCATCGTGAACCAAATTCCATCAAATCAATGTCTCGCACATGTATTGAGCTTGAAATCACCCCTTTTTATAAAGAAATTACTATTTAAACTGTCCGATCCTTGTCTTACTCCTTTCTGAACATCTCAATATATATATATATATACATATATAAATATTTGTACTGGCTTAAATGATATAAATATAAATATAAATATACTCCGGACTAACTCCAATTATCTCGTCGGGGATAGAGTTCAAATGCTTTTAAGCTTATTGTTGGCAAATAAAATCAATAATAACTTTTAACCTTTTAAATCTTTTAAATTATTATAATTGCATTATATAGTAAACGGGAAATCATAGAAAATTTTATTTCACACATGGAAATGTTTACGTCAAATAAATTGTAATTTATAATAAGTGGTTTCTATGTGAAACAGACTTTAGTTGAATCTGCACAATAACGCATGCGTTGCGTTCTAACTGACTTAATTAAATGTAGCCTGTCAAAAATTTCAATAAATGATCTAAAACGTGAGTACAATTATGTTTTTGGTGAAAATAAAATTATAAGGTTGATAATTACACCGGTTCATTTACTTTACAGATATTTATAACATGTTGTCGCACAAACATTTATACATAATCAATAAAAACATAAATACAGGAAATCAAAAGAGTAATCAATGCAGTAATGGGTTACGATAGTAAATTTCATTCACATGTGTTGCAGCACTTTCCAAAGAATGTTTTCATTAGGATTGTTCCATATTAAAATATTGGACGTAGACTTCTTCCCATGTGTAGACGATGATACTGCTTTGCTGTTCACAATGGTGCTGCTTAATTTTCCATAATTCATCCAAATCCAATTTACTTATGAACGACTCTTCCTCGTGGTAAATATGATGTAACGTAATATTGCTCATATATTTTTAGATAATCACTTTATTTTAAATTGTATGTTTAAATGTTGGTTTAAATATTTACAAAATTTCATTAAATTTATATTTATTTTCATATGAATTTTAATTAATTGCACTTTATTTTAGATGCCGTTATGGAATTTAGTTTATTTAATACTCTACGTCACTTTCAAGAAAAATAAACATCAAATCCAAAATAATTGTATGATTTTATTAACATAAAAAAAAAACACATCATCCGATGTTTGAAGAGAGTGAGAAATCAGGAGCAATTCCTTCTATATATTTCTCTTGGATACCAAATTTTCAACTTTTTTTCTACATTACACACAAAAGATCCAAGCATCTGATTGGTCTAAACAAAATAGTTAAATTAACTGAAATACAAATTATGCTATAACTTTTTTTAAAACAATTCGGATTTACTTTTTGGAAACAGATTTGGAATCAGGGCAACTTTCCGCATAAAAAGACACCTCATAAGCCCTATTTCGCTTCGAAGCTTTGCATTTTGACAATTTCAAATCTAAATTTACTTATATCTAAGAAATGCTATATTTTACACCTAAACTAATTACATATTCGGAATCTACATGAAAAACTATATCAGAATACGTTTATTTCAAACCATTTAACTTAATTTTAACAGACATTCCATTTTCATATTTAAATTTTAGGTAGTTAACCCAACTTTTCTAATTTTATGTTCATATTACATATATATTGTAAATTTCTTTATGAAAATGAGGGAAACCTACTATTATGTGCTTTTATATTTTATTCTAAACTTAACTTATCTTAAAAAGCTAAAAATTTGCAAAATTCTTAAATATAGTACTTAACCTAACTTAATATAATTTTACTTATAACTTGCGTTTAAAACGTCTAAATCACTTGAATTGTTAATTTATCATGTTCTTATAACTGTCTTTAACACAAATACTGTTTACTTTTACTCCATAGTCTATAACTTTGTCAAATCAGAATTCCACATTGTTAGCACATTTATGTAAATTTTGTACACAAAATGTAATTTTATATTAAATATCACATTGTAGGAATGTTGTTCATGTTCTTATCAATGTTTCTAAATCACTACAACTTCTTCTGCACTTTTTATACACTTTGTCTGTGAAATATAGTTCCTGCATTGTACCTATATCTATACATGTTCTACATATTAGAATTAACCTACTTTATATGATTAATATCTGTAAAGTGTTTAAACTGCTTAAATAAATTGATTAAACTGTAAAATTACTGAAATATGTTCACCGAAACTAATCGTACCCACAAATATCAATCGTTCTGACCTTCCTCACATGCTACTGGTATAGCTCATTGGTTTTATGAATAAAACAACCTTGTGCAAACCCCACAAAGCCTGTTTTATTATATCAAAACCAAATTTTCCCTCTCGTATATTAATTTTCTTATTAAAACGAACTGTATACATTCTCAAATCTATTTAAATTTGTACACTATAAAGAATATAAGCTTGATAACTCTAGCCCCTGTATTATTCTTATTTTTCATTTGATTAAAAACATTGTTCTAGACCTGCTAGATATTAAGAAACAATTGCCAATTTTCTTTTTTGTTATGGACGCCATATTTGCTTTATACAATGTTTAAAAATAGAAAAAAATTGTGCAAAACTTTTCTCTTCTGGTTGTATATTTCGATTTTTCTAAATCAATTTCGTGAGCGTTTAAGTTTTCCTAAGGTCCGTAGAGTAATGAAAATGAGGTATACCCAGTAGAAGAATGAAGAGATTGATTGTATATCAATACGGCACTTATCATAAGAGCTTATGAGTTTTTATTTTATAGTTTTTTTATTTTTATTTTTTCTAATAATGTAGAATGTACTTGTTCTATTGGCGAGTTAGAGTTATTATTATAATTACTAGTAAAATGTAGGTCTATTTTAAAAATGTTATAATGTTCTTGAAAAACTTTATTTTTAAATTCTTTGCCTTCGCCACATACTATTTTTCTGGGGTAAGAGTGATGAGGAAGATAATGTCTTAATTTATTCCTGTTGTAACTTTACAAAACAATTTTGAGTGTGACGACTGAATAAGTCAATTAAAGTTATGAATTTACTTCCTTCGAAGCTAACGGTATCCACATGAATGACATCAAAAGGTCTCTTTGCAGGTAACACTCCTGAGAAAGGTTTATATTACATTATATCCTGTTCTTAAAATAATCCCATTTGTGAAATGAACAAATGGTTTGTCTGAAATAGGTACACCAAACACATGTTTTTCTTGTGAAATGTGTTATTGGGTTCATTGTACTCTGGTGTATTGTCAAATCTTTTGAAATGTTTTGAATCTTTATCTATATTTGGGAATAATTAGAAATTTCTTCTTCGTCATGATTATTTACATCTATTCTTGATAAATCATCTGCTTTTTCCTTCTTGCAACGGATTTTATAATCAAATTCTTCGAGTTTAAGTCTCCATTAGCTAAACGTTTAAGGTCGATTACGAATTTTTATCCATAGATGTATGGTCTTAAGTGTTTTGTGTTTTCTACAATCGATTTAAAGTTCTTGAATAAAATGAAATTGGTTTGTTATTTTGAGATAATACGCCTCCTATAGCTACGTTGTTGAAAGCATCACTAGTTATGTAGAATGTGTTATTAAAGTCCAGATAAGCTAAGATCGGTTAGTTGGAGAGCAATTCTTTTCATTGTAAGAGGACCTGTATACAATCCATATTAGTATAATTAATTTTGGTGTCGTTTCATTTCATTTCATGAATGGTTGGACTATTCTTGCAAGATTTAGCTTTTAATTTTGAGGGATTTGGTTTGATACCATTAGGTGTAGTTACATGACCCAAGATTGCCACTTCTTTACGTAAAAATTCAGGTTTGTCCAATTGCACTTTATGTTATATTTTTGGAGTTTTCCGAATATCAATTTTAAATGAAATAAGTGATTAGGTAAGGATTTAGAAAAAACTACATTTTCCATGTATAAAAAATTTATATAGGTATTCTCTTAAAACGTTGTCCATGACTTTTTGAAAGGTACTTGGGCCATCCTTGTGTATTCGTGTTGCCCATTATTTCCGGAAAAAGCGGTGTTTCCGTGATCTAAAGTTGAGAAATACATACATATTCCGAGATTTTCCAATATTTCCTCGATTATTGGTAAGGGATATCTATCACTAAAACGCCATTTCTTCTTTCCACTTCCATCTAATTTTTTTGTAACTATCCAAACAGGTGAACTAAAAGGGGAAATGCTTGGTTAAATTACTTTGTTATCTAATAACTTCTAGATTTGCTTCTGTATTTCAATTCTTAGATTATGAGGATGCCTATACGATTTACAGTAGACTAGTTCATTGTCTGTGGTCTGATATTATGTTTAACAGCACTAGTGACTGTTAAGTCCGAATTTTCGTTATAAAAGATAACCTTGTATTTTTTTTCTGTTCTTCTGATTTAAATAAGATCTTGTGATAATGTTCGGGATGTCTAAGTTCGTAAATGCAGTATCTAAATTACTTTTTATTCCTAAATAAGTTGGACATCTATTTGTCGGTTGAAGTTAATTTCTACTTTGTAGTCGTTTCCATATGGGATTTTACAAATACCTTCTTTCCCGTAGATTACAGATTCCTATATAATAATATTGCCTAATTTAGTTTCGGTAATTATGATGTGTCCTTCTTCAATATTCACTGGTACATTTGTTACGTGTGTAACAGGGGAGCTGGAACAAAAGGAAGAAGGAAAGGGATCTCTGTTCATTCGCAGGTAAAGAACACACCGAACTAGCTCAAAGTGTCGGTTTAGGGCGGGGTGAGAGAAGAAAGGATGTTAAAGTGTGCCGGCGCCAAGAGCCGCTCCCCTAGATTGAGAAAACTTCACCGCTGTCCCGACTCTTGGACAGTGGTGCAGAAAGGAATGAACAAGGAGATTTTAGGAAAAGGGAAGG
Source organism: Vesta saturnalis (assembly GCA_036346205.1). NCBI lineage: Eukaryota > Metazoa > Arthropoda > Insecta > Coleoptera > Lampyridae > Vesta > Vesta saturnalis. The sequence goes on from JARFJB010002068.1 coordinate 7,306, forward strand.
ACACCAGGAAATAGAAATAACAACACTGCTGTAGTGCGAAAGAAAACAAATATATTTTATTGTTAAATCAAATTCAAATAGTTGAGGGTGTGGATCTAATTAATCCACACAAAAGTATATATATATATATATATATATATATATATATATATATATATATATATATATATATATATAGATACCTAAATGTACAAAAAGAAATTTAATTAAATTCCGTTAGCAAGCCAAATGGTGGTTGTCTTTAAGATTAATTAAACAAAACTTACACATTTCCTCATTTCAAGGGAAGGCCTTCCGTTGTGTTCCTAAAGGAGAAAACATATAGACGCCTATGCAAAGCGTAACTTATTATTAAATAAATAACCAAAACTTGCGGTGGTTTACACCAAACGGATCATAAAAGGAATAAATTTTATATAGAGCAAAAATTTTATAACTCGGCAAGTAATTTATCTTTGAAACAATAATACATCAAATATTTATCAAATTTGCATAAAGGCATAAATTTTAAGAAGGAAAAAAAATGTTTACACCAAAAGTAATTAACAAAAAAAATAGTGATTACGTAACAGTTAATTAAGCTACTGTGTAATTATTTGAATGCGTCCCAATTATAGTGATGTTACACACAACACCAAAACTGGTAGCCAAAACAGATACAGTTAAAGGTTATTATAATTACAAACAAAATGAGGGAAGGAAAATAATGGTAAAAGAACAGATAAGAAAGGTGGTGTGATTGTGAAGTGAAAGATTACTCATTACAGCAATAAGGATATATTGATAACAGGTAGTAAATGTAGGTTAAGGTATCATTTTATCTTAATAATTGATTACGTTATTTTTAGCAGGTGTACTTTAACAATATTCAATTACAGTTCATGTAATAATAGATAAAACACAAAAAAGGAACGATCTAACCTTTCTATAAGCAGGTATTCATTACATTCAGTCGTTACTCTTGGGTCACCAACATGTGTAGAAGTTGTCACGATCCTACTTTATTTTAGTTACGACTCAGAGGGTAGACCAGAATAGTATTTGAATGTAGTTACTAGTTGAAATGGAATCGTAGAATTCCACTGTAGAAGGTATTTCGTTGAAGCTGTAACGTTATCTTAATTAATTTGGTCACATTTCTAGGATCGCTATTCTATGGAATAAATTGTTTTCATTTTTCTTTACTGTCGGATAGCGTACGTTTGCAGTCTACTTGATTCTCATTGGTGTATTGCGTTCGTTAATCTCGAACCCTTGTTTCCGCTTTTAGTTTCGTTTTTTTTTGTTTTTCTGTTTGCGTGGTTGCAAGGGTACACACACAAAAAAAAAGTGAGTTGGATATTTTTTTTTTTTTGCTTCACTTGAACCGCGATTCATTGACATGATTTTTTAATTATAAATAAAACGGATATTTTCCGGATTTCTCGATCAATGAATAATTAATTTTTGTGCCGAACCTGATACTAGTTCGCGTCACTTAAGTTACGTGATAATTATTACGGTTTTAAGCGTTCAAGAGTGTTGTGTTTCTCCTTATCTAATTTTAACGCTTGTGGTTACCAGCTTACAAGGTCAGTAATTTTTGTGAATCATTCCGTCATTTAATGTTATATTTTCTTTCGTAGCGTTTTTTCCTTTTCGTTTTCGCTTATTTTCTCCCTCTACGTATATTACCTACCCACTACCACTTCGAGTTGATCCAGCGTCGTCAATAGAAAAATAACACCGCTGCCATTTTGAATTTTTCTTACGAATGAAGAAATTCTAATTTAATGACTTATAAAGAAAACTACTGTCTGCTCCCACGAATTTACCTAGTAATTGTTTACTTTTAATATTAGATAACTTGCCTAGCTAAAATTTAGTCATTTCAATAAATTTTTATCTTACTTTGATAGTCTTAATTTATACGTGAAAATTTCACTGTCACTATTTGCTTATTTGATTTCTTTCTAAATTCATAATTTTGTTTAAGTTTCAATTATTTATCAATATTGTAAACCACTTTACCTTTAACTATGTGTTTGCCTATTGTAACCTAATTTATTAGTGTACCTTCAGTATCCGAATTGGTTGTCAATCAAGTAATTAATGTATCCATTTTCTAGGGCCAACCTATTGTTTAAGGTCCGAATTATTATTGTTTTCTTTTCCATTTAGCTTCTGTAATTTCGGACGTTACTTGCGCAAGGGAACGACACCGGAAAGAAGTTATTTTCAGGTGAGATTATTGATATACTTGATCGCTTGTTTACTTGGGTAAACCGAATTCTGAAAACTTTGTGAGATTAACGTAACTAATATCACTTTTCCTCCTTTTTTTGTTGCTCGAGGATTAATTTAAGGTAATTTGGATCAATCATTCAGTGTTATATTAAAATAATATTTATTTCCTTTTTTTATTAATCAATCCTTACGGGTATCTCTATTACTTGTCAAATTTATGTTACCATTTAGACCATTTATCTGTTTTGATGGCGATTATAATTTTGTGACCCATTGTGTCTATTTATTCATAATTTTTCTATGATTTATTTAGTTTTTCGTACTTCGAACTAAGGTAAATTACAAATATAACTATCTTGGAAGTACGTGGCGTCCATTTTCCTGATTATTATTTTATTTTATTTCTGTATATAATATTATGTATAATTATTTAACTGTATTAACCCACCCCAATGCCTACTAGCACTGAACCACCGAGCCTTGGCTTTATAAATTTTGTTACCAATTAAAGTTACCGTAACATAATTATTTTGGCTGCCCAACGTGGTGGGGCCTATGTTTTGTTTTTTCTTGTTTAACTTGCTTTTCTTAGTGTTCACTAACCATGTTCTCATTCAAACTAGATGTTAACCGTTTACATAAAACCGAACTAGAATATGAAATTGTGTCTAGAAGTATTACTTTACCTACTATTACTAGTAATTTGAGAAAACTTGCACGAAATGCTATTGTACTGGAATTGGAGAAATCTTTAACTGCCATTACTCATTCTATTCCTTTTGCTGATGATTTGACTGCAGTTACTCAAATGATTGAAGAAATTGAAGGTTTAACCGATAGAGTTACTAACGATTCTAAATCAAGGGACTTTCTTCGTTTGAATAGTTTACTTCCTCATATAGAACGTCGTTGCTCGTTAATGAATTCTACCAATGATACCGAAACAGGTCAACGTAACACATTACTTCTAACCATTGCTACTTTGAAATCAAACGTAGTACAAAAACTCAAACAACTTAACCGCGTCACATTTACAGATTTTAACAAATTACCTTCATCTAGCCTCAAACCAACTACTTCTTCTGATTCTACTGTAGCCGAACTTACCGGTAATGATTCTAATCCGTCTACTCCTCCACTACTTTCTTCTAGTGAAGATGAACTTGAACTAAATGAAACCGTACCTGCTGTAGCTTCTATGTCTGAACCACTTTGTTTTGCTAAACGTTTAGACATCTCTAAACTTGGTTTAACTTTCTCTGGCGAAGGAAAAGTTTATCTCTTAGATTTTCTTACTCGCTTGGATGAACTAGCTTCTTCTCGTGGGATTACTAAACACACACTTTTTGCTCATACTCCTGAATTGTTAACAGGACGTGCTCTTCTACTGTACCGATCTAGAAAATTCACTTTAACTAAATGGGATGAAGTTGTATCTTTACTGAAAACTGAATTCTTGCTGATCGACTACGATGAAAGGTTACTTGACGAAATTAAAAATAGAACTATGGGTCCTTCTGAAAATATGAGCTCGTACCTTGCTGTAATGTATCTTTTTCAACGTTTAACTACTCCTCTCTCTGAAACAAAACAATTATACTACATACGACGAAATTTAACTCCACTTTACCAGAATGCCTTAACCTTAACTCCAATCTCTAGCATTGCACAACCTTCTGCCTTAGGCAAACAAATTGAACAGAACCAGTATTTTGTCGAAACATTTAAACCTCCACCTTCACGAAAATCTTCTCACTTACTTGAACCTAGTCTCGCCTACTTAAGTATTGCTTCCTCGTCTTCTTCTGATACTGATGTGATTACCTCACTTCCTCCTAAACGGAACTCAAATACTCCTAAACTTTCTGCTGCTTCTGTAGTGTCTGCTCCTAAGGGAAAAGATACGAAAAACACTCCTACAACTGTTGTTACTAGTTCGACTGATTCGAAACCGAAACTTACTTTGGAATCTTCCTCTAAACCTAAACCTACTTTTAATAACTCACCAATCAAGTGTTGGAATTGCAACAAAACTGGTCATGTCTCTCCAAATTGCCCAGAACCACAAATTATTCATTGTTATGGCTGTGGGAAACCAAAGGTCACTAAACCAAAATGTCCAAATTGTAATGACACTTCTTTAAACTAAACTTAGAGTTCTCGGACCGAGAACTATCACTTATCTCGGAAACTCCTTTTGCTACAGTACCTGATCATCACAAACATGTCTTAAATTTTGTCTTAGCTAATGTTCGCAAGGATGAACGTCCTTACCTTAATATAACCATTTTTGGCTACCCTTTTAAAAGCTTGCTAGATTCTGGTTGCTCTAAAACTATATTAGGCCAATTAGGATGGAACCTCTTAAGTACTTTAGGTCTTTCTCTACAGAAATATCGTCCTTTTCCTAAATCCTCTTCTTCTTGTTTACTTGCTAATGGTGAAACTTGCTACATTCTTGGTACCCTGAATCTCCCTATCACTCTACAAGACAAGACAGTCACTCTTGAACTCTTAGTCATTCCTGAAGTTACTCAACCACTTATCTTAGGTATTGACTTTTGGAAAGCAATAGATTTTGTCCCTAATTTTCAAACTGGTACTTGGACATTTGGAAATTCTGAAGAAATTTGTTCCTTATCTACTACTGATCATCTTGTTACTAGATCTAATCTCTCTGATACTGAAGAACAATCGCTACAACCACTATTAGATACTCCTGTACTAAATTCTTCTGAACTTGGCTGTACTACTTTAATAGAACACCGTATACGTACAACCAGTGAGCCTATCAAACAACGTTACTACCCGCTTTCTCCTATATTACTTGAGATCGCTAATGATGAACTTGACTCTATGATAAGACTGGGAATTGTGGAACCTTCTTCAAGCCCTTGGTCTAGTCCAATAGTTCTCGTTAAAAAAAAAAGATAATTCTTACCGTTTTTGTATAGACTACCGAAAGGTTAACGCAGTCACTGAAAAAGATGCTTACCCTCTTCCTTATATAAATACTATCTTAGATCGTCTTCGTGATGCTCAATTTCTTTCTTCTCTAGATATTCGTTCTGCTTATTGGCAAATCCCCTTAGCTCAAGATTCTAAACCCATTACTGCATTTACCATATCTGGCAGAGGCCTATATTAATTTACTCGTATGCCTTTTGGTTTACATAACTCTCCTGCTACGTTTCAACGTTTAATAGATCAAATTCTTGGTGCTGATTTGGAACCGTATTGTTTCGCTTATCTCGACGATATTATCATAGCTACCCTTCTTTCGAAAAACATTTAGAAGTTTTAACCCGAATTTTTGATAGATTGTCTACTGCTGGTCTCGTTTTGAACAAAGACAAATGTCATTTTTGTCTCTCCGAACTAAAATATCTTGGCTACGTTGTCAATAGAAATGGTTTACTTGTAGATCCTGGAAAGGTCAACGCTATTATCTCTATACCACAACCTTCTTCTGTCTCTGAAATTCGTCGATTACTGGGAATGGCGAGTTGGTACCGTCGCTTTATACCAAATTTCTCTACTGCTTTAGCTCCCTTAACTCATTTAACTCGTAAAAATACTCCATTTGTTTGGTTTCCTGAATGTAACGAAGCTTTCTCTTTTCTAAAACAACAACTTATTTCTGCTCCGATACTTTCTTGCCCAGATTTCACCTTGCCTTTTACTATCCAAATTGATGCTTCTAACTATGGCTTAGGTGCTGTCTTAAGTCAGGAAACCCCTGATGGTGAAAAAGTCATCTCCTACATTAGTCGCTCTTTAACTAAACCCGAAACAAAATATTCTACCACCGAAAAAGAGTGTTTAGCTGTTCTATGGGCTGTTGAGAAATTTCGTGCCTATATAGAAGGTGCTCATTTCACTGTCATAACGGATCATCACTCACTCATTTGGCTGAATAAACTTCAGAACCCTTCTGGACGTCTGGCTCGTTGGGCCTTACGCCTACAACAGTATAATTTCTCTATCATACATCGTAAAGGAAGCAATCACGTCGTTCCTGATACTTCATCTCGAGCTATACCCGAATTGCCTTCTGATTCTCTCCCACAACTTCGCGAAATAAATATAACTAATACCGTACCTTCAATTACTCTACCTATTACGGATCCTTGGTACTTAAAAATGCTTGAACATGTTTCTAAAAATCCAAAAAAATTTCCCCTCTGGTGTCTTGAAAATAATCTACTTTACAAGCATGTTACTTCTTCTGACCTCACTGATATCTCATTGGGAAATTGGAGAGTGGTTGTTCCTAAGAATCAACGTAGTGAAATCATTCGCCTACATCATGATCCTCCTACTTGTGGTCACTCTGGTGTTACTAAAACTCTAAGCCGCATTAATAAATTTTTCTACTGGCCAAATCTTCGTGCCGATATTGCTAGATATATTCGTGACTGTCATACTTGTGCTGCTCACAAAGTTGAACAAAGAGCACAGCCAGGTTTATTCTCTCCTAGAGCAACTCCTGCTCGCCCATGGCAAGTGTTAAGTTGTGATATTGTCGGTCCCTTACCTCGCTCCTCAAAAGGTAACTCATATATTTTTGTTATTGCTGACTATTTTACTAAATTTCCATGTTTCTTTCCACTTCGTACTGCTACTGCCTCTAAAATTTGTAAGATTATGGAAGAACAAATATTTTTGTTATTTGGTACTCCTCAATACTTAATCGCTGATAATGGCGTACAATTCCGTAGTCAGGAATTTTCTAAATTATGCTCAAACTATCAAACAGAAATATTATTTACAGCTAAATATCATCCTAGAGCCAATCCTACCGAACGCGTTAATAAAGTTTTGAAAACCATGATCGCTTCATATATTAAAGAAAACCAACGTACATGGGATGTTAACCTACCTAAAATTGGCTGTGCCATAAGAACTTCTAAACATGAAATAACTGACTACACTCCTTACTTCGCGTTCTGTGGTCGGGAACACGTAATCTTTGGAAATATGTTTAAAACTCGTTTAGATGATAAAACTTCTTCCATTGATACTAACCCTGTTGTTACTACTCGTACTAAAGAATTTTATGAAAGGTTGCGTACTGATATGCTTGATAAAATGAGACGTTCTACGAAACGTACTCAAGATCGCTATAATCTACGTAAGCGCACGGTCACTTATAGGAAAGGTGATGCAGTGTGGAAACGAAACTTTGTCTTATCTGACGCTTCTAAATTTTTAAATGCTAAACTTGCTCCTAAATTTTTAGGTCCCTTTAAAATAAGAAAAGTCATGTCTACCTGGACTTATGAATTAGCTGATTCTTTAGGGAAATCTATAGGCATATTCCACGCTAAAGATTTGAAACCCGCTTACTCTTATAATTTACATTCTTCTGCATCTGACTCAGATGATCACCCTACGATATCTTCGGATACCATTTCTCTCAAACGATATAAACCTCGTAAACGACATAAACCTCAAAAGGTGTAATTTTCCTCTTTTCTTCACGTTTCCTGGCTATATTTTTGTTAGGGGGGTGTAACGTTATCTTAATTAATTTGGTCACATTTCTAGGATCGCTATTCTATGGAATAAATTGTTTTCATTTTTCTTTACTGTCGGATAGCGTACGTTTGCAGTCTACTTGATTCTCATTGGTGTATTGCGTTCGTTAATCTCGAACCCTTGTTTCCGCTTTTAGTTTCGTTTTTTTTGTTTTATGTTTCCGTGGTTGCAAGGGTACACAAAAAAGTGAGTTGGATTTTTTCGCTTCACTTGAACCGCGATTCATTGACATGATTTTCTAATTATAAATAAAACGGATATTTTCGGATTTCTCGATCAATGAATAATTAATTTTGTGCCGAACCTGATGCTAGTTCGCGTCACTTAGGTTACGTGATAATTATTACGGTTTTAAGCGTTCAAGAGTGTTGTGTTTCTCCTTATCTAATTTTAACGCTTGTGGTTACCAGCTTACAAGGTCAGTAATTTTTGTGAATCATTCCGTCATTTAATGTTATATTTTCTTTTGTAGCGTTTTTTTCCTTTTGTTTTCGCTTATTTTTCTCCCTCGTAATATTACCTACCCACTACCACTTGAGTTGATCCAGCGTCGTCAATAGAAAAATAACACCGCTGCCATTTTGAATTTTTCTTACGAATGAAGAAATCTAATTTAATGACTTATAAAAACTACTGTCTGCTCACGAATTTACCTAGTAATTGTTTACTTTTAATATTAGATAACTTGCCTAGCTAAAATTTAGTCATTTCAATAAATTTTATCTTACTTTGATAGTCTTAATTTATACGTGAAAATTTCACTGTCACTATTTGCTTATTTGATTTCTTTCTAAATTCATAATTTTGTTTAAGTTTCAATTATTTATCAATATTGTAAACCACTTTACCTTTAACTATGTGTTTGCCTATTGTAACCTAATTTATTAGTGTACCTTCAGTATCCGAATTGGTTGTCAATCAAGTAATTAATGTATCCATTTCTAGGGCCAACCTATTGTTTAAGGTCCGAATTATTATTGTTTTCTTTCCATTTAGCTTCTGTAATTTCGGACGTTACTTGCAAGAACGACACCGGAAAGAAGTTATTTTCAGGTGAGATTATTGATATACTTGATCGCTTGTTTACTTGGGTAAACCAATTCTGAAAACTTTGTAAGATTAACGTGACTAATATCACTTTTCCTCCTTTTTTGTTGCTCGAGGATTAATTTAAGGTAATTTGGATCAATCATTCAATGTTATATTAAAATAATATTTATTTCCTTTTTTTTATTAATTAATCCTTACGGGTATCTCTATTATTTGTCAAATTTATGTTACCATTTAGACCATTTATCTGTTTTTGATGGCGATTATAATTTTGTGACCCCATTGTGTCTATTTATTCATAATTTTTCTATGATTTATTTAGTTTTTCGTACTTCGAACTAAGGTAAATTACAAATATAACTATCTTGGAAGTACGTGGCGTCCATTTTTCCTGATTATTATTTTATTTTATTTTTGTATATAATATTATGTATAATTATTTAACTGTATTAACCCACCCCAATGTCTACTAGCACTGAACCACCGAGCCTTGGCTTTATAAATTTTGTTACCAATTAAAGTTACCGTAACAAATGCTTCCGAGTTTTTACAAATTTAAGGTGTAGGTCATGAACTAAGATATTTCTCAATCAGTAAATGATTTAAGGAACGCATTCTATTCTGCCAGATTTCACAAAACTAAAATCGTACTAATGCACTATTTGAACTGGTTGGGCAGTTTCGAATAAAATTTTTGTCAGTGCAGTTGATATTTTAAGCGTGGGTGTGTAATTTGGTTTGGTTTAGTTAAAAATCGTGCTATTTCTTTCAACACAAGGAAATATTTGTTACCAGTCGATTTTGATCACGATTTGTGGGATAAAATAGAAGCCGCTAGCAAGGACTCCCGCTTCGGTTAATTATAAATTTCGCGGGCGTCACTTAAACTAGAATCGACTTTGGTATACATTATATGAGTAAAATGTACGTTAATACTATTGAACAATCTTGAAAAAGACAAAATACGTGATTAAACTCAAACAAAGCTAGACCCATCGACGAATTTGACACAGGTTTAGAAAAGGAAGCAATTTATCGTTGTTTGCGAGTGCTAAAATATTTATTGTGGTGACTGTCCGCGTTGCAATTCAAACAAACTGACCACAAATTTGCAGCCATTCCTTGCTACTTACTGATATTGCAGTTGAAACTAAATCCTCGAAAGATTGGTAAGTTGTCAAGCTTATTTAATTTTGCATCCATCTTTCAAGTAGGGGTCTAGTTAGTCCTGAGGTCTTTGTTTGTCGTGGGGTTTCCCTCACAGTGTGTTGAAACAAGGCAATATTTAGATAGAACGTTCGTTAAATCTAGAACAGAATTCTTAAATGGTCTATTACAATTTACCCTGGTGTCTCCTTTTTCCGTACACTTTCAACGCACCTCGCTGTATTGGTAAGTACGTGGTGATGGTTAGGTGTCATATTTGATTGATTACACTTTTTTTCTTCTTGTTTGTCTGAATTCAGCATTATTTTATTAGTAATGAGTTTATGTGAGACAAGCGTGTGTTTATTTGTTGACTAAAAAGTATACAATTCATTAAGTTAGTAAATAATATTCATGTATGTACCTCGTAACAGAAATTAAAATATTAAAAAATCCTACCACTGGTAGGAGTTGCAAATAAATTGCAAATACATTAAAGCATTTTGTATAAATATAACATAAATCGTATATTCAAGTTCAAAATAAGTTTGCAAGTTGACATTCAAAACCATTCAATGAATTTTAAAGCGTGATGTGAATTAATGTTTATATCAAAAATAAACTAACATTCAATTCGGAATTAGACGATAACGAACCGTCACTGATCAAACTGTTTCTTATTTTGGTTTAAGGGAAAAATATAGAGGCGCCACTTATGGATAGAATTTATACTAAATTCAACAAACATTGTTAACAAATCAAACAAATTAAACAGAGTTTGAAAGATTATGTTTTGGCCAATCAGAATTGCATATTAATTTTACACATAACTTTTACGCTAATTTGAATTTAGCAAAAAATACGTTATTTTTTAGGGTGGATCCTAGATAATCTCACATAGAATCAATTAAAAATTGATTTAGTAATTGATGTTGATCGCGAAAAAAAGTAATTCAGTTGTACTAGGATGTTAAGAACTTGGGAAAATTAAGAGAATGGAATTTCACGATAGCTATAGCATATTATTTTTACGTATTAAGATAGAACATATGTAGCAAGATATAAGCAAGACCTTCCCCAATTTAAGTATCTCTCTTGCTGCAGAAAGTTATAAGTAGGGACTAGGGAATGAGGGTGAGAAGGTCTGCATTTAATCTGAGGCAGTATGCATTTAACATTGATGCGAGACGGTCACGAATCTGATAGAATGCTATTCTTGTTATTGTAATTTGAAATTTAAACATAAGGTTGCTGAAATCTATTGCTAATTATATTCAGGATTTAAAAGGCCTAGGTGTTAAATTGTGAGATTGGGTTCAACTATAAACGTGGACAGTGGATTTAAGTTGAACAAGTCCATATTGACAAAGAAGTGTTCTATGCTTACTTTCTTCAATTGAACTAATAAATAAAATAATTTATATTTATACCTAAAATATAAAATTAAATGATGAATTGATCTGGTATACAATCATTTTGTAATAATTGAAAAGCCTAATGATGTGTTAAACCGTATTTAAGCTTGAAACTTTACAGATGGTAGGCATGTATACTCCATGCCAGCCGGGGAGGTACCACCACCCTTACCATGGGCTCCTTAATATTGGGTCTCCGATTTTCTGAGCTCGGTAAGGGCTGCCGGTTACCTTTTCCATCATCCTTAATCTATTCTCATCCTTATTCTTCCTTCTCGCTCTCACTATCTTCCTATCGGATTAAAAAGTCCCAAATTAAAAAATAAGATGGCTGTGGTTTCTAGGGTTATAAATTCCGGACGTAAAATCCTGCCCCATTCGGATGTCCGGGAGGGCAGGGCCCAAGCGACCTCGGTCATCGAAAGTATCAACTTTCCGATTCACTACTGCAACATCCGCGGTATCAGGTCTAATCTTAATGCTATTCACCAACATCTTGAACAATTACAACCTGATATATTGTTTCTATCTGAAACACAAGTCTCCTCTGAAAGCTCCGAGTCACCCGACTTGCAATTTCCTCAATACCATCTTCACTCTAACTTTCGATATAAAGGAGGCGTATGTGCGTACATCAAGGACAGAATTGCTTGCAAGAGGGTTTCTTCCTTAGAAAATAAAAATTTTGACGTGATTTGGTTAAAACACTCTGGTCCTAATTTTGTGAAATTCTACGGTTGCATTTATAGGTCTCCTAATGACAGCAACTTTCAAGACTTCTTCGATTACCTTAGTATGAAAGTTGACTATCTCCTGTCTCAGTTTCCATCTTGCGATATCTCATTTGTAGGCGATTTCAATGTTCATAACTCTAATTGGCTTCAATTTTCATCTACTACAAATCCCGCTGGTCATAGTGCAGAAACATTTGCTATTACATGTGATCTCACACAAATGATTTCTGAACCTACAAGAATCCCTGATAACCCTAACCATCAAACCCTCTTGTTTATAAAACTTCCGTTCTTTCGCCTTTAGGTCTTTCCGACCATTGTCTAATAAAAATCATTTCTACTGTACCTAATTCCACTGTTGTTCACAAAACCGATAGAACCTGGTGGTGTTTTAAGTCAGCTCGATGGAGTGAATTACGGGATTTCTTTGCAACCTTTCCATGGCGTGAATATTGTTTTACGTCGTCCTCTTCTTCGGAAATCGCTCTTTCAGTATCTGAAGTCATCCTCATGGGAATGGAGTTATACATTCCGAAAAAACAGTACCGTGTAGGTCATTCACGTTCCCAACCCTGGTTCAATAAGGCTTGTTCTGATGCAATATCTTTAAAATATATCTATAAATGTTACATTAAATGGAAATCTAATAAATCGGTTGACAGTCATGTAGAATACGTTGGTGCTAGAAATATCTGCAAAAGTGTCATCACTAAAACTAAAAAGTTGTTCGAACAACGAAAATGCAATGAACTAGCTACATCTCCTTTAGGCAGTCGTAAATTTTGGTCTTTAGCAAAAGCCATTAGTAAAAACTTTCGAACATCTTCATTTCCCCTGACATCTATTGACGGATCGGTAGTTGCTGATTCTGTAGACAAAGCCAACGTTTTTGTGGATTTGTTTGCATCAAACTCGTGTCTCAATGATTCTGGAAAAGATGTGCCCTAGTCAACTCTTCTTCATACGTTATGAAACCAATTCATTTTCGGTACAAGCTCTTGGAATCGATCATCAGTAGGCTTGATCTCAATAAGGCGACTGGCCCAGACGGTATCCCAGCTATTGTCTTAAAGAAATGTTCCCCCGAACTAGTACCAGTCCTATCTAAGCTCTATACGATCTCTATATCTTCTGGAGAATTCCCTTCATCATGGAAGTTAGCAAATGTTCAACCTATTCCCAAAAAAGGTGATAAGACCGATCCCTCAAATTACAGACCAATTGCCATCACTTCCATTTTGTCTAAAATCATGGAAAAAGCCATCAATCAGCAACTGCTCACGTTCCTTGAAACTAACAAACTCCTTAGTGACCACCAATATGGGTTTAGGTAAAGTCGTTCAACAGGCGATCTTCTTTCATATGTGACCCAAGTTTGGAACAATACAGTAGAGCAGTCCGATGAAACAGTTGTAGTCGCTTTAGATAACTCAAAGGCATTTGACCAAGTTTGGCATAACTGTTTACTTGCCAAACTCACCTCGTTTGGATTAAATGATACGCTCATCAACTTGGTTTCTAGTTTCCTTGATAAAAGACGAATACGTGTCGTAGTTGATGGCTTTTTTTCAAAAGAAGTTAGCATTAACGCGGGCGTACCACAGGGATCCGTTATAGCGCCTACACTTTTTCTGCTGTACATAAACGACCTTATTTCTTCAACAAGTAGTTCATCTCAGTCCACTCATAGTGATAATCCACCTTCTAGGGCAAATCAAGTAATTAAAGCTGAAATGGTAAATTCAATCAACAAAGACATTCAACGTATTCTCGAAGGGGAAAGCAATAATCTAGTTAAATTTAATGCTAACAAAACTCAGTGTTGCCTTATGTCCGCCAAAAAAGATCGATTATTTCCTGTTGTAAGTATGAATGGCTGAGTTCTTAAGTTTTCAGACTCTATTACTCTGTTGGGTATGACTGTATCTTCAAATCTCTCATGGGTTGACCATCTTCTGTCAGCTACCAAAACAGCTGCTCGTAAAATAGGCTTTTTGTACAGATCTAAGCAGTACTTTACCTCTCGACAACTCCTTCTGCTGTATAAGGCCCAAATTCGGCCTCATCTGGAATATAATTCTCACCTTTGGGTTAGTGCTCCCCAATACGCTCTCTATATCGTCTTCTAAACTCTGGAATGATCTCCCTAGTTCCTGTTTTCCTCTCACTTATGATACGAGAAAATTTAAGGTAGCTGTTCATAGGCATCTATTGGCAATTCATTATCCCTATATCCATCCTCCTAAGTGTTCCTGAGTGCTTTAGTACGATAGGCCTTATTTAGCCTGTTCAGGTCCACAATCATAAAAAAAAAAAAGAAGTGGGTGAACGGAAACGTTGAAAATAATTCCATCTTAAATTGGGATAGTATTCAAAAATAAATAGCGCACTTCAAATATACCATAACCCCTTTTATATGTATATATAAGTAAAACAGATGATAGTGTTGAAGTACTGAAAGGAAAATAAATCGGTTTGTCAAGCAATCAATTGTAGTTTATGGTGATCGAAACATTACTTAGACCACACTTACCTTGTAATATATACCAGTGTTGGAACATATCATGAACCAAAAGGAAATCGACAGTGGATCTTTACATCAATAATATGAGGTATCTTATATTTTTATATTATATTGAAATATTTCAAAGGTCGCGTGCTGAAAGTATATTTAATTTGCTTGTTTTTATAATATTCATTAAACTTATTGATATGGTAAGTATATTGTATCAGAACTCGACCATGTGTTATATGTCCATAGATTAAGTATAGCTGAATTTAGGGATGACAGGGTATACAAAAGATATCAATGTTTATATCTGTGACGTTATACAGTAAACTTGTTATACTTACATTTAATGTTTAACTTAAATTGGTGTAGTTGATTTGTGCCTTGGAGTTGGTTGTCCCAGTTTACTGCAAATTTAACTAAACCGTACCACAATATTAGGTTAGAAATAAGTGTTTCCAAAACCGATAGAACCTTGTGGTGTTTTAAGTCAGCTCGATGGAGTGATTTACGGGATTTCTTTGCAACCTTTCCATGGCGTGAATATTGTTTTAAGTCGTCCTCTTCTTCGGACATCGCTCTTTCAGTATCTGAAGTCATCCTCATGGGAATGGAGTTATACATTCCGAAAAAACAGTACCGTGTAGGTCATTCACGTTCCCAACCCTGGTTCAATAAGGCTTGTTCTGATGCAATATCTTTAAAAATAAATGTTACATTAAATGGAAATCTAATAAATCGGTTGACAGTCATGTAGAATACGTTGGTGCTAGAAATATCTGCAAAAGTGTCATCACTAAAACTAAAAAGTTGTTCGAACAACGAAAATGCAATGAACTAGCTACATCTCCTTTAGGCAGTCGTAAATTTTGGTCTTTAGCAAAAGCCATTAGTAAAAACTTTCGAACATCTTCATTTCCCCTGACATCTATTGACGGATCGGTAGTTGCTGATTCTGTAGACAAAGCCAACGTTTCTGTGGATTTGTTTGCATCAAACTCGTGTCTCAATGATTCTGGAAAAGATGTGCCCCTAGTCAACTCTTCTTCATACGTTATGAAACCAATTCATTTTCGGTACAAGCTCTTGGAATCGATCATCAGTAGGCTTGATCTCAATAAGGCGACTGGCCCAGACGGTATCCCAGCTATTGTCTTAAAGAAATGTTCCCCCGAACTAATACCAGTCCTATCTAAGCTCTATCCGATCTCTATATCTTCTGGAGAATTCCCTTCATCATGGAAGTTAGCAAATGTTCAACCTATTCCCAAAAAAGGTGATAAGACCGATCCCTCAAATTACAGACCAATTTCCATCACTTCCATTTTGTCTAAAATCATGGAAAAAGCCATCAATCAGCAACTGCTCACGTTCCTTGAAACTAACAAACTCCTTAGTGACCACCAATATGGGTTTAGGTAAAGTCGTTCAACAGGCGATCTTCTTTCATATGTGACCCAAGTTTGGAACAATAAGGTAGAGCAGTGCGATGAAACAGTTGTAGTCGCTTTAGATAACTCAAAGGCATTTGACCAAGTTTGGCATAACTGTTTACTTGCCAAACTCACCTCGTTTGGATTAAATGATACGCTCATCAACTTGGTTTCTAGTTTCCTTGATAAAAGACGAATACGTGTCGTAGTTGATGGCTTTTTTTCAAAAGAAGTTAGCATTAACGCGGGCATACCACAGGGATCCGTTATAGCGCCTACACTTTTTCTGCTGTACATAAACGACCTTATTTCTTCAACAAGTAGTTCATCTCAGTCCACTCATAGTGATAATCCACCTTCTAGGGCAAATCAAGTAATTAAAGCTGAAATGGTAAATTCAATCAACAAAGACATTCAACGTATTCTCGAAGGGGAAAGCAATAATCTAGTTAAATTTAATGCTAACAAAACTCAGTGTTGCCTTATGTCCGCCAAAAAAGATCGATTATTTCCTGTTGTAAGTATGAATGGCTGAGTTCTTAAGTTTTCAGACTCTATTACTCTGTTGGGTATGACTGTATCTTCAAATCTCTCATGGGTTGACCATCTTCTGTCAGCTACCAAAACAGCTGCTCGTAAAATAGGCTTTTTGTACAGATCTAAGCAGTACTTTACCTCTCGACAACTCCTTCTGCTGTATAAGGCCCAAATTCGGCCTCATCTGGAATATAATTCTCACCTTTGGGTTAGTGCTCCCCAATACGCTCTCTATATCGTCTTCTAAACTCTGGAATGATCTCCCTAGTTCCTGTTTTCCTCTCACTTATGATACGAGAAAATTTAAGGTAGCTGTTCATAGGCATCTATTGGCAATTCATTATCCCTATATCCATCCTCCTAAGTGTTCCTGAGTGCTTTAGTACGATAGGCCTTATTTAGCCTGTTCAGGTCCACAATCATAAAAAAAAAAAAGAAGTGGGTGAACGGAAACGTTGAAAATAATTCCATCTTAAATTGGGATAGTATTCAAAAATAAATAGCGCACTTCAAATATACCATAACCCCTTTTATATGTATATATAAGTAAAACAGATGATAGTGTTGAAGTACTGAAAGGAAAATAAATCGGTTTGTCAAGCAATCAATTGTAGTTTATGGTGATCGAAACATTACTTAGACCACACTTACCTTGTAATATATACCAGTGTTGGAACATATCATGAACCAAAAGGAAATCGACAGTGGATCTTTACATCAATAATATGAGGTATCTTATATTTTTATATTATATTGAAATATTTCAAAGGTCGCGTGCTGAAAGTATATTTAATTTGCTTGTTTTTATAATATTCATTAAACTTATTG
The DNA here is from genome assembly GCA_036346205.1 of Vesta saturnalis. Taxonomy (NCBI): domain Eukaryota; kingdom Metazoa; phylum Arthropoda; class Insecta; order Coleoptera; family Lampyridae; genus Vesta; species Vesta saturnalis. The sequence goes on from JARFJB010002068.1 coordinate 24,725, forward strand.
ATATGGTAAGTATATTGTATCAGAACTCGACCATGTGTTATATGTCCATAGATTAAGTATAGCTGAATTTAGGGATGACAGGGTATACAAAAGATATCAATGTTTATATCTGTGACGTTATACAGTAAACTTGTTATACTTACATTTAATGTTTAACTTAAATTGGTGTAGTTGATTTGTGCCTTGGAGTTGGTTGTCCCAGTTTACTGCAAATTTAACTAAACCGTACCACAATATTAGGTTAGAAATAAGTGTTTAGGCTGACTTAATTGTGGTAGAGAATAGAGCTTTCAATCATACTTAAATTGATGGTGGCATAGAAATCCTCTAAATTTGCCAGAAACTTTGAAACAGATCAATATTAATTTACCAGTACCTCAATTGTTTTAGTTTTAACGAGATCAAAGACATAATTTATGTCATTGTTCTCAAGTAAAAGGAGCACCAGTGTACATTATTACTTCAGTCCATAAATAATTTGTATGTAAATCAATAAGGTCATAGTTTAATTCAATTAAACTAACTTAGACAAAATTTTCAAAATATTTATATTATTATTATGTAGATTGAGCAACGTTATACTATTATTACGTTAAATGATTTAGAACTAACGTCAATACTAACTACAATTACAGTTAGTTTTCTTAATGCACTAATTCTTAAAAAAACATTACCAATATATCAGTATCAATACTCGATATCGAGATGTTTTGAACTTGCTGAATGTAAATTCAGTACCGTTGAATTACTGTTATTTGTGAAATTTATATTGCATGTAAATTATTTAATTACCAGTGTTCGTATACTAAAGAGCTAGTCTGGGAAAATAATTACTATACTTTATCCTTATAATAAATTGCAGTGTAGATTACTTATTGCAATTTAGTAAATATTTCCTTTTGTAAAATTTAAGATTGTAACATTATAAATTCGGCACCCAACCTGGTGGCGAAGAATTAATACCTAAAATTTTATTTACGTTTTTAACAACAATGTACCATTACAAACTTTTGTCTTCCAACATGATGACAAAAAATTAATTAACACATTAAATCTTAATTTCTAACACGTACCATTACAATGGCGGTATTACTGATTGCTGTCCTTTTATGCTAGTGTTGTTTACAGTTGTATGATTTCTACTTCTGATCTTGCGCAGTTTTTGGATATGAATTAGCCTAGATGTTATTCCTATAGTAAGTTTTTGAAATCTTAAGATTTGGTATATTGGTATCCTGTACCTGAGTTTTCTAACACAAGTTGTAATTGGAGGTCTGTTGAAATGGTAAACGCATCAGTGAAGTAGTGCCTGTTGCAAAGTTTGTTCCTGTTTCCCTTAGATATACTTGGTTACCAATATCTTCAAGCGGGTATTGCTACCGGATTCCCAGGAACTCCCATTAGTCCAAAAGCTACGAAATCCTGAACTGCAAGTCAAAGAAAACTATGTACACTGATATATTTTATGTTCTTTACGTTGTTACTTGATCTCTTATTGATGATTTGTTTGTTAAGCGTCACCGTAGGATACTGATATACGTCCGTAGCATGAAAGGATCTGGAATTATTTGATACCGTATACCCTATTAGCAATTTTCTACAGGGGGTGATGAGTAATTTAATCAAATTACTACGGATACCTCGATGCTGGGTTCTAATATTGGTTCGAGCATGACATTTTATGAATATGTCGTGGATTAAATGGGAGAATAACTTTTGACTAAACTAGGAAATAATTATAAAGTAAACACAACATAAAAGAAGCGAAATTGCGATCCCATCTGTTAGTACATAGTTTACCGTAGCTCTAGAAGTGCTTAGAAACCACTACAAACAGATGTTTAGTCATAGAACAATGAACTTTTGAATGTTAATGCTCTCTAACATGCGGAGATAAATGAGTGACTAATTCAGATTATGGATTAAAGTATCTAATAGGTGAAATAACATTCCATGCGAAAATATACTTTCAAACTGATTTATTCTGGTTTCAGTAACTATCAATGTGATCTGTAACGCCTTTTAAAAGTCTAAAATAGTCAAAATAAATTTAAAAATAACAAATTTTAATTTCGTGTACGGCGCTAGGCAAATATTGTATGGTTACGTAGATAAATCCTAGGGAAGTCATTTCTTTAACGGAGCCATAACCTTATTCCACCTCTTTATCCGGACACACTCACCCTTAACCCTAGCTAAACAGTTCTGCTGAAGTTTTTCCGAACTAAGTTCTCAGATTTCGCAGCCAAGATATTCTTCTCATTCCAGGTCCTCTTTTCCCATGCATTTTTCTTGAAGGATGGATTGCATTGCATTGCATTGACTTAGCATCTGGATTGAACCCAAGAATTGTAAGTTCCTACTTTTGATGGTGCAAATGATTTCTTTGTCTTTCTTCATTCTTCTGAGTACCTCTTGGTTAGTTATTCGCGCAGTTTATGGCATTCAACATTTCAAACGCCTCCAGTTTCTTCGTTATGGCTTCATTTAAGTTTCAAGATTCTACCCCACACAGCAGCACCGAGATAACATAACACTGGGAATGTCTCATCTTTGTTTCCAGGCTGAGATTGTGGTTCTTGAAAATATGGCCGATTTTGTTAAAAATTGATTTTGCGTTTCCCATCTGACCTTTTATCTCTCGTGTATTGTCCAATCGTTCGTTTATAATCATTCCCAGGTAGCAATATTGTTCTTCTCTCTCTACGGAGATTATGTTCGGTTGCCAATTGAACATTCTGCCTTGATGAGGAGAGGGCAACTGTAGTATACAGTGGTTCCGTCACAATCCCTTGCTCTATTGATGACTGTTTTTTTCATCGTAATCGTGATTATGTTTTATACGTTCCCCAGATCCCAGTATTGCTTTCAGTGCTATTGTGCTTTACAGGCTGGTTGCTATGGAATGTGATAACAAAAACTTTTACCACGTTAATTTGGTCCTTTCATTTCTTTACGTGGTGGCCGATATGTTTTTCTCTAGATATGTCAGGTGATGTTTAATGTTACTGCATTTTTTCTTTTTCTTGTGGTGCCTATCCGTTTCGAATGTTGGCGATCATCATGACAATCTTGACTTTGTTGCTATTCTAAACAGTTCAGCTGAAGTTTTTCCGAACCAGGTTCTCAGATTTCCCAGATATTCTTCTCCTTCAAGGTCCTCTTTTCCCATGCACTTTTCCTTGCAGAATGGATTGCAGTAATGAGTATCTGGATTCGTTCATCATAGTATTCCCCAAGCATTGTAACTTCCTACTTTTGGTGGTGTAAATGATCTATTTGGCTTTCTTCATTCTTTTGAGTACCTCTTGGTTATTTATTAGCACAGTCCATGATATTCTCAGCAACCTCTTATAAATCCACTTTTCAAACGCCTCTAGTATCTTCGTTATGGCCTCCTTTTTGGTCCAGGATTCTACCCCATATAGCAGCACCGAGGTAACGTAGCACCAGGCATGTCTCACCTTTGTTTCCAGGCTGAGCTTGAAAATATGACTCATTTTGTTAAAAATTGATTTTTCGTTACGTATGCGGCTTTTTATCTCTCGTGTATTGTCCGCTTACAATCGTCCCCAGGTAGCGCTATTGCTCTACTCTCTCTATTTGCGTTTGGATGATGTACAGATGTGCTCCGCTGATCTGATCCGTTCTTTATTGATCGTCATTTGCTTGATTTTCAGGAAGTTTATGTTCAGTCCGTACTGCTGACTGTACTGTGCTACCCTGCCCATTAAGTGTTTGACCCTAGGGCGTGTCCGCCAGTACCATTGTGTCGTCCGCATATCTGATGTTATTGATTCTGACAGCGTTGAGCAGGATTCCTTCTCCCACCTCGTGTAGGGCTTCCATAAATATTATTTCATGGTTTAGATTGAAGACCAAGGGGGACCGTACGCAACCTTGTCTCACTCTTTACAGGATTTTTACCTCCTCTGTTTGCTCATCTTCTACTCTCATAGTTGCTTTCTGGTTCCAGTATAGATTTTTGATTAGTCTAAGATATTTACCATCTAATCCTGCATCTTTCAGTATGTTCATCATTTTTTCATGTTGAACCCGATCAAAGGTTTTCTCATAATCTATTAGTCATGAGTATCCGTCGCAGTTAACGTCCCTACACCTTTGAATTAAAAGCAGTGCTCCACACAGGTCCTCTCTTGTACCCACTGCGTTAGCGAATCCGAATTTACTGGCAGATATTTGAGCTTCACACTTTTGGTATATTCTTCTGTGGATGACCTGGAGTAGGAGTTTTAGCAGATGGCTCAACAGGCTTATTGTGCGATATTCTCCAGGTCTCATTACACCTGGTTCCTAGGCGTGCGCGATGAATTTTGATTTCAGTCAAAATTGTGATATTTCTTCGCAATCGTATGTATGGTTGAATAGTTATGTGATCCAGCCTGTTCCATCTTCATCTAACAATTTCAGAAATTCCGCTTCATTGTTGTCTGCGCCTACCACTTTCCCGTTTTTCATTATTCCTAATGCAGCTTCTATTTCCTCTTTCAGTATGTTTGGGCCTGTACATGTTTTGCCTTCGGGTATGAACATATTTTCTTTTAGAAGTTTACCGTGATACCTATGTAAAGGTCTTAGATCCCAGAGTTCTGATCATTGTAAAGAGGCCAATTTCTGTAACGGAGGAAATTTTTGTAAACCCTATAAAACCGTTAGTCTATCGTAGAAAGATGGTCACTGGGAGGCGTTAATCTACCATAATATATTATAAGTAATTAGAGTACCTATGATGAGTGGTGAGAATAGTTACTGTCAAACACAAAAAATGTTGGTAAGAATGAGATTTTTAATGTGACTTTCTAAAATACCACCCTAAAAGTACAAAAAAGGACTAAAAAGAGAAGGGAACTGGAAGAAAATATTTAATCAGTCCTATACACGGACACAAAAAATCAAAACAAAAAATTAAGTATCCAACAAATAATAATTCATTTATTCAATAAACAAGAAAAAATGGTCAATTTAATGTAAACCGAATATATTACATATCAACTGAAATTAATGGTTTGCTAAAACTAATATTAATTTAGAAAACGACATATTAAAAGTAGTCAAATTGCCGAAATTTCTAGTTCTGCAGAAAGCAGTAACACATCAAAGTTTATTAATTGTAAACTTCACTGTTTATCCATTGCAATAATTGCAAGTAAAACTAAAAGACTCAGACCATTGAGGTCAAAGGTTTAAGTACTAGAATAACTTAGAGTTAGTAGTAACTTGTCGATATTTGTGTGCAACTGTTTTCACTTGGAGTAAATAGTAAAGATAAATAAACGATCGTGGCTAAAAGGCTGTACCCTAAACGAAAGATAAATACTTATACACGTATAGAATAGAATTTACGTTTCAGTTTTTTGTACCGATACCGAAATACAATCACTAAAGTTGAGTCGCCGATTTAGCAAATTTAGGGAAATGTTCTTTCAATGTACACGGACAGCTAAAATTTAACAAGTAAATAAAGGCTTACAGATATTAGTATTTCACATAATACATGATTACGTAAGTACGTAAAGTTTGTAGGTAAAATTGACTGTTTTAACTTATCTTCAATACATTAGATAACGCACTACTGGCACGAATAATCGAAAGTAGTATTGCTTGAATACTTCGACAATCCGCAGGTAGAATTGATGTAATAGCAGACTATGCTTTATGGCGAGTCAGTAGACAAGCGACACCTAGATGCACATCAGGAGTGTGTAGATGATGGAATTAACATTTTGAACCGTAATCGTAACCGGAAGGTAATTATGTAATTTCAGTTATAATTGTAGAATTTCTTCTTTGAGCGGATCACACAACGATACTCAGATGGTTTTGACGTTGGTGTGATCAATGGTACAGAAGAACAATGCAGAATATTAAGACAAAAAAACTTTACTTTCGAAACAGGAATGTACAATAACACTTCATTCAACAAGTGGTGCCTTGGATGAATTGTATTCCAATTCTGTTTAGGTTGGTTAATATTAAACGGAGAAAGGTTCAGGAACGATGAGTCAAATACGAATAATATATAGGTCCAGGACCTAATATAAAGATTTTAGTTAAGGTGATATTAATGTGTATATTTACACAAAGTTTATCATAAAATTAAGAATGTGAAGTAAAGTACGGTAAATCGAGTTACGCACGTCACACGCAGAAAGTATATAATTGATTGTTAATGTCACAGTAAATGATAAATTAAACAATTATTTTAAACATTGATCTGACATTTATATTCAGCATCTTCTTTGATTAGTTTTAAATCTATTGTCTCCTAATTTGATTGGGTAGCACTTTTTAAATTTGTGTCTCGATGGATGTTTACATATAAAATTTGGTTTATGGCAGGTCCGAATTAGTATATAGGCTGAGCCTAAAGGCCTTTGTCAAACCGTAATCTACACCTATGAGAAAAATGTAGTGTACGAGAAATAATAAATTAGAAATGTAGCAGAAGAAGATGGTACATTGCATATTGCGTATGTGTCTTCAGAATTAGAGACTCTCATCGTCTCGTACGTGCTTGACATTTTGTATATAAGTTTGCTTTGAGTTATTTTGGACCTAGTGAGATATTGGCAGATATCCAGCGGTTTATTAGAAACAGGTTTTGTTTTTACCAAATACCTCTAAAACAATCAGAAATATAAAATACCAGCATATAGATTATAAATTGATATATTATGTTCGTTATGTGCAATTTTTGACATACAATTTTTAAAGCAGAATGTAAGTGTTCGTTCAAACTTTTTCAATAACTTTATAGGAAAATCGAATCCCAATAAGCCTTGTAAATTAATTAAACAATATATAAAATTTTCAGATACCTATGCAGGTATAGATCGTCACACAATGGACTTGTTTTTCACTAAAGTAAAATTGACTTATTACCTCATTTTAAAACGTTAGGCAAAGTTTTGGCAAGATCGGTTATGATGTGTGTGTGTGTGTGTGTGTGTGTGTGTGTGTGTGTGTGTGTGTGTGTGTGTCGTGCGTGTGCGTGTGCGTGTGGGTGTGCGTGTGTTTGCGCGTGTACGAGTGCATGTGTGAGTGAGCGAAAACAAAATGGCCGAGGGACTTGATTATGACTCATAATTAAAAGGGCTATGATACAAATTAGCATTAAGGCTCCCCTCTTAGAATACAAATTCAAGTTTCCTGCCAAAACAAAATGGCCGAGCGCGTTGGCTATGACTCGTAATTAAAAGGGTTATGATGATACAATCTAATTATAACAAAATGGCCGAGGGTATTGATTATGACTCATAATTAAACGAGTTATGATGATACAATTTAATTACGGCTCATAGTTTTGATTATGACTCATAATTAAAAACAAAATGGCCACGGAACCGCGTAATTTGGTTGACTCATAATTAAAATAATTGGACTTTGACGCAAGCCTCCCCTTACACCCCATATAACACCCGCGCCCCTGCAGTTTGGTTATGACTCATAATTTAAGAAAAGCCCCCTTATTAGATTACAAATTTCCTGCCATAACCAATCAAAATGCAGAGACTTAATCTTCCAATCAGAGCATAGCTGCTGAGTATTATGGCCAAAGACCAATCAAAAGCAAGGGGACAGGTACTCGCCAAACCAATGAGGTAAAAGGATGGGCGTGTTATATTCTTAGCTCCGCCTTAAGAAGCTATAGGGCCATATCTAGTCTTAACCCCCTCATAACTCAACGAAAATGGCCGCTAGAGCAAAGGAAATTAATTAGGGGCTTAAACCCCGCCCAGGGTTTTAAAACTCCCCCGAAAAGAAGCCGACCCCACCCACAGCCCCCCACCCCATTTTGTCATGTGGGGGCTGGGTGTGGTTTACCCCCATTCTATTCTGTTCTGTGCGGGGCCCTTTCTACTAAAAAATAAAAGCACAACCAACAGCAGTCAGTCGCAGAAAACATACATCTAAAGGAGCCAAAACAAGGAATCGGGTTCAGTCAGGAAGAGTTGTAAAAAAAGAAACCACTCGCTACTAAGCAATATTAAAGGTAATGTGTTAAATTCTAGAAAATTAATTTGTTTAGTTTATACGTACATGCAGGTCGCTTGTATTACAGTAAATTTATTATAAATATTTGTAAATTAAATGTATTATAAATATGTAAAATAAAAATTAATTTTTCGTTTGCGCAGGAGAACACTAGTACAGGTTGTTTCTAAATAAATGCGGATAGTGCGGTTCTCATAAACGTAAATGGTTCGACGAACAAGAAAATGCCTAGAGACCGTTTTTGTTAGCAACTAGTGAGAGATAGAAGATAATTTTAATTTAAAAAAAGCAGTGGCGCACCTTGTATCTCAGAAATGGAGCATTTCTGGACTATATGAACTTTTTTTTTCTAACAAACCCCAGAATCACTCCCTGAATTTTTTCGCAATTTGTCAGGGTATTTTGAACACCCTGTATACGTAGTAGGTAATTTTGTTGGTAGTTTTATTCGCTTAGTTAGATTCCGTATATACATTTTTTTTTTGTCAAATTTAGTGTTTTATAGTAAATTTGTTTTAACGTGTGCAACGAGCTTTAGGGATGGGAGGAGTACGGCGAGCTTTAGTTGTTTTTTTTTTAAATTATTGTTCCGAAAATTTAGGTTGTTTCTCCTTATTGTTTCTCGTTTATAGAAGATTGATTAACGCTTATTTGTAAATAGTTGTATTAAGTGTAAATAACGTTCATTTCGTTTGATTTCCGTAAAATATAATATAAAATTAAGTACGTTAAATGAATAGTATAGGTTTATCGGTGTATGATGTCATGGTAGCGCCATACAGACGCTTATTTATAGTTGTTCAGTGTATTATTAAATATGCTGGTTTTGATTCATAGAGATTACATGTGGGCCTTATTGTTCGTACTTTAAGGTAAACATACAGAGGCTGTACAGGATACTTTTGCTGACGTGTGGTTTTTGAAAATTTACCGAGTCCTTACGGACGGAAACGAATTTGTGTATCGGGGTATTAAATTTTCCCCTTCCGTTTTTTTAATTGGTTGAATTATATTAGATAAGATTTTTTTATGAGTAGTGGGATGCAAGATCAAAGATGGATTTTTGTGAATAATTTTTAGGGAGTCTAAGACAGATCACGCTTTCGAGTAGTTGTACGTTGCCGTTTGTGTTACGCTTTAAGGGGTGGTTTAGAACGTTGATATTTTGGGACCTTGTGGTGTCTAACGAACGTACTTTTTTGTGTAGTAAGGGTAGTTTAGCTACGGAAGAACCTGTGAAAGGGATTTTATAAAATTGTTCATCACCAAAGGATTATACCTAGCGCCGGTTTCGAGTTCACGTAACATTACCTGGAGGACATCTTCGTGTTTTCTTAGTGCGTCGATGGACTTCTTGGTTTATATCGCCTTTGCGGATTTATTTAAAATCATCGTTCTTGCAGTGCCTCTTAATTATCGTATAAAGCGTGTTTAAAGATAAAGAAACTTTCGAAATATAATAAAATTATATTTAATTAAATCAAGTTATTAAAATTTTGGATTATCAGTGGAAATAAGACCAGTTAAAAGATTTAAGTTATCAAGCAAGTTTGAACGCTCAAATTATTAGTATTTTAAAAGAAGTTTTTCATTTATGCAATAACATTTTAACGCGATTCAAGCAAGGATCGTTTGTGTATCATAGAACAATAGTCAACATTTCATCCATCATTTGCCAGACAAGGAAGATTTCATTTCCGTTATAGCAGAGACCGGCCATCATTTTCATTGTTGTAACACAGAAGAGGTGTAATTCTAGACTTTAAGGTAATATAACATTGTGTTTTTTATTGAATATTTCAAGATTTATTATTTGTGTGTTTCGAATTATATTTTTGTGTCAATGAAGGTCTGAAAGCGGTGTCGTAATTTTTTTTGTTATTAAAGTAAGTTGTTTTAAATGTATGTAGCGTAATTAATTAATAGTTTTGACGCTCCGCCTTCACCCTTTGTTATTTATTTTGATTTTATTAGTAAAGGGCAATTGACCCTATTGTAGTGTGGGTATATTATCCACGGTTTATTTATATTTAGGTTTACGATTTAGTACGGCGTAAGCAGATTCTGATCAGGCATCCTGTCGCCTTTTAAGTATTTGTTTTTTTGTTGATACGCATTATCGTCTGTTTATATATATTTTTTTATATATTTATCCTTTTTTATTATTTTATTATAGTTTGTTAGGTTTTATAAATGTGTTTTACTTCTATGGAAACCCTTTTGTGTTACATAAAAGTTTTTTGCAAGTTACCGGTAATTTAGTTTTAACGTAACAAAGTTAGTTTTTTTGTTTTATTGAGTAATAGCGTTATTAATATTTAGTATTTTATTTGATTTTTAGTTGAGTATTAATTCATTTAGAGTTCATTTTATAGATTTTTTGTTGTTTTGATTATTATTTAATGCATTATTTACACTGAGGTGTAGTAACGTAAATTTATTGAGTGTTTATCACGCTTTTATTTGCCAAGCGTGTAGTGTTTTTTTTTTGAAGCCCGATTTCAGGTAATTTGCTGAGTTGCTGTCCAGCACCCCAGAGATTGATTACGAATAGGGAAGCGCATGTTTTTTGGATGTTTAGACACGCTATGTACTCGTAATTTTGGCACGACAATCCTTATTTTTGTCTATCAAATATCCTGGCGCCCTTAACCGAACCGATTTTGACTTCATCCCCTATTTTGACTGACGTACGATTTATTATTCTGGATGTGCAAAATTATTAACATCAATCCACGATCCGCACGCTGCGGATAGTCGAGGCAAAAAGGGGCCAATTTATCTGTAATCCCGTTCTACCACCCGTTTATACCGTTACAAATTATGAAGAAACACCCTGTATTCACCAAAAATAATTAATCTGGATTAACGTAAATGGAGTTTGAAATGTGACGAGGTTACTACTTGTCATCTATTTGTTACGATTTGACCAGTAACCGGTCTGGTCGCTATGGTATTACTCAAGAGAACAATATAATTGCCTCGCATCGACCTGGCTACAAGGGGCGGTCAAGGTCGAAACAGAGAGGCCCCTTTGCTGACGACTGTGCAAGGCATGAATGGCGAGTCGGTACGTGGAATGTAAGAGGTATGCATAGTAAAGAATTTGAAATTGCGAATGTAATGTACGAAAGGCACCTTGATATTCTGTGTGTATCGGAGACAAATCGCAAAGGAAAATATGGTGTGGAGATGGAGGATGGTAGTCTAGCACTAGGGTCAGGAGTTGAGACTGAAGTGCATGGCGATCACCCCAGATCGTAAGTGAAAGAGCGAAAAGATGTATTAAACAGTACGAATTGGTATCTCTCTGGGTAATGTGGGTTAGTATGAAAGTGTAGTTGCGAAGAATTTTTCTTATTGCATGCTATGCGCCGGTGAATGGAGAAAGAGACCAGGGGCGTGAGAACTTCTGAAATTTAGTAGATAACGTGTTGAACGTAAGACATGCTAAAGAGTGATGATAGTGGGGGATATGAACGGATAGGTGGGTGTACAGAGAGAACATACTGAACGCGTTCCAGGAAAGTTCGGAGACCAAAGGGTCAATGAGAATGGTGAACGCCTGGTGAACATCTGTGGAAGTCTGTTTGTATCCAATACGTGGTTGGAACATAAAAATGTGCATATGTGTACATGGCAAAGAGGTGAATCTAAAAGTATGATAAGACAGTGTATGATGAACGGCTTAGGAAACTGATGAAAGACACAAGAGCAATGTGCGAATTGGAGTGTGTATCGGACCACTTTTTGGTTGTATCGAGAGTGTTTATGAAAAAATAGGGCCTGGAGAAGGAAAAAAAAACGTAGTGCGAACGTCCAGAATTAGGGTAGACAAACTAGTGGATAATGGCGCAAGAATGAAATACGCAGATGCTGTGAGTAAAGAGTTGAATGTGAATGAAACAATGTGGAACGAACAGCTATAAGACACTGACGTTGAAAGTGCATGGATAAGCTTGAAAAGTTGTGTTGTCAATTGTGTCGTGCGGATATGTGGAACAACGACTGTAGGTAGACAGAACAAATGTGCTTGGTGGAATGAGGCGGTAAAAAAGCAGTATGTAAGAAAAAAGATGCGTACGTGGCAGTGATTGCTGTAAAAAATGAGACTGAGAAAAAGCGATCGTATGAACAGTACAGATTAACAAACAAAAAAGCGAAGGAGGCCGTGAGAATAAGTAAAGAGGAAGTGATTTCTGTGGAAGGAGCAGAATAATTTTGAGGGAAACAAAAAACTCTTTTGGAAATGGGTCAAAAATACAAAACGTGGCCCAAAACAGAACGCTGCAAGAGTGATGAATATGAGCAACGAAATAGTATGGGACGATTATGAAGTGGGGAAATGCTGGCAAGAATATCTCGGAAAGCTGTACAGTAGTGAGGAAAGTAAGACTGAAGGATTAAATAAGGAGAATGTAGAAAGTATGGTGAATGAAACTGAGAAGGATATTGGAATAAATGAGGTAGAGAAAGCGATAGGAAGGTTGAAAAACGGGAAGGGAGCAGACGTAGATGAAATCACTGGTGAAATACTAAAGTATAGGGCTGCAAAGCTTATACGAAGATTGTGTGAATTATTCAATGTATGCCTTATATTTGTAAAAGTGCCGAGGGATTGGAAGTATAAGGCTGAGGGAACAAGAGTGATTGTAAAAACTACGGAGGAATAAATTTGCTCAGCGTAAAATATTTGGAAGAATACTGATTGACAGAGTACGAGAAATTACACAAACTAAGGTTTGGGATGTGCGTGGTGGCTTCATGCCAGAGAGAGGATGTACCGATCAGATGGTTGCTCTCCAGCAGGTGATCGAAAAGTGTTTAAGTGTAAAAAGGTAGCTGTTCTGTGCGTTTGTAGATCTGGAGAAAACATACGAAAGAGTGAAGAGGGAGAAATATTAACCCTCGAGTAGTCGCGTGGATGACTATTGTCAGCCAGCGCATGTTTTTTGCACACAATTGCATTAACGTTCAAGGAAGCACACTGCATCGTTTTATCGTAAGATAGTGCACGTGGTAGGTTTTATAAAGCCACAAATCTTGAAAGCGACATTTGTCATCCGTGCGACTAACTGTGTAAGTACAATTAAAAGGTTAACTTTGAGTTATTGTTATAAATTCGTTACTTTTAGATAGCAGGTATATTACAGTGAAAAATATGACTACTTCGAAAGATCCCAAACAGTGGTTGCAATGGTACTAAGAGCTATGTGATCCCGAAAAGGATATTGAAACTAATGACTCGGACGCCGATTTGGTAGGAAGCAACGGTCTTGTAGGTATTGATTTTTTTTTGGAAGAGGCATCGTCTCAGTTGGAAGATAATGAAGTTGGTGCCGAATTGCCCGATCTTGAAGGCAATGACAGGTATTTCTTAGGCAAAGATAAAACAAAATGATTCAAAAAAATTCAACGTGTGCCTTCAAAAACACGAGCATGCAATATTATTACCCAAGTAATGACACCAACCGCTGCTGCCAAACAAGCACAAAGTGCTCATGAATGTTTGAACTTATTTATCTCTGATAAGTTTATTGATTTGCCTGTCGAGTATATTAATACTTATGTCGACAAAATTAGAAGCAATTTCTCCCGAGAAAGAGATGCATTTGATACAGATCGCATTGAAATGAATGCTTTCATTGGTTTACTTTATTTGATTGGTACTTGTAAAATCAGTAGACTAAACATTTCAAAATTGTGGGATAATTCCAAAGGTTGCGGGTTCGAAGCGTGTTATCTTACGATGAGTGAGCGCAGATTTCATTTTATTTTACGGCGCCTTCACTTCGATAATGTTCATGAGCGACCCATGCGAACGGTGCACAATAAACTTGCTCCAATTCGTAAGATTCTTAAATATTGCCTTGAAAATTTAAAAATATTACTCACTAAGTGAATACCTAACTATCGAAGAGCAATTGCTAGCTTTTAGAGGCAATTGCTCATTCAGACAATATATTCCTAATAAACCCTTGCAGTATGGTATTTGCTTTAGTTGATGTAAAAACCACCTATACTTTGAATTTAGAAGCTTATTGCGGAAAGCAGCCAGATGGACCTTACTCACAAAGCAATTCCAGTGAAGAAATTGCCGTGAGGTTGACTAAGCCAATTTATGGAACTGGTAGAAATATAACCGAAGGTAATTGGTTTATTAGCGTACCAGTAGTAACAAAATTATTACAAAAACAATTAACATATGTTGGAACTCTCAGAAAAAATAAAGGAGGGATTCCAAAGGAATTTTTGCTTTCTAAACAACGCAAAAATAATACGTCAATTTTTGGTTACCAAAACTCAATGACTTTAGTTTCTTATACACAACACAATATTAAGGCGACATTATTGGTGTCATCTATGCATAACGATTTTAACATTGATGACACAACTGGAGACAAACAAAAACCTGATATTATTACCTTTTACAATCATACAAAAACTGGTATCGACATATTAGATCAATTATGTAATAATTATAATGTAGCAAGAACCACAAGAAGATTGCCAACAGTAATAGTTTATGATTTACTCAATATCTGTGGTATAAATGAATTATGTATTTATTCGAACAACGAAACAATAGCTAAAATTGAAGAAACAGATTTTTGGAGGAAATTGCATGGGATTTCATTAAACCTCAAGTTCAAAGAGGATCTGAAAAGACACTAGTTCCCGTTGAGATGAGAAGAAGAGCAAAATATAGTGATTAGGGGCCTGTTCTGGACCAGTTCAAAGTCACTCGACCTCTGGTGGTAACAATTTCATGGTCAAACTTTTAGCGGGAAATTTAAATCTTCGGAGCACGTTAAGGTTGAAATGCGAAGGTCAAAAGTTAAAGCTAAAAATAGAAATTGCAAGTTCATCATTATCATCACCATCATCATGATCATTTTACAATGTATCATATTACGTTTCTTGGAAATATAATAGAATCAGTGTATGGAAACAAGAAGAATGATAGGTTGTTGTTGTTTCTGTCTGTGCTAAAAAGTAGACCAAGGTCAAATGGTATATTACAATTCTTAGAAATCTAAAAATAGAGTACTCAATCTGAAAGTTTATTGACCTGCAGGGGTATCGTATTACATATATTAGAAATATAAATATAGAATCAGTTCGTGAAACATGAAAAATGACAGGTTGTTGTTGTCTATGCTGAAAAGTAAACCAAGGTCAAATGGTACTTATATTAACTAAACTGAGTGAAGGTGAAGTATTTTCTAAACTAAAAGTAGGACAAGGCGGGTACTTAACAAGTTTAAAGATGTTGTGAGAGGTACTAAAATCAAGGACATATTTAGGTCAAAATTTGAAGCTAAAAATAGAAATTGCAAGTCCATCATATTACAATTCTTATAAATCTAAAAACAGAGTTTTCAAGGTCAAATAGTATTGACTGGCAGGTGTGTCATATTACATTTCTTGGAAATATAAAAATAGAAACAGTTTATGGAAACAAGGACAGGTTGTTGTTGTCTATGCTAAAAAGTAGACCAAGGTCAAATGGTATATTACAATTCTTATAAATCTAAAAATAGAGTGCTCAAACTGAAAGATTATTGACCCGCAGGGGTATCATATTAAATTTCTTGGAAATATAGGGTTTTCCAATAAGAGGTGTTACTTTAATATTCAAAGAAAAATGGAATTTTTTGAGATAATTGATCGGAGGTTTATTTCATTATAAAGAGGAAGGTATGCCGTTAATAATGGAAAACAATATCAGCCAAATGGCTACCACGACCACGCTTACAGGACCATATCCTTTTCATGAAATTTTCTATAACCAAATCGCAAAGTGGCTGCCCTATGTCATCGATAGCCTCACGAATTCCATCTTTGAGGTCTTGAATCGACGCAGGGCTTTTGGCGTAGACCTTATATTTTACGTGGCCCCAAAGGAAGAAGTCTCAAAGTGTTAAATCACAAGATCTCGGTGGCCAATTGTCATCACCTCTTCGAGAGATAACACGGTCCGGAAACTTTTCCCGTATAAGATCAATGGATTCGTTGCTTGTGTGGCACGTAGCGCCGTCTTGTTGAAAGTAAACGTTGTCCAGATCAATACCATCCAATTCCGGCCATAAAAAATCATTAATCATCTCTCGATAGCGCAATCCATTCACCGTAACTGTTGCTCCAGCCTCATTTTCGAAAAAGTAAGGTCCAATGACCCCGCCAGACCATAAACCGCACCAAACAGTCACACGTTGAGGATGGAGAGGCTTTCCAACAATAACTCTTGGGTTTTCCGAGCCCTAGATGTGCCAATTTTGCCTGTTGACGTACCCACCGAGGTGGAAATGGGCCTCATCAGTCAAGATGATTTTTCGATGGAATTCCGGACCATTTTCATGCATTTCAACGACCCAATCAGCAAAGACACAACGTTGTTGATGATCGGCCGGCTTGAGTTCTTGTGTTAACTGAACTTTATAAGCCTTAAGACCCAAGTCTTTATGCAAAATACGGTGTAATGACGTTTGTGGAATGCCCAATTCCAAAGAACGACGAGGAATGGACAAACCTGGGTTTTATTCAACACTTTGGGTTACAGCAGCAATATTCTCAGTTGTTCTTGAGCGACGTGCACGGGTTTTATTCTTCACATCATTAACTTGTACCAATAGCTCGAATGTGTTCACCAATTTCTGTATTGCGGTCCGATAAGGTGCTTCACGACGACCCAAAATTGTTTTAGTTTTACGAACCGTCTCTGCCAAATTTTCACCATTTTTATAGTGAATTTTAATAATTTCAGTGCGTTGTTGAAGCGTGTATCGTTCCATTTTTATTAATCGCGTAGTTTTTACTTGTCAAATGTCGATAAATGACAGCTTCAAAAGTGACATCTACCGAAATAGCGGGCTATTCAAAATAACACCTCTTATTGGAAAACCCTATATAAAAATAGAATCAGTTTATGGAAACAAGAAAAATGATAGGTTGTTGTTGTTGTTGTCTATACTAAAAAGTAGACCAAGGTCAAATGGTGTACTACAGTTCTTAGAAATCTAAAACTAGAGTACTCAATCTGAAATATTATTGACCTGCAGGGGTTTCATCCTACATTTATTAGAAATATAAAGATAGGATCAGTTCGTGGAAACATGAAACATGGCAAGTTGTTGTTGTCTATGTTAAAAAGTAGACCAAGGTCAAATGGTACTTGTATTAACTAAGTTGAGTGAAGGTGAAATAATTTTCTAAACTAAATGTAGGACAAGGCGGGTACTTAACAAGTTTAAACATGTTGTGAGAGAGTACCTCTCTCAGTTTATGGAAACAAGATGGACAGGTTGTTGTTGTCTATGGTAAAAAGTAGATCAAGGTCAAATGGTATATTACAATTCTTAGAAATTTAAAAATAGAGTGCTCAAACTGAAAGATTTTTGACCCGCAGGGGTATCATATTAAATTCCTTAGAAACATAAAAATAGAATCAGTTTATGGAAACAAGGAAAACGAGACAAGTTGTTGTCTATGTTAAAAGCAGACCAAGGTCATACTACAACCCCACCATATATAAATTACACAGGAATCATTTCTTAAACAGTGTTTAGTCGCAGTACAATTGCGAGAAAGTAAAGTAGTTATAATGCAAGCAGCAATAATATCATTCCGGGAACGATATAAATAAATGTACAGCATCTCAGAAACACTCTCCCCGTTCCGTTTCGTTATCAACTCAAAACTCAAGAGCGTTCTCGAATCAGTAAAGATGGATCTATCTGCATTGAACAGTTGCACTTTCTGTAAATCATTCACGAACGTAAAAGACTTGGAGGTGGGTGCAAAATATAAAGTGATTGATATGTATACTATCGACACTAAGTATGGTAAACAGATTATCATTGAAACCGAGAACTTTAAGTGTATACTTCCCTTACGATTTTATGAATACTTCAAAAAAGAAGATCGCATTGAAAAGTCAATATCTGGCTGAGAAAGACGTGTACATCACCAGCGCCGGAACTGTAGGAAAGACAACTAATTTAACATTTCTGCAAAAAAAAGTAATAATAAATATCTATGTATAACCGTTTGGAGATAAATTACGTATTTTTTATTGCAAAAAAATGTCTTTTATTTCTGTGGGCCTTTACTTATCGTAATGCAAGAAGAGGGTTGTAGGAAAGTTTGATGAGGGATAGATTACGTTTCCGTCGTAAAATAACACAATTAGAATGCATTGTATCACCTCCAGTACAAGAGCAACATTATGTTGAGGTATATCATGATAGATTCTTAGAACTGCTCTCCCCCTTATCATCATAATAATGTTATGAGGTAGGGAACACATAATTATAATATAATTATAATAATATTAAAATATATGTTTGCGGTTACAAATTCATCAGTTGTCGTCAACGCAAGTCCACTCGATTGAATTTGAAAAGATTCTACATGGATAGCAAGAACACATGTAATAACTTCTTCGCATGTTCGTGTCGAAGTTGTAATGATGGGGATAGTTCTACTGAAACTGTGCATAATAGCCCTACCGATAAACGTTTAATTGATTGTAGAACATATGATTTATTCGAGGCCAATTCTTCAAATAATATGCTGAAATTGAATACAGACATATTGCGCCAATTATACGAATCGTATGTACAGACGGGCTCCTTGTTATGAAAAGAGAGGATTGGTACATGCTACTCAAGTCGTAAACATATCTGGAAATGAAGTTTTTTTGTTCATAAGAGACTGAAAACCACATCGGTTGGTCGAATATCAACTAGGAGGCGGACATTAAATACGAGCAAAGTTCGAATTGCTTGGTAACAATTTTACTATTTCTTATAATTGGGAAGTAGTGAAAGGTGCATAATCATCAGACTATTAAAAAGCATAACAATTCGGCAAAACTAGAGTCGTTACTGTACGTTGAACAATAACGACAGTGAAGATCTTTTCAACTTAAAGGATATAGTTAACTATCTAATGGAATTACTGGAATCATACGGTCTTCCGTGTTTCTTTCAAAACCTTATCGAACAAGTCCACAACTACCGCCACTTTCGTAAGATGGAGTATAGCGATGATGTAATCAACAACGATAACATTTATCGCGACTTTGAAAATGTGCGGAATTACAAGTACAATATAAATTCTCACAATACAGTTTGTGTGATGATGAAACTGTTGCATTATCGACCTAGCTATTTACCGTATCCCATATATGACTAAATAAAATATTACTAAAACATCTGTCTGTTTTTTGACTGTAGCATTGATCTTTACCTATACATATAGCAATTCCTCCCTCCATGCAAACAATGTTAGTTGTGAAGCAGAGAAGTGCACATGAGGGTGGTCTGATTAATAATCTTATTAATAAGCTACTCATTGAGCTCCATATTCCCGGGTATCAGTATTGTAGTCCCGGAACTAAATTAGATAAAACGCTTCAACGTGGTGTTCCCAGTAGCAACCTCATAGACACTCATTGCAAAGCTACAGCAAAGTTATAGGGATAGCTAAGACTTGGTTAGTAATACACAAGTAATCACACCCTTGCTATCATCATCATCACCCACAACCAAGGGAAGATCGGTACCCGCTTTTCCAAAAACAGGTCAAAAACTACTCAAAACAGGTCAAAACCGGTACCCCGTTTTTCAAAGCAGATCCAAAACAGACCGAAAACCGGTACTCGTTTCCCAAAAGAGGTATCCGTGTTCCCAGAGGTGGGCGGTCGCTTTCCGGTGAAAAAAATGCACGTTCATCCTTTATCTTGGTTAGTATAGGTACCGCTTATATAAAAGATAGAAAAAGAATAACGAATATTTTATGCAAAATGTGTACAGTGTGTGTTGCATACGTGTAGCACTTACAGTTGACTATATAAGAGAGAACGCATTTGGAAGAAAAAAGATAGGTAGTACGCGCACGACTTAATGAGCTGAATTCTTCTTTTGCAAACTTCCAAACTTTCATTAACATTAATAATAAATTTGAATTGTTCTTAATTAATAGAATATTAAACCACTAAAATAATTTAATTAGTTCAAATTAACTGTATTAAGCAGTAATCTTTTTAATGTAAATAAAAAGTCATAAACTATTCAGAAAAAAAATGTGTGTCAGAATCCTAACCAACTTTCTATTTAAAATAATCAATTAATGATATTTGAAAAATAATATAGTTGATATGCTTGTAACAAACCTTTTTGAGTTGTGTTAAAAATATACCATAACTTAGGCAACTTCATTCATTTTTGTGTCATAAATTGTATACCTTAGTGGCTGAAAAAGTATACGTTTAGATATTTTTAAGTGGGGTAGTACGCGCATTTCGTCTTGCACATTGAGTTCATGCGCACACATCTATTTTGGGGGAGTCGTTGTTGTTGCGACATGAAAGCAAGAAACATCCATTTTTGTTCTTGAGTATTTTTATTAAAAAGTGTCGTTAAATTAACGGTAAGAGCTATCACACCTATTTTTCTTTGTCTATTATATTTATCCTTTTAAGGCACTTTTATTTTACTTTTATCTTTGCTGTTATTTTACTTTTAGTACGTTACATTTTCCTATTACGTAATTTCATTGTATTATTACGTTTCAATTTAACGAATATGACGCAATAGAAGTTGTTGCTATGCTGAAAATTATAAATAAATGGTTTATTAACCCACTTAAATCTACCAAGCTTGGCTGTTTGTAAAGGAATTTACTTATTTGGTATCAACGAATATCAAAACTCTATTATATTTCCATTTCAAGATTGATTGCACAACCAAAATTGAAAGCGTGGCTTCGTCAGCATTTTTTTTATCCGTAACAGTATACCAGTGACATCCAAAATTTTAAAGTACAATAGGTATTTAGTTTCTAATTGTTAGTATAAGGTATTTTTTAAGTTACGAACATTAGAATTAAGATTTTCTACCTTTATAACTTGACTTAAAGATTTTATAATAAACATTGTTATTGTTTTCAATTTCACGTTTATTACATTTACGGTTTCCTTGAAGTTACATTTTTTTGTAAAACGAACATATCTAACCACACACACATTTTCTAATTAAAGCAAATCAAATTTTAAGAACATGGCCCGTTAATCACTGGCTGAGCTGAAGGCACAAAATCTTCTATTTATTATTAGGAGTATAAGTAATAATAGGGGTGAAATTATTAACAACAACCCTGTCACACTCTATTAAGTTTTTATTACATGCTATTCAAATAAAACAGAGGAGGTGTAATAACTTTATTAAGCGCTGAAGTAATTTCAGTAAAAAAAAGTAAAAGTATGTATTGTATTAAAAAAATTAAATTCAAATTTGGTTAGTACAGTTACTGTTTTAGTTGGTGTAGCTACTGTTTATACATAAGATAGAAAAGAAATAATGAATATTTTATGCAAAATGTGTGCAATGTGTGTTGTATACGTGTAGGACACAGTTTTTCTGATGATTATGCACCTTTCACTACTTCCCAATTATAACAAATAGTAAAATTGCTACCAATCAATTCGAACTTTGCTCATATTTAATGTTCGTCTCCTCGTTGATATTTGACCAGTCAATGTGGTTTTCAGTCTCTTGGGAACAGAAAAACTTCATTCCCAGATATAATTGCCATTTGAGTATCCGAATCTTCTCTTTTCGTACGTACGATTCGTATAACTGGCACACGGTGCGTACTGTATCCAATTTCAGCATATTTTTTGAAGACCTCGAATAAATCATAATGATCTGTAATCAATTAAATGTTCATCCGTAGGGCAGTTATGCACAGTTTCAGTTAGGGGAGAGCACTCGGTAGATGTAGCTGCTATGGTATAACTATCCCCATCATTACAACACCGACACGAACACGTGAAGAAGTTATTACAGCTGTTCTTGCTATCCATGTAGAATCTTTTCAAATTCATTCGAGTGGACTTGCGTTGACGACAACAACTGATGAATTTGTAACCGCAAACATGTATTTTATTATTATTATAATTATTATATATCGTTTTCCCCACCTCATAACATTATTACGGTGATAGAGGGGAGAACAGTTCTTGGAATCTATCATGATATACCTCAACACAACGTTGCTCTTGTACTACGGGTGATAAAATTCATTCCCATTGTGTTATTTTACAACGGAAACGTAATCTATCCAGCACCAAACTTTACCACAACCCTACACTTGCATTACTACAAGTAAAGACCCACACTACCATATTATACGCTACATATTTTTTTAGTCTCATCAATAGCAAATCTCTTTATTATGATGTACCTACTCTTCATTTCATCAAGAAATAAAATAGATTTTTTTGCAATAAATTATATATAAATTATTTCCAAACAGTTATAAATATATATATATATATATATATATATATATTATATTGTCATTTTTTTACAGAAATGTTAAATTAGTTGTCTTTCCTACAGTTCCGGTGGTGGTGATGTACACGTCTGTCTCAGCCAGATATTGTTTAAACTTTTTGAATTATTAATAAAATCATAAGGGAAGTATACACCTAAAGTTCTCGGTTTCAATGTTAATATATGTTTACCGTACTTTGTGTCTGTAGTATTTATATCAATTACTTTATATTTTGCACCCACCTCCAAGTTTTTTACGTTCGTGAAGGATTTACTTCTTGTTTCCATAAACTGATTCTATTTTTAGATTTCTAAGAATTTTAATATCCCATTTGACCTTGGTCTACTTTTTAGCATAGACAACAACAACCTGTGAATCTTGTTGTTTCCATAAACTGATTCTATTTTTATATTTCCAAGAAATATAATATAACACACCTGCAGGCAATTATAATGTGACCTTGAAAACTCTATTTTTAGATTTCTAACAATTGTAATATGATGGCCTTGCAATTTCTATTTTTAGCTTTAAATTTTGACCTAAGTGTGTCGATGACTTGAGTACCTCTCAAGACGGTTAAACTTGTTAAGTACCCGCCTTGTCCTACTTTTAGTTTAGAAAATTATTCCACCTTCACTCAATTTAGTCAATATAAGTACCATTTGACCTTGGTCTACTTTTTAACAAAAACAACAACAACCTGCCATTTTTCATGTTTCCACGAACTGATTCTATCTTTGCATTTCTAATAAATGTAATATGATACCCCTGCAGGTCAATAATCTTTCGGATTGGGTACTCTATTTTTAGATTTTTAAGAATTGTAATATACCATTTGACCTTGGTCTACATTTTAGCATAGACAACAACAACAATAACAACAACAACAACCTCTCGTTCTTCTTGTTTCCATACACTGATTCTATCTTTATATTTCCAAGAAATGTAGTATGATACACCTGCTGGTCATTACTCTTTGACCTTGACAACTCTGCATTTAGATTTCTAAGAATTGTAGTGTGATGGCCTAGCAATTTTTATTTTTAGGTTTAAATTTTGATCTAAATCAGTCCTTAATTTGAGTACCCCTTACAACATGTTTAAACTTGTTAAATACCCAACTTGTACTACTTTTAATTTAGAAAATTATTTCACGTTAACTCAATTTAGTTAACCTAAGTACCAATTGACCTTGATCTACTTTTTAGCATATATACATACATAACAACCTGTTATTCTTCATGTTTCCACGAACTGATTCTATTTTCATATTTCTAAGAATTGCAAAATGATCATGATGATAATGATGACCTTGCAATTTGTATTTTTAGCTTTAAATTTTGACTTTGACATTTCGACCTTGACGCGTACCAAAGATTTAAATTTCCCGCTATAAGTTTGACCTTGAAAGAGCCCAAAAAGCTTTCAATTTTCACCACCAGAGATCGATTGACCTTTAACTGGTCCACAAATGGCCCCTAATCACTACTCAAAATGTCTCCTTGGTTTAGAACAAGATGTTGCAGCAGCAGTCAATGAAATTCCAGCAGGTCGCGGACGTTACAACTTATGTGAAAGAAGTGGTAATAAAACAACACGAAAATCCTGTACACAAGGTGTCCATTGGTAATGTCCGGAGCATTCACATACCGTTTGCAACGAATGTTTAACCACTTTGAAGTAAAATTTACAAGGAATTATATATATATATATATATATATATATATATATATTTCGATGGTTATAAATAGGTACAATAGAGGGGGTAGAGTGTTATCGAGCTTAAACAATATATAGTATGTGAGTTCACATAAAGTCGAAGAAGTTATGCACTTCGTTATGAGAAAATATAGTATACGAGTATAAAAATATGATTGTGATTTCAACAAAAGAGGCTTTATGGGGTTTGCACAATGACGTTATATTCATAAAAGCAATCAGCTATAGCATAGCATGTAAAAAAGGTCAACACGATACATATTAGTGTGTACGTTCAGTTTCGTTTAAGTTGAATGAAAAATTTCACATTTAAATTAATTTAATTAAGGATTTGCATACATAACCGATATTGATTACATGAAGTACAATAATTCTAATGTTTAGAACACGTATAGTAATAGGTACAATGCATAAAACTCTGCAAACTATAAAAAGGGTTATGGTACGAAGACAGTATGTTGGTAATTCACAAAATAAGTGTTTAAAAAGTGCATAAGAAGTTATAGTGACTTAGAAACATAGCTAAGAACTTGAACAACATTTGTGCAATATGATATTTACAATATAAATACAATTTGTGTACAAAAATTTACTAAATATGCTAACATTGTGAAAGTGTGAAAAGACAAAATTAGGAACTATGGAGTACAGAAAAACAGTGTTGGTTTTAGACACATATATAGGAACATATTATATAAACATTACAAGCAATATATACGTTTAAAAAGCAAGTTAAAATTAAATTATATGAAGTTAAGTACAATAATTAATTTCAATTTCAAATTTATAGTTTATATAGGATAAGTTTAGAATAAATTATAAAAGCATATAATAATAGGTTTGCCTCATTTTCATATAGAATTTAACATTAAATATGTAACTTAAATATAAATTTAGAAAAATTTGGTTATGTACCTAAAATTAAGCTATTGAAGTAGAAATTTTGTTAAAACTATGAAAAATGGATAGAAATAAGTGTATTATTATACAGTTTTTTATGCATAAGCTGAATACGTCTTCAGTTTAGTTGTAAAATATAAAATTTATTAGATTTTAGTAATTTTAGGCAGTAAATTGTCAAAATGTAAATACCCGAAGCGAAGTATAGCATGGGAGATATCTATTTATGCAAAACTTTCCCCTGATTTCAAAAATGTATTTCAAAAGCAAATCCGAATTGATTTGACAAAGATATGGCACAATTTGTTTTAGTTTTAATTTTTTTTTGTTTAGACCAATCAAATCCAAGGGCCTTTTGTGTGTAATGTAAATAAAAATTGAAAGCTTTGGTATCCATGAAAAAAAGCATGTAAGGAATTGCTCCTGATTTCTCGCCCTCTTATCCTTTTATAATTTTAATTTTGTGTGACTAAAAGGTTATAGTGCTTATAGTGCATTCGTTACATGTAAGTTAAAAATTTTCGTTAACATTATCGGAAGTGAACCGCGATCAACGTAAAGTTTGAGATTTCAGAAACAATTGATATAACAAATAATAAACCTTAAAACTTGGGTTACCGGTTATAATTTTCGACATTATTATATTGTTTCAATTCGAAATTGTGTATCAACATCGGTTGTTGTGCATTTTTTTTATGTAAATAAAATTTCTTCTGATGTCTTGGATGTGATGTTTATTTTTTTTTAAAATGATGGAGGTTATAAAATAAAAATAACTTCAAATCGGCATCTAAAATAAAAGTGAAAGTAAACATAAAACTTTGTGAAAGAATAAAAAAATAAGTCTAATCCGATAAATTAATAAACATTTAAATCAATATTTAACTTATTCAAGGAAAAATAAAGTGCGACTACAAAAGTATTTGAGCATATTACCTAAGTGCGACGTATTTACCAAAAAGAAGGTTCATCACAAGTTAGTGCAGCTGGATGAATTTATTGAAATTGAGCAGTACCATTTGCAGCAGCAAGGCAGTATTATCGTTAGATGGAAAGAAGTTTTACATCCAGTGGTAATATGGAAAAAGCTCGAGGTGACCATTTATTGGAGATTACAACACATGTGAGTTTATTTTGCTATCATAACCCATCATATTGCATTGATTATTCTTTTAATGTCCTGTATTTATGTTCTATTTTCTGAACTTGTATGTTTATTGTGCAACGACGTGTATCAATATCTGTAAAGGTAATGAACAGGTGAAAACCATAAATATTTTAATTTTAAAATAAAGAAAATCAAAATTGTACTCACTAAGTAATAAATAGTTGGTGAAATATTTGACAGGCAGCACATATTTTAATTGAGCAATGGCGCAACGCATGCGTACATTTTGCCAACCAATTCCGTAGAAGCCTGTTACACGGTGAAACAAACTATTTCAAATTGCTATTAAATTATTAACATGTACATTTCCGGGTATGAAATAAAAATTTTATGATTTCACGTATACATTTTAATTTAATAATAATAATTAAAAAGTTAAATAGTTATAGTTTGATTTGCCAACGATACTCAAATATTAGAACCCTATCCCCAAGTTTATACTATTATAATAAAATTAATAATTATGTAACCCATTATAAAAATTTTAGCGAATTGTATTGCCGTTACAATATATATATATATATATATATATATATATATATATATATATATATATATATATATAAATCAATTTAAAAAAAATTGTTAAATGAATTAATCGACATAATGGTTTTTGCAATACTCCACTGTAATTCATCAAAAAAAGGTTATATAAATATTACGTAAACGTTTGACAACATAATAAACTTTAATTTCAGGTTTTAAAGATTAAAACCAAACTTTTCGTTTTAACTGCCCTCCATGCGTATATTGATGGTTCAATTCTAGTGCGACTACTCGATGGTTAAATGAATATGGCGTAAATAAAGGTCTAATAAACGGAATAAGGGCAGTATACAACGGTAGTCGGGCATGTGTTACGGTGAGAGGCGGTATGAGTGAATACTTTAATATTGAGCAAGGAGTACGAAAAGGCTGTGTGCTGTCACCGTGGTTGTTCAATATATACAGGGATAAATGTGTTAGACAAGCATGTACCAGATCACACAGTCTTATTAAGTGACAGAGCGGATGAGCTACAAACTGCTCTGAGGAAGATTGATTCAGTCTGTGAGAGCATGGACCTAAAGGGAAACGTAAACAAAACTAAGATTGGGGCATTTAATCGGGAAGGTGGAAATTGTGGAGCAAGTGGACGAGCTGGTATGTCTGGGTAGAATGTTTACTGCAGATGGCAGATGATGATGGATAGATATAAAAGTATAAAAGTAGTACATTACGTTGGTTTGGTCACATTGAGAGAGTGAACCACGCAAGGTTAACGAAGCAAATATATGTGGGTGAGGTTAGAGGTAAGGCCGTGGCTGGTAGGCCGCGTAAAACTTAGCTGAATGTAGTAGAATGTATGATACAGAAAAGAAAGGTAAGGAGTTTTAAAAATAGATGGGCATGTCAGAGACAATGTATGAATCTTGCGGAAGCTAGGGAGGTATGCGGAGATAGAAACGCATGGAGAAAGTTTGTAAATAAAAAATAAATAAGAGGCGGGGATTGTTTTGCCTGCCCCGCAAAGGAATGACGTGAAGGTTAAGTTAAGTTAAGCATATATTTGTCACAATAGAGGGCGAAATTGGACGAAGGGTCAATGCTGGAAGAAAAGTTATTGAAAGTGTGTGGGAGATAATGAGAAACGAAAGCATGAGCCTAGCTGCGAAATGAGCAGTGTATAATGGCGAGTTTGTCCCATCAGTACTGTATGGAAGTGAGACATTGGTATGTCAAAAAAGGCACGAAAGAAAATGCCGTGTGGTAAAACGAGATGGGTTCAAGATAAAGAATGAGTGCATAATGAAGGAGTGTGGCGAGAAAAAGACGATGATGGACAGATATAAAAGTATAAAAGTAGTACATTACGTTGGTTTGGTCACATTGAGAGAATGAACCACGCAAGATTAACGAAGCAAATATATGTGGGTGAGGTTAGAGGTAAGGCCGTGGCTGGTAGGCCGCGTAAAACTTACTGAATGTAGTAGAATGTATGATACAGAAAAGAAAGGTAAGGAGTTTTAAAAATAAAAGGGCATGTCAGAGACAATGTATGAATCTTGCGGAAGCTAGGGAGGTATACGGAGATAGGAACGCATGGAGAAACTTTGTGAATAAAAAATAAATAAGAGGCGGGGATTGTTTTGCCTACCCCGCAAAGGAATGGCGTGAAGGTTAAGTTAAGTTAAGCATATATTTGTCACATTTAAAACACCGTTTACTTAATTTCCCATTACGTAGCTTTGGTGGATACTGCCATAAGTGTAGGTCACAAGTTCAAATTGGTGTTAATTCTTGATACCTACCTGTAGTAAGTTTTGCAATTATTGCTAATAGGCCTGCTTGAAATGTTTGCACATATCTCTAAACGACATTGCAAATCCAATGAACCCTCACTCATGTTTTACTAGCGGTAGCTAGAAATAACACCATCTACTACAAAACAATACCAAAGTTGTAACAACCTTTTTTTGTGGTTGTATTAAAAAATACGTTAATCTAAGATCATTAATTTATTTGGCGTAAAATTAGAGGAGTTTTTAATTATTTACATGTAAAATTGAGAAAGGCAACTTAAATTGCATTTCATAGAACATATGTTTTGGGTGTAATAATATATAAATAGTTATAGTTCCCTTTCTTTTAAAAAATTGGACTCCGATCATTGTATTTCGCGCAAGGCGTGACACCTCTTGAGGGGGGACATTTACAGAAGCGTTTCTGAAAGCCTCTATTTTTTACTTCACTTGCTGCTGAATGTTAAAGCAGAAGTCATTGTTATAATGGTTTTTACTTAATTTTTATATTTGGTGCCATCATATTTTGGTGGTAAGTTATTTTTCAATTCCTTATATTTTAAAGCTTAAGCATTTGCTCTTTCCAGGCATCTACACTTACGATACTTCCGCCACTTACGTACATTTACGTACACTTACGTACAATCATTATAGTACTTATATTATTCCCTTATACTCACTTAAGGCACTTATTTGCTTACTTACTTACTCATACTTATATTTATATTTTAAATGGCTCTTAAGTTACTTATTTACACAAGTTTCTCTTCATTCAAATAATATCATCTTAAAATGCAATTTTAATACAATAAAACATTAAGAATACAATAAGTTTAGTGGATCGAAAATTCCTTCAAATACTTAGTTGATCGCGTTGTTACAAGAATACGCAAGGAAGATGTAGAAACGCTTTCATACTGATTGACCGTTCCGCATCCATAATTAAACGCAGGAAGCTGTCTATAGAAATCATTATACTGAGGAATTTATGTGGTAAATTTTATATTTTTTTTTAAGCTTAGCTTTAAAACCTTTTCTTACCTCTCCTTAACCATCCATATACTGGGTAAATAAACTTAATTGCACATTGTTAATTTTTGTTATTTATAGAAAATTATTATTGTTCATTATTTAGGGTTTTGTTATTTTCCTGGACAAAGATAACATGGCGCTCGAGCATGCATTTAATTATACATTGTTTTTTTATTAATAAGAGAAGGAAAAATAATTAAGAAGGTGAGAAACAAGCCGCATTTCAGGTGTATTAACAAAGCAATATAGTAGAACCCTCCCTATTTCATCTACCGATTGTGGACGAGACGGCATATAATTAGTGGTGAAAGGTTAGTAATTCAATTTGTTAAAAATTTGTATTTAGAGATTACATTTGGCGTTTATTCAATGTACAAATTACGTCACCACTTTATTATTACAATATTATTTTGATTATACTTTGACGCGGGCGAGCAGGGACTTGAAATAATTTATTGCTTGTTATTTTAATCACTTTATATTTGATTTTTATTTACATTTGTGTTAATGTTACACTGGGGCTCGAAAAAGGGACCTGATTTGCTGTTGTTTCTAATGGTAGTTGTTTTCAATTTTGTTTTGATTATTTAGTGTTTACAGAATTTTAAGGAGTGTTACGGTTTATTGTTTTACGCTTGGTCTTTTATGTGTTTATATAATTCAATTTATTGAGTGTGTTATATAATATTTTTACGATGTCAAATTTTAATTATTTAATTGATGTTTTATATATTGATGAGTTATATTAGTAGAATTAAAATTTTTTAATTGTAAATGGAGCGGAAGCGTTGACATTAGATGAGAGACGTAAATTAAATTTAAAAGGATTAATTCAAATTGCTTTGATTACATTTTATGTAACTGAATTATTAAAAAATGCATTCAATATTTGATTATGATACATTACAACGATTTATAGATTCAATTCTAGGTCATGATTTATCCCATTCAGTTTTTTGTTTATTTAAACGATATTATTGTGTTTTTTTAAGTACTTTTAAAAGGCTTACTGATGCCAAGTTAAATATTAATTAAAAGATAAATGTGAATTTTGTAAATCTCAATTATCATATTTAAGTTTTGTTATTGATAAACTTCACAATATTCAATTGTTAATACATTTATTTAAATTTTAAAACGCTTGGATTACATTACTTTTGATAATGAATTTTATATTTATACGATCAGTTATTAAATTTACGTAACGATTTATTAGAATTTATTGAATCCATTTAACGAAAACTTTGAAATGAATTACAAATTTAGATTATTTTATTTTTATGTCACATAATGACAATATTAATACTTCAGTTAGTATTCCTGCTTAAGATTTTTTCCAAATTAATTGGAATATTTACAAATTTAATGGTAGTAGTTTAGATGCGAACGTTTAACATATTTTAGTGTTATTTGTGTGTAAATTCCATTTGTTATTTTCTTAGATTGTACTTCTTCTCTGTTGAATTGTTTTTAATTGAAATCGTAACGCTGTTCATGAGTCTACGAAATTTTCACCTTCCTTTTTGGCGTTTGGTAGGACAGTTCCTATTTCTGGAGATTTTTATGGTCGACTAAAGGATTTCAAAGAGGATGATTTATTTATTACTAACCGTGAACAATTAGTTCAAGATTTAAATGAACTTTCACCCATTTTTAAACATGTTAAACAAAATTTACATGCAGCTTACGAAAGAAATTCAAAATCTTACAATTTGCGACGTTGTCCGTTGAAATTAAACGTTGGCGATTTGGTTTGGAAAAGAATTTTACTTTATCTGATGCGACTAAAATTATAGTCAAAAGTTAGCTCCAAAATTTATTGAAGCAAAGTTATTGAGGTGGTAGGTCCAACTACGTACCGATTGGCCACCTATTGATAATAAACCCTTAGGTGTTTTTCATGTTAAGGATTTAAAACCTCATTAGTTCTTATTTTTAGTATTCTTTTAATTATTTTTCGATTTTAGTATTTTTACATTCTGGTTTTCTTATTTATATTTTTAATTATTTTGATAATTTTTCAAAATAATTTTATTTTGTCTTATTTCGCACATTATTTTATTTTATATTGTTGTGGCTTTGCAAACCACTTAATTATTTTTTACATTTGTTAGCATGATTTTTGCTACATTTGTTTAGCACGATGGTTGATATTTAGATCCCATTGTGTGATTGAATTGCCGACTTTGTGGGACATTAGTTCTCAGGCAGATTATCTTCCTTTATTGGATTTACAATTTGCTATTGTTACAATAGTAAAATTGAAGATAACTATTTTGAGTTTACCTCTGATCGTTAATTTGACGTGTAAAACTCATAACCATGGATAAGAAAACTAGTAATGCTTCTATACATTTTTATTTTTTGATTAATTTAATTATTTTATTTTTCCTGATTTGTGTGGACGGTGCTTGAGGACTTCGGTTCGCCTCGTGTCAACCTCGATTAGTTCACTTCCTGATTATGACGTTTTGGTAGTTTTAGGAGGGGGTTGTTGTGTTCGTAAGAGTGCATCATCTTTCTCTTTGCTATCTCACCTAGATTTCGATTTATTTATAAAACGTGCGTGTTAGTTAGGGTATGTTGAGTCTAGGACGATGACTGTGGAACAACATGAAACCTGAATCTCGTGAAGGGTAGAGTGGCCTCTCTTGTTCTCCACGACGAAGCATCCTGAGCTAATTTGCCATGAAAATAGTCGTATCTTGTATTCACCGATTTTGACTCACTTATCGAACGTGACAGTGGTAGTTGTGTTATGTACCTAGGAGGCTTGGTTTGAGACCACCGGGGTAGGGTAATCGAACCGCTCTCTCTCTCGACCTCAAGTCTCGCGATTATTTATTGTTAGTCCGGAAGGATTTTTTTCTATTTTTATACTCTCGAGTAGAGTGGCGTTTAGCCTTGATTTTTATGAAGTTGACGATGACCGTTTCCGGGTTCTCTGCCCACTGTCCCTTCAGGTCATGGTAGGTTACGGTTTCCGTTCGTTTTTTACCTTAGAATCAATTTTTTTTACCGGATACTCATTTTGCTCTTCTGATGGTGGTTTGCTTCACTAACCCCACCAGTTAAAGTTTTACTTTATTTAAGGTTTCGGGTCCTTGATTCTCGACTAGTGGCGTGTGCGGGTGGTAGCGCGTCATTAGCTTTTTTGGTGTTGCGAGGGGTCTTTCCTGACCAACGTCACCACATTTTCCGTACTTCTTCGTACATTTTCTTGTTATTTTTTCATTATTGCTTATATTTTAATTAGCTTAACATTTTGTATTTTTTTAAATTTTAATAATTTCATTTATTAGCTTAGTGTTTGGAATCTCCGCTTTGGTGATCTCCGAGTCCAAATTTTAGAAGGGGGTGTGTAACAACCTTTTTTTGTGGTTGTATTAAAAAATACGTTAATCGAAGATCATTAATTTATTTGGCGTAAAATTAGAGGAGTTTTTAATTATTTACATGTAAAATTGAGAAAGGCAACTTAAATTGCATTTCATAGAACATATATTTTGGGTGTAATAATATATAAATAGTTATAGTTCCCTTTCTTTTAAAAAATTAGACTCCGATCATTGTATTTCGCGCAAGGCGTGACACTGACACCTCTTGAGGGGGGACATTTACAGAAGCGTTTCTGAAAGCCTCTATTTTTTACTTCACTTGCTGCTGAATGTTAAAGCAGAAGTCATTGTTATAATGGTTTTTACTTAATTTTTATATTTGGTGCCATCATATTTTGGTGGTAAGTTATTTTTCAATTCCTTATATTTTAAAGCTTAAGCATTTGCTCTTTCCAGGCACTCCCGTACACTTACGATACTCCCGCCACTTACGTACATTTACGTACACTTACGTACAATCATTATAGTACTTATATTATTCCCTTATACTCACTTAAGGCACTTATTTGCTTACTTACTTACTCATACTTATATTTATATTTTAAATGGCTCTTAAGTTACTTATTTACACAAGTTTCTCTTCATTCAAATAATATCATCTTAAAATGCAATTTTAATACAATAAAACATTAAGAATACAATAAGTTTAGTGGATCGAAAATTCCTTCAAATACTTAGTTGATCGCGTTGTTACAAGAATACGCAAGGAAGATGTAGAAACGCTTTCATACTGATTGACCGTTCCGCATCCATAATTAAA
Source organism: Vesta saturnalis (assembly GCA_036346205.1). Classification (NCBI taxonomy): domain Eukaryota; kingdom Metazoa; phylum Arthropoda; class Insecta; order Coleoptera; family Lampyridae; genus Vesta; species Vesta saturnalis. The sequence continues at coordinate 58,343 of JARFJB010002068.1, forward strand.
CACAGAAAGCTGTCTATAGAAATCATTATACTGAGGAATTTATGTGGTAAATTTTATATTTTTTTTAAGCTTAGCTTTAAAACCTTTTCTTACCTCTCCTTAACCATCCATATATTGGGTAAATAAACTTAATAGCACATTGTTAATTTTTGTTATTTATAGAAAATTATTATTGTTCATTATTTAGGGTTTTGTTATTTTCCTGAACAAAGATAACATGGCGCTCGAGCATGCATTTAATTATACATTGTTTTTTTATTAATAAGAGAAGGAAAAATAATTAAGAAGGTGAGAAACAAGCCGCATTTCAGGTGTATTAACAAAGCAATATAGTAGAACCCTCCCTATTTCATCTACCGATTATGGACGAGACGGCATATAATTAGTGGTGAAAGGTTAGTAATTCAATTTGTCAAAAATTTGTATTTAGAGATTACATTTGGCGTTTATTCAATGTACAAATTACATCACCATTTTGTTATTATTATTATTATGTTTATTGTTATTATACTGGCCATTTAAATTTTCTTAAACCTACTTCACCACAACTATTTTATTTACATTATAAAGTATTTAACTTGCGATTTTATCCACAGGTAGAATTTCATCTTTTTTTACGCCTTTGCATGCTTATAATCCTGGATTACAGCACACAATTCACCTATGGTTTAAAGTGGCATAGAGCGGGTATGATATTTAGTTTTCCTACTGTGTCTCGCTCATATAATGTAGGGAATCTGAAATGCACACTTTACTTTAAATAATTACATTATAATAGGGGAATGTGTCAGTATAAGTAGGCATTTCTAGTGCAAACTTACTTACGTTTCGGATCTTACATTTATACAGGTATTCGTTTAAATTACAACCCTTTATTATAAGATATGGCCATTTTGACAAGATTGCTAATTTGACAGTTAAAGCGCAATTAACGCTTTATTATTTACGAAGATTTAGGTAATTTCAAATAAACTTTACGTAAATCCTTGTTACCTAAAAATGAAAATGAGTTTTACTCGTATATTTACAAATTATAAAATTATTTAATATTAAATATGTCACGGAAGCAAACCTAATAAATACATGATTTAATTAATTTATTTTTTAAATTGTAACCATGCGGAAATAATACGCTTTTATTTTGTACTTCCGGTGCACATATACAATGCACATAAAATATTATGTAATTATATTTTTAGTATAAAATTAAATTTCGAATAGAAACGTTAAAGCAGTCGTGAAAAACTTGCAGAATGAAATGCTTGGTGGTTTTTCTATTGATTGGAGTTTTAGTTGGCACAATGGTAACAATTTATCCTACATTTAACCAAAAAAAAATTGTAAAATTATAGAATGAGGTCAATGGGCAGAATCCTGTAAATCCGCATCAAAAACCACTTCCGATTCGTCGCAATGAAATGATTAAGAACGTTCGTGCTGGAGAATCAGCGGCTTGTTGTTAGTAATCTGTTTTTAGTTTTTTGATAAATTAAAGACTTATGTTTTGTAGCATCGACAGCAGCGCCATCTGGATAAATTACAATTCTTGTTTTCCTACAAATATCTACATGCAAAACAGACACGGTAATGTATTGAAATAAATTGTTAATAAACAAATTAGCATTAAATTTTATGTGGTATATTTCCATAGTGAATTAACGGATCATCAGTGATCGATCTCTAATCAAATCCTCAAATTATTCCTTAGTTGCCCCTTTCACTATCTTTCCACTCGCGTAATTATTTTATAGTTTCCCCTATTGCGTTACTTCAATAATAGCATGTTAGGAAAGTTAGCGAAATCACATTTATACTTCATGCTTTTGGGGTCGCTGAACACGAATCTGAGGTTTGCTGACAGATATTAGGCCCGGAACTTTGGATTTTTTTTGCGAAAAAATCTCTGTAATTATGCGTTTTCTCGAAAAGACAATGCTTTACAAAATTAAAGTATATAAAATTTACTATGAGTCTTACATATAATATTTCTTTCTACGAAACTGTAGATGAAAAGTGTAGAAAATTGTATACAGTGGACCGATCCATTGTTGCTCTTTTGAAAAAGCAAGAGGAAATATTAAACACCTCAACTTCTGGCTGCAGAATACAAAAACCACCAAATGAGCGATATGTTGTATATCAAGTTCGTGACAAAACTCAAAATTTGAGACAATCTGTTCTGAAGGATGCCGAAAATATTAATGACGAGTATGAGCGGGATATACTTCACCGAGCATGTTGCTGACTTGGTCTCACATAATGCACAATATCACCACAGGTGCCGTACAGAACTGTTTGCAAAAGCAAAACGACCAACAGCAGCTCCAAAAAAGTCTGGTCCATTTACACTTAAAATTAATACAGTATTTAGCGTTTTTTTTTAATTTTTGACCATTCTTTAGCCCAAAAACCTAAAAAATTGACCAAATTTGGAACCAAAAGAAAATAATGTTCTGGATACAGTATCAGTCAGCAAACCTGAGAATCGTGTTCAGTGACCCAAAAAACAAAGAATTAATATGATTAGGACTGTACCTAAACTTTCCGCAAACTACACTTTTTATTCCTAAATCGACTAGCCTATAAGGTATTCGGCCTAACTGTTTCATGTATTACGCTTATTTTTTTTGGTGCAATTACGACGTATCCTTAACACAATACAGAGCTAGTTGGACCTGTGGTAACACAATTTACTTAGCATATATGAGGTAACGTGTTAAATTCTAGATACCGTTTATTTTTTATGAGGTTTACTCAAGGTGTTTTCCTTATACAAATATAGTGGCATGATGACTGCGTTTATACATATCATCTTTTACTATTTAACCGAACGCTGGCGTACCATCTCTTCCCTCAGAACCCTAACTTTATTCCTTTCGATCTTATGCTCACCGCACACATCCTTAAACCCACCATGCATGTATACGTAATGTACACAGGGTGTTGAATTGCGCGACGCATCATAACGCATCAATAACAATTTGTTAATATTCAATTACTATCGCTCCTTAATTATTTTAGTGTAAAAGTGTAAACAGGTTTCTTGTAGCAATAAATACTACTGCTGTGCCTGTGAGCCTACCATAGAGTAAAGTGAACTGGTTCTTTATGGGTAAACTTTGTCACATGTCTAACCTATCACGTCACATATAATTGGAGGAAGTCAAACGGTCCTGAAACCGCAGAGCACTTGGATAGCGTGGGTGTTTTGAAGCGTTGATAAAGAGTAAATAGATGATTAGGTTAGTTAGAAAGCAAGAGCAAACATTGTAATCAGTAAGATATGGAGAACAGACAAGAAACAGGCGCCACAAGCTTTAAAGAAGGAAAAATGTAAATTATTATTTCTTAAGAGAGAAACCCTGTAAAGGTTGAACCAGAGAAGCAACAGGATTAGAAAATAAATAAACGGCAGTTCCCTCAGTAAGCAGAATATATTTATAAATTTCAAAACAATTGATAGTATGTGTATATTGAGATGATATTTATAATGCTAAATATCATAGTTAGTTAAATATTGGCTCAGAGTAAAAGTTACGTTAAACATAAAGTAATTGTATTGCAGTTGATTAAGCATATATGTAAAGCGCAAGTTGCAGAAGTTCAACGTAATATGAATCTAAGTACAAATGTGAGTATAGGACATGTTATTAGCTACATAATTCATATTATTATTAAATCATTATCATAGCTGAACAATGTAATTTTTTTGTTAATAGTTTCCAAGCATCTTCTGAAGTGTAGAGTAGTTGGTTGATTCTATGCAATTCATATAATCCCTACGAATAAGGAAATTCTAGTCTGGTAACATAATATGCTTCTATTATAAAACAAAAAAAAGAAATTGTATCAATTAACATAGGAGGATTGAACTATGAAAGTGTATGAAAATAAAACATATTTAATAAAATTCATATAATTTATAAGTGAAATAAGCGAAATTAAACAAATAATGTGTTAATAACTTACATATTAGAATGAATAGAAAGTACCACAACTTAAATTAACATTATGGATGTAATTTAAATGTAAAAATTGAGAAACCAGGTTATATTGATTACGAACATAGATGTTGAGATGAAAGTTTCCAAGCAAAACCATACGTGTGTTAGAAACTGGAGCATCCTTATGTATTTTGGGTCATAGAATCCATTTCTGTTTATAGTTTTCCTGTAGGAAGTAGAATAAGTTAGTTATAAGTAAATTTATATATTAAAATTTGTATATTTGTTGAAATTTAGATTAAAAATTTTAAAAGTAGGACAAATGTGGTATCTATGGAAACGAACTTTTAAATAGAATTAAAAAATAATTATGTTTTTAAGATATGTTCCCATATAAGAGAGTTATTCGTAAAATTAGTAATTTGCAAATTTCTGAAAATGATTAGCCAATCAGAATTAAGCTTTGTTATGTTTGGATAGACAAAATACTCTAATTTGATTGGTTGTTAAGCAAGAAGAGCACTGGAAGTTGTTATGTTTCTTTCTCATTATCTGTTCATTCCTCAAAGAGAACGCGTCTTTCGGGGTGTATATGAATTCAAAATTTTAAGTCGATTGTGTGTTTCGTATGCCCAACATAAATGCAAGTATTAAACAATTGAAATTATAAAACTGTCATAAGTAAAGAAGACCATGTACTTGGACGTGAACAATCTGGACTTTGAGGAATATACGTTAGCAATGTACGAAAATTGATACCAAATAGGTTTTGGCTGTTGACCTAGATAACAATCTATTTTTATATTTCTAGGAATTATGACCCCGATTCGACCAGATTAAAATTTTCGATCAGGATACCCCGACGGGTTAACACATGACCTTGACTCAGTCAAGAATTGCTTGCTTGAAAGTCACGTGGCGTCATTGATTAGAAATTCTGCTAAATCTGACTTACTGACGTATGATCTCAACCAGTTTGGTGACCTAACCCTGAAAAGTAGAACCCCCGTACCTTGAAAAGTCTATTTGAATATCCCGTGCAGCTGATTTCTATGAGTTTTGAGCCCACCAGAATTACCTGAACATTGCCTTTGTCGTACGCACGTGACCTAATGCACTTGCGGGTTTTCTTTAATAAATTAATTAGTAGATCATTATACGTGACCTTGAAGAATATATGCAGCCAATTTGTGTACGCAATGGCCTTAAAAACGAGAAAACGGATCCTATAGTATACGTGAGTTAAAGATCATCCTCCTGTATACCTTCACCGACCATGTATTAGGATACTCCTACAGGTTGATTTCTAGGAGTTATGATCTTGAAAATTGATACCAATACATTTCAGCCATTGACAATCTATCTGATAACCCTCCAGGTGATTTGTAGGAATTATGACCCTGACTCAGCTAAAAATTACTTGAACAATGGATCGCATTTGTCAGAGTTGTGACCGTGAAATGATGGGGGAAACTGCTACCTCTGTTGGGTAACATCCCTGTTTTGGGAAACGGCTCCCCTATTTTGGGAAACGGTTATCTGTCTTTGGGAACCGGATCCGGTTCTCGGGGAAACTACCTCATCCTGATGGTTTATGACAGTAGTATTATGAATCCACATACTGCAAGCATACTCGTTTTATTACTATTTATCCAATACAGGAACTTTTACTCACATGTTAGCACAGACAACGACAACCTGTATGATACCCACGACCTTGAGAAATAACGTCTTGATTAAGCCAGGAATTGCTTAGGTGACCCCGAAACCTTGAAAAGTTCACTTAATACTCCTGAGAATTTATTTATAAGAATAAACACGTTATCTTAGTCAATAATTACTGTGTGACCTTGAGGAATATACGTAAGCAATGTGTATGATGGCCTTGAGCAAAACAACTTTGACCTTGAAGCGTCCGTTGAATTGCTTGAACATCGCCTTTGTTCTTGAGAATTGATTTCTCAGAATTGAGCCTGAAATGGTGGGGGTAGCTGGATAATAATCTATTTTCAGAAATTTTTACCCTAACTCGGTCAAAACAATGAATCGTCTTTGTTCTCTTCTCAGAGGCGTGACCTTGAAATGGGGGAAACAGCTACCTGTGTTTCGAAACAGATACCCTGTTTTGGGAAACGGCTATCTGTCTTTGGCTAACGTTTATCTGTATTTGGGAAACGGAACCATTTGAGGTCAATGAAGTTTACTGAGGACGTGACATTGAAAAGTAAACTTCCAAGAAATGCTTGATGACCTTGAAACATGCTTAGCATAGACGAGATAATTGTAATAACTTAATTATCAGAGCTTGAGAGAGAGGTCAATTAACTTCCCAGAATTGATTGGGATATGACCTTGAAAAGAGCAATGAACGTTGGCCTTGAAATTTCTCATCAAAATTTGATTTTGGATCGACCTTTATTTCTTGGTGGCATAGAATCCTCCTATATACCCCCATCTGAACCATGAACGTGTGACCTGTACAATTGAGAAGGTTGATCCCTATACGTGACCTTGAAATCCTAAGAATAAACTTTGACCTTGAATCGGGGTATGTGTACTTTAAGAAGCTTGGCAATGAGCGGAACCATTTCCTACCACGTGACCTTGAAGTGGACACTGTGTACGGGGAGCGTCAATGACCTTGAAAAGTAATCTAGTAACTTTTCTAGTGCCTTTTTCAAATCTAGTTACTTCAATGACCTTGAGGAATATACTTCGGTGTATGGAATGTGTATGATGACCTTGACCTTGAAAAACCATGTTCTTGGACGCTTCGACCTTGAATCGGGGGCGCGTACGTGCAAGGATGACCTTGAAGAATATGCAAGCAATATGAGCGACCTTGACCTCGGACATTCTAATTGACTTTGATGTTTGAAACGTGTATGTGACCTTGAACTTGAAAACCAATCTGGTGTCTTTTCTAGTGACTTTTTTCAAATCTGGTTACTTCAATGACCTTGACAATGTATATGATGACCTTGACCTTGAAAAAAACATGTACTTGGGCGTAGACAAAGTGATGACCTTAAGGAATATACTTCGATGTGGGCAATGTGTACGATGACCTTGGCCATAAAAACCTTTGACCTTGATGTAGGCAATTTGTACGGGAAGATGTATTATTCACATCTCTTAGCCAATATTCCTAGGGTCACGGAAAATGTATTAAAATAACATATTGGGCAACGGTTAGGGTGGTTTTTCCAACAAAATTGCTACATAAATAACGATTTTGACATATCTTGGTGGAAATACATCTGTTCAAAGAAAATGCATTAAATACACATATTGAGCAGCGATGTAATAGTTTAGGACGTTTTTACAACTAAATTGGTGCAAAAAATAGCGATTTTCACATCGCTTAGCTAAGGCGGATGTGGTCGCGAAAAATGCATTAAGTTTATTTATTGGACATCGATGCTTTGGGAACTTTTCCCAATATATCTGGTGCATAAAGAACAATTTTGACATATATTGGCCAAAATCTAAATGTTCACGGAGAATGCATAAAATGTACGTATTGGACTACCCAACGAAATTGGTGCATAAATAACGATTTGGACATCTATTGGACAAAATCAATTTGATCACGGAAAATGCATAATCTTTACTTATTAGACATCGAGTCGAAATGTTGGGACGTTTCCCCAAAGAAATTGGTCTATAAATTACGATTTTGGCTTCTCTTGGTGAAAATACGCATGGTCACTGAAAATCTAAGAATTTCACACCTTGGGAATCGAATTAATGCATTTAGCTACATAATGATTTCTAACAACGTAAAACTTGTAAGTATAGTTCTTCCTATCATAACAATAAAACCAAATTTTGTGTTGGTTTTAATGTGTAGTAACTAATTCAAAGTACCATCTCTTGGCATTTTAAGCCATTCAGCACGAATTAAAAGAACAAACAAGGTTTTCTCAAGAAATAATTGTATATGAAAGCTAATATAATATAATTCAGTCCACTGAGAGATTAAAAACTACATATTATCGTACACTAAATAGTGGTAAAACGTGTTAATATTTACCATATTTTCCACAAATGCAAAAAAAATTCATATATATGGATATAGTTGTAATCTTATTGTAATAATCCTTTCTCACAAGAGAAGGTTGTTTGTTGCGTCAAATGTAAAGTTAAATCAATTTACTGGTTCATGAATATTCATTATTCATGTTTCTCATAGTCTAAAGCAGTTATCAATTCGAACTAAATACTCCAATATTTAAATCTTTATCCTACAAAGAAAACAAACCATCATGTTCCAACAATAAATATTTGTGACCAACTAATCCCGCCCACTTTCTTATACAGGGTGAATCTTATCTAATCCGCCAAAATTAAAGGAGTACTAGAACTCATAATTCTAAGCAAAAAAGTTCATATGTACATGGGTCCGGAAATGCTTCGTTTCCGAGATACAGGGTGTCAAGGTTGAAAAAATAAATCGCGATTTCTTCAACATCTTTCGACTGTTTCGAAATAATTTCATGAAATTTCGTGTACAGGGTTTTTTTGGGATAGTTGTTTCAACATTTATCAAAAGAACATGTTTACTTTTAATATTAATTTCTTTCCTTTTTCTTTTTTAATGTTGGATATTTTAGTGCTCCTTACAAAAGTTAGTTTTAAATAAATAAACATTGTGAGCTTTAAATGCGTTTTTCTCAGAAAAGGTTGCTTCTAGCGACATCACTAAAATATACCTTTTTTTAGGAGAAAAGATAGGAGAATCGATTTTTCTAGTCCAAAATGGCATACAGTGTAGCACAAAAAAATTGCGACGATTTAAAGGGGTCGAAATGATTGCCGCTGGCGCCCTCTAGAAGTCACAACTAAATTGACCACAAATTTGAATTTGTCATCTCAAAAAACCACGGTATACGATATTTCATGAAATTATTTCGAAACGTTCGAAAGATATTGAAGAAAACGCGATTTATTTTTTCAACTTTGACACCCTGTATCTCGGAAACGAGGCATTTCCGGACCCATGTACACATGAACTTTTTTGCTTAGAATGATGATTTCTAGTACTTCTTTAGTTTTGGCGTATTAGATAAGATTCACCCTGTATATGGTGCCAGATAGCACATCTAAATTTTCTTACATATAGGCGCCTAAAGGTTATTTTATCTATCCACAATTCCGGGTGCCTCTTGGACCAAATATATTTTGCTCCATATATCAACCGCAATGCAATGATTTTTTTGAATACGTATAGTACATTATTTAATGTCCTGAATAATAATATCCATAAATATACATCAATGATGTTTTTACTAAAAAAACTTGTGTATGTGTCCACAATTGGTAATTTCCCGCAACCTTTTCCATCCCATGTTGATCCCATTATATACAGATTTATGAACGCGAACGGTAAATCCTGAACCATTACAACGTTGCAAGTTCGTTTGTACGTTGACTCCGTTGTCTAAGTAGTACGGTAAGCAATTCTTTGTATGATTATTATCCTGAAAAGAATTCCTGGCAAGCTATATAAGTCTGTAATAATTAGTAAATCACACAAAGTAAGAAAAGGTAGTACTTCACTCGGATTTTGTATATTTAGTACTGGAAAGATAATGTTTAACCATTGAGTGTGCATTGGTACACCTAACCAACTTGTATACATTTACCTGGTTTTGAAAACTGCAAGTATGTTAGTAGTACTGTTAATTCCAAATATCGGATACTTTCTTTAGGAATGAGTGCTTAGCAGTCACAGCTGCTGTCCATGCTAATGGAATAAAAGTTAGCATGTCTACATGGAAAGGTAATAGCTAATAAAACCTGTTGATGTAGCTTCTAGTTTTGTATTTTAAATCATTGTTTTAAACATATTATTATGTTATTGTTGCACACCAATTTAGTTTATTCGCGGTGCAATTTGTACAATGCACCAAGCGAAAAATGGCATTTCGCTCCAGGGATGTATCTACCAATTTTGTACACTCACGCAGTCGTATACTTAGTTTTTATCAGATTTAAGAATATTCGTGAATAACTTGATATAATCACTTTGTTTCTTAAGAAATAAAACGCAGTTTTAGTTGCTCTTTATGACCAATGAAATGGACTTTTACTCTTCTAAATGAAAAATACTGTATTATACATCAATGGAGGGAAATGCATTATGTTTACCGCGGTGCAATTTGTACTCCGAGGGCGAAAAGGAAAAATTGAATTTCGTTCCAAACAGACTTCAGGGTATTCGTCAATATTATTTAAAGAAAAATCATGTTAATCGAGAATGAAGTATGTATCATGGCAACGAGTGTGATTTTTTGGTTTATAATAAATTCCTACGTGAGTAGGTTTTTATAGTCATTATTTCCCTAGGAAATAAAAAGCAGTCTTAGTTTCTGGATAAATTCTATCAGATTTCAGTTATTTCTAAGTAAAATTGCAGTAGATACCTGCTATGGTTAGCCATCCGGTTTTATTACCTACCTTCAAGAACTTAAATACCCGTAGGTACCGGTACGAAAAATATATCTTTTCTCCAATAACTTTTGTACAGTACACTTAATTTACTGTTAATAACTAAAGTAAATAAAAACAATCAGCCGTTTTGTGATCATAAACTTTGACTCTCGCGAGTGCAAAAATCATTTTCTACACTACTTGTATTACATTATTTTTACTACTTATGAGCGCTTCATGTATTGCACCCTTAACTTTCATAATATTAACTACTAATTTTCGTATCCCACAGCATTTCAAAACAGTGCAATACCAATATAAGGCGACCATTCATTCCGTATTATACGTGATAGACCCTTTTTTAAACATTCCATTTCATATATGTAATTATCTGAATAAATTACGTAAATGTTTCGCATTTATAAGGAAGTTCTCTTTTTGTTCTGACGTTTCATTAATTAATCAAAGTCTAGAAAGTACGAAAAAAATGGCACAACCGTCAGATAAGACACAATAGGATAGCGTCACAAGTTCTACAATTTACGAGACCATTCTAGCACTTTTGTCGACTTAAATAAATAGCACGCTATGCCGCTTATGAGCCAGTATTAAGTATCAAGTCTAGCGCGAAAAAAATTTGCTTACGACGTCACGGCGGTATCTTGTACGTGTAGAACATAAATATACCGGTGCGTGTAAATAAATATAGTGTAAATAGCTCGTGAATTAAGGTTTTGTTAATAAATAACTTTTTTTAAATAAATAATAAATGTAAAATCATAAAATGCCAAAAAGAAAGAGTACATTGATTAGAGATTTGGAAAGTGAGTATCCATGGTGGAAAAGGGGATATTGTTCAATATATATCGACGCTTAATCATAAAAAGGCAGATATTGTTGCTTCTAATAGTAGAAAAATGTCGTTTTTTTCTCGTAAAGACACATTTGGAAATGAAGAACAAAAGCTGCGATTGAATTTACTTGGTCATACCACAACGTGATCCACAGTCAGTCGTTTCGTTTTATGGATTGCACCAATAAGCTAATAAAAAGTTGCTTCCAGCAAAAATTTGCATGTGTTAGAACCAAATATAAAAGTATTGCGTGTTACATTTTACAAAAGGAATTATTAAGTTCCATACAAAATGATCTTGGAACGGTAAATTTTGTAACCATCACATTGTTCAAATCACAGGAGCGTAAAAATGTGTCCTTTACTCGTAAGATATTTTATGAAAGACAAGGGCATTTAAGTGCAACTTTTTGGAAGTTTAATATCTTCCAGGAGAAGCTTCAGACATTATATCCGAATATGTTATTAAAACGGGTGACAAATACTAATTAACAACAAAAGTAAATGTGTACTGACAACGTAAATTTCAATTTTGGAGGAGCAGCAAGAAATGGTCAAAATAACGTCTTTCATAAAGTTCAACAGGTACTTAAAAGACTTTTAGTTGGGAGGAACTGTGCTGCTCATATCTTTCGTAACTGTATTCCAACATCAGCAGACTCTCTGCTTGTCTATTGACATCCATGCAATTATTGTGAAAATCTCTGGCTATTTCTACATTTATACTGCTCGAGTTGAACAATTAAAAGAATTTGTTAAGAGTTTGTTAATGTTGAAGTTTGGTTTCTTCACTCACAAGCTTAAACATTTCATAAATGCATGCTGCAAGCGGAATCTGAAAAATCTTTATGGTAGAAGTAAAGTATACATGGTTTTATCAAATTTAAAGCACAAATAAATTAATAGAACGAAGAAATGAAGCCTTTTTGCCAAATCAAGTTAACACTATCTAGTAGCTTAGATAAATGAAGAAGAAGGCCTAGCCGTAACTCAATTTAAAACGTCAGTGACCATGTTTTATACCTCGCATAGCCTATTTAGATAAATGGATGCAAGCGTTTCCTTGGGTATTGCTAAAAAAAGAACCTCTGTGGTCAGATGTTGGAAACTCATTAACTGTTTTAAAAAACAACCCCCTGATATTTATATCTATGATTCGGAACTTTTTGATGAAAATGTGTGGATTACAAAACAGTAAAAAAATGTAACTTTTTCAAATAGTTTTGATACAACGTGATTATCTGGGCTTTTCCTTATAGTTAGACCTAAATTTGTATTAGATTTTAAGAGATTACTAGCCCAATGTGATACATTTTTTTTTTTATATTTAAGTCTGTGTGTTACATTGAAGTGCTCTTCCAACCAACTTTCCTTTTCTTTAACCGATTGGAAACTAATTTAGTTTCTTCGGTATCGGTAATGTGTTTATACATTGGATATTATCCATCAGAATCAGCTTCTACAAAACAAAGGAAATTTGTTATATGCAGTACATTTAGATAATTAGCAGTATAATATTAAAATAATAAATAAATAATATTAAAAAGACTTACATGAGAATTACGTTTGTTTTGTAAATAATGCTTACCCAATCCAAAAGTTTAACAAGAACTTAGTCTTTCTCACACTAAAATTAAATAACAGATGCAAATTTTATAATACCCCAACGGATTTTGTTTATTAAAAACTTCAATACATTTTTAAAGTTAGCAGTATAAATTATTGTTTGAGGATTCGTAAACATGTAACTCTAGTCACTTATTTAACACTCCGAGCAAGTTTATGCACACCCAGCTTTAAATTATTAAGACGTGCTTGGATACATTCTAAAACGATAATCAAAAATTGTCACCTCGGAAAATATAATTTTGCTCATATTATGATACATGTATGAGATTACAGTTATAAAAGCACACTATTAACCATGTTTTCTAACGCTAATCTCAATAACAATCTACTTCTTTGAGGCAAGGAAAATGTAAGAGTATTTCAAACACTATCAACTGCATGCACGTATTATGCACCGAATGGCACCACGCACGAGTATTTGAATACACCACGAAAATGACAGAAATTAAATTGAGTCGATGTTGTCACATCTAGTGGCTCAGAAAGGTTATAAACATTTCATATACACATCGATTTTTATAGTCACGCGGTGTACGGCCGCCATTAAGAGAAAAATTTTCTTTGTTGACATTTAAGCAGCGTGTTTTGTATTTAGATTGTCTCGTTTTTGCGTTAAAAGAAAGTAATTATTGATTTTAATTTAATTACTTATAAATATAGTGTAAATAAAAATATAGAGTGTTATAATAACATTAAATTGTGTGGTGTAACGCGGTCCCCTAAACCCCTATTTTGTTCATTCGCAGTTTTGTTGCCGTGCTATGTTGGAGTTTTTTGTACGTAATGCATATTAAGGAGTAAAAAGAATAATAAAAGTAGTAAGTGCATTTGTCAACATTAAAAATACAAGAGCTTCTATTTTACCGGATAAATTTCTGTGTGTAACGAGATAATTTTGTCAATCAGTAATTTTACGAGAAAAACTAACATGGCAAAATCATAAGACCGAAGGTAGCATAAATTTATGTACAAATGTGATTATAGGACATGTTGTTAGCTAATTAATTCAAATTTCACAAGTGTTAAATTATTATCATGTCTGAACAATATAATTTTTGATGTCAATAGTTTCCGAACATCTTCCGAAGTATAAAGTAGGTAGTTGATTCTATAAAATTCATGTAATCCATATGAATAAGTAGATTCTAGTCTGGTAACATAATATGCCTCTATTCTAAAACAGAAAGAAAAGAAATTGAATCACTTAACATAGGAGGAGTAAACTATACGCTAAGTGTATGAAAATAGAACAGATTTAATAAGATTCATATAACTTATAAGTGAATAATGCGAAATTAAACAAATAATGTGTTAATAACCTACATATTAGTATGTATAGAAAATGTTACAACTTAAATTAACATTATGGATGTAATTTAAGTGTAAAAATTGAGAAACCAGGTTATGTTTATTACGAACATAGATGTTGAGATGGAAGTTTTCAAAATATACCATAAGTGTGTTAGAAACTGGTGTATCCCCATGTATTTTAGATCGTAGAATCCATTTCTGTTTATAGTTTTCCTGTAGGAAGTAGAATAAGTTAGTTATAAGTAAACTTGTATGTCAAAATTTGCATATCTGTTGAGATTTAAGTAGTTTAAGCATTTTAAAAGAAAGCAGGACAATTGTGGTATCTATGGAAACGAAATTTTGTGTAGAATTCAAAAATAATTCACTTTTTATTGTTCCCATATAAGAAAGTTATGTAGAAAAGTAGCAATTTACAAATTTCTGAAAAACGGTTAGCTTCTCAGAATTAAGCTTTGTTATGTTTTTATAGACAAAATACTATAATTTGATTGGTTTTTAAGCCACAAAATCACAGGAAGTGTGTTATATTTTTTTCTGATTATCTGTTTATTCCTCAAAATCAGAACATGTCTCTCGGGGTGTACATGGATTCAAATTCAAAATGAATTGTGTGTTTCGCATAACCTATAATAATGCAAGTATTAAACAATTGAAATTCTACAATTGTCATAAGTTAGGTTAACGTGAATATTTGTCCAAGTGATGTGGTATTGTTAAGGAATTGACAGTAAATCATATAAATCAATTATTTCGATTAATATAAAATTATTATGACGAAATTAACATGGTATTATCATTTTAATAGGATAAAAATTAAACAGTTTTAATTAAATAAAAATATAATAAACTATAAGTATAATAAAATAATAGGGCAGTGTGGAGTACACGAGAAAGACTGTTCGGAATGGACTTAACGAAAAGGAAATTATTATTTAAAAAACTAATAGAAAATGTGGTGTTGTACGGGACGGAAGTGTGGGGGTTGAAGGAGTATAAAAGATAGAGGGACTGCAAGAAAAATACTGGAAATTGGCACTGGGAGTGGAAATAGAAGCACCGGAATATATCATCAGAGAGGAGGTGGAAGCACAAAAAGTAAGGGTGGAGGGGGAATGAGAGCAATGAAGTACGAGGAGGAAATAGATCAGAGTATAAGATATTACAAGCACGCTGGCAGGAAATAAAAAAAGGAAGAATAAAATATGTACAAGAAACCAGGAAAGAATATTATGAAAGGAATGGGTATGCGAAAGAAGAAATGGAGAGATTAAGAAGGGAAGGTGTTAGTGTGAGAGAGAACATTAGAATTACTAGAAAAGACAGAGATGTCCAAAGGTCGGAAATATGGATGAAGTTAAAGGGAGGTAAATATAATACAAACTATAGGAAGATCAAGGGAGAAGGGATACCGGGATACCTGAAAGGAGAAGGAAGGAAGGAAAGAAAGAAAGTGGTAGCGAGGTTTCGGTGAAGAAAGAGGGAACAAATATTGGAGACGAGGTGAAGACAGAGTATGTAGGCTATGCGGGAAGGGGATGGAAACGATCAACCATATGATGAAAGCATGCAAGGAGGTAAAGGAAGAGGAGAGGATGGTAGAGGAAATACCGGGGGAAAAAGGAAGGAGAGGGGATTAGATGGAAGAGATATGGAAAAGAAGACGACAGTTAAGGGGCGAGGAAGACAGTGTAGGTGGAGTGAGGAAAAGAAAGACATTAGAAAGTCAAACGTAAATAGCAAATAGAATTTTAGTTAATGTAAAAAGTATACACAATCCTTTGCAATATTGTTAAAATAAGCAAATAAAGATATTAAGAAAAGAGAAAGTTAAAACCAGAGAAGGTATAATTAACAAGGAATACAGAACAGACATCAGTTCAATTCAAATAAAGCGAAGCATAACAATATTGTTAGAGAATGAAGATGCGCATGACCTTGACATGGGGCAACATTGTAAAGGGTGAGATAGCTATGCCTTGAACCTGTATTCCCTTGTCCAATACTCCCCTTTGGCCTACGTATGCTTAAAACTGGACACATGCGTCATTCATTAGAAATGATGCTATTTATAAGAATTTGACCTTGACGAGCTTGACTTAATACAAGAACCACTTGACCTACCTTCATGAACAGAGGTCAATGAACTTTGATTATAAGAATTGCAGGGGGCGCGACCCTGCAAATTCCCCGATATATATATATATATATATATATATATATATATATATATATATATATATATATATATACAGGGTGTGACAAAGTCCCATATCTCCTTTATTTAAAGAGATACAAAAAAAATTAAAAACAAAAGTTGTAAGATATGTTCTGGTGCATATTCCGAAAATATTTTTAATTATATAGGGTAGATCATAAAAGCTTAGAAGTAACTTAAAATTTTTTTTTAAATAGAAAACCCTATATATTATTACATATTTAGATTCTACATACAATTTTAGACACAGTTTATGTATAATGTCCTATACCTAAGTCTAACCGTTTTTGGCAAATTTAAAATTTTTTGTCAAAAATGACGTTTGCAGGCCAAAACATAGGTGGAAATCTTTTCTAAACGAAGCCTTTATCAATTAGTTATGGTTGCTTTCCTTGGAAATGGGGACCTACTCTAATGGGCTGTATTGATATTTTTGTAATACATTCATACAGGGTGATCAAAAATGGACAATGGACAATACAGAGTAGATTCAAAAAAACCTTTTTCTTTTTTTAATGGAACCCCCCTATTTTTTTAACTCTATCTTATTTAGCATTAAAAATAAGGGTGGCTTTATATAAGAGTGTATATTACAAAAAATTGTAGTTTTTGAAATAATGACAATTTAACATTTTTTTATTGTAAAAAGGCTATACGGCTTTCAAGTTTTGTTGTTAGTTAGCCGCGACGGCGGGGCGCGGCCAAACAAAAAAATCGAGCATTTCAGATCGAAATATTACAATTTATTGAACCCCATATAAATAATTATTTTATTAAACGAACTTAAAGTAAAGACAATATTTTTTTTATTCAACAAATTATGTCCTGATCCTAAACATAAACTTAACACCTCTAATGTAACTAAACCTGTAACTAATTATACAGATAAAAGTACTAGAAACACGTCAAATACGTGCTACCTAATAAGCTGTTCGAAATGTCCGCCTCTTTCTTGAATACACAATGCTTTCAAATTCGCTGCTTAAATTTCTACACATTTCAACACTAATGTTTTGAAAACAGTTTCTAATCCTAATCTGCATGTCTTCCTTTGTTGTAGGCGGTATTTTATAAACCTGCTCTTTGACGTACCCCCATATGCTAAAGTCCATTTTAGCAAGATCTGGGGATCTAGCAGGCCAAGCAACAGGCCCTCCCCTCCCAATCCAACATTCTGGATATGTAGCATTTAAAAAAGTTATTATCGGACCTGTATGATGTACTGGGGCCCCATCATGAAGAAACCACATTTCTTGTTGCGTATTCTGTGGCACTTGACGCAACAAATTAGGTAGATGGTTTTATAGAAAGTCTAAGTATACTTCCCCTGTTACTCGTTGATCAAAAAAATGCGGTACAATTACATGATTACGGACAACACCTCCCCAAACATTTAAAGACCATCTAGTTTAAGAAGTATATCTTACAAAATGTGGATTTTCGGTAGAATAGTAATGAAAATTGTGTTTGTTTACACTTCCATTTCTGTGAAATATGGCCTCATCTGTAAATAGAATCAAATGAACAAAATTTCTTTGTTGGTTTATTTTGTTTTGAGCCCATTGACAAAATTCCAGTCGTCTTTGATAATCTTCAGGAACCAACTCTTGAAGTAGTTGAATGTGATAGGGGTGCATTTTTTGAGACTTCAATATCCGCTGTACGTTACGTCGTTCAACACCAACCTGCTGAGAAATGGGTCGTTGTCCAATAGTTGGATTATCGGTAACTTTTAATAGTACATTTAATTGTTTTCCTCAGTCTGTGCACATTTTTCCCTAGTATTTTTTTCATATAACACATTGCCAGTTCTTTCAAAACGCTCCAAAAGCTTTTCAAATGCCTTTCTTTCAGGTTACCGTTGTTGATACAGTCTTCTTGCTAAGAGCGTATTCTTATCACTAGCTCCCAAAACAAAAATCATATCAACCATCTCGGCTTGCAAAAAAATCATTATTTACAATTTTAATTCAAGTTTTAAATCAATTTGCTATAAAATACACTAATGCATCACACAAATTATCAACTGACAATAAATAATGAGGTTTCTGATCATCTCTATTATTTTTAAATGCCACGCCTCGCCGTCACGGCCAACTAACAACAAAACTTGAAAGCCGTGTAGCCTTTTTACAATATAAAATTTTAAATTGTCATTAGTTCAAAAACTACAATTTTTTGTAATATACACTCTTATATAAAGTCACCCTTATTTTTAATGCTAAATAAGATAGAATTAAAAAAATTGGGGGTTTCCATAAAAAAAATGCCTTTATAGGTTTTTTTGAATCTACTATTTATTGTCCATTTTTGATCAGCCTGTATGAATGTATTACAAAAATATCAATACAGCCCATTAGAGTAGGTCCCCATTTCCAAGGAAACCAACCATAACTAGTTGATAAAGGCTTCGTTTAGAAAAGATTTCCACCCATGTTTTGGCTTGAAAACGTCATTTTGACAAAAATTTGAAATTTGTCAAAACGGTTAGACTTAGGTATAGGACATTATACATAAAATGTGTCTAAAATTGTATGTAGAATCTAAATATGTAATAATATATAGGGTTTTCTATTTTAAAAAAAATGTTAAATTACTTCTAAGCTTTTATGATCTACCCTGTATAATTAAAAATATTTTCGGAATATGCACCACAACATATCTTACAACTTTTATATATATATATATATATATATATATATATATATATATATCGGGAAATTTGGAGGGTCGCGCCCCCTGCAATTCTTATAATCAAAGTTCATTGACCTCTGTTCATGAAGGTAGGTCAAGTGGTTCTTGTATTAATTCAAGCTCGGCAAGGTCAAATTCTTATAAATAGCATAATTTCTAATGAATGACTGATGTGTCCAGTTTTAAGCATACGCAGGCCAAAGGGGAGTATTGGACAAGGGAATACAGGTTCAAGGCATAGCTAACTCACCCTTTACAATGTTTCCCCACGTCAAGGTCATGCGTCGTTGTCAGATTTAGCGTTGTTGTTGTCAGTTCATTGATATTTTCAAGGTCACGCTTTTTCAAAAATTGTGGGAACTATATTTTGTCAATTTTTACTAATTGGCCCGGATCAAATCCTTTGATGTTTTCCGACAGTATTTTGACCTAGTCGGCAAGTTCTGTCGTGTACGTATAATCGGTTCACACCCGCTTCCGCCGCCGCCGCCGCCGCCTTCACCACGGTATAGGAAATGTGCATGTCAAGCAAGCTAGTCCGTCGTCTACGTATGGCCGGTACTGACCCGCCACAGTATAGGTGAAGGTCAATCCGCCGTACGCACTCCCCTATTGTTTTGATGGTCTTTCAGTTATATCTAAAAATGGAAATTTGAAAATCGTTATGGTGAAATGTACAAATTTGAAAATGAGTAGTTCTGTGTCCATGCTAGTAAGTAGATCAAGGTTAAGTTGCTGTATTTGCTAAATGGGGGTAGTGTCATATGATTCTGAACCCCACCCCAGTATACGAATATCTGTATTGAAGCTCAAGGCCTTCGGGTTAAGGTCAAACTTAAAAATAGGAATTTTCCAATTCAGAGAAATCTAAAGTGTTGAAGGTCAATGGAGATAATTGATTTGCAGGGGTATCAAATTACATTTATTATAAATTCAAGGTCAAAGTTTATTGATGTGAAGGGGTGAAGGGATGTCATATTCTTAGAAAGATAAATATAGAATCAGCTCTACAATGGTATCATATTACATTTTTAAGAAATACATGTTCAAGGTTAAAGTTTATTGATCCCAAGGGTGCTATATTACACTTCTTAGAAAGCTAAAATCAGTTCGTGGAAGCAAGAACAATGATAGGGTTGTTGTCCATGCTAAAACGTATATCAAGGTTAAGTGGTTCTCGCATTGCCTAAATTGAGTCAAGTACATGATAAACTTTTGATGGTATCGTATTACAATTCTTAGAAATCTAAACATAGAATCAGTTCGTGGAAACAAGAAGAATGATGGGGTTGTTGTTCGTGCTAAAACGTATATCAAGGTTAGATGGTTCCTGTATTGGCTAAATTGAACCAAACTTTTCAAGGTCAAATTCTCTTGAAAATAGCAAATATGCGTTCCTATTGCTCATTTTTAACAATAGAATCAGTTCGTGTAAACCAGAAGAATGATAGGGTTGTTGTTCATGCTAAAACGTATATCAAGGTTACACGATTCTTGTATGGGCCAAATTGTTGTTTGTAATAATAAAAAGATTATGCTTACAGTATGTGGGTTTTTATTTACAGACTGCTACTGTTCTAACCACCAGTACTTGTCTTAGGATGAGTTAGTTTCCCCGAGAACCGGATCCGTTTCCCAAAGACAGATAGCCGTTCTCTAAAACAGGGATCTGTTTCCCAAATACAGATATCGGTTTCCCAAAAACAGGATATATTTCACAACACAAGTAACGGTTTCCCAGAAGCACTAGTCGTTTCCCCATAGAAAACAGGTCAAATAGCTCATTCATCGTAGTTGATGCTAAATGGAACCAAGCTCTGCAAGGTCAAAATCTATTGGTATCATATTACATTTCTTAGAAATCCATTTTCAATTTCAAAGTTTATTAATGTGAAGGGGTGTCACATTCATAGAAAGCTAAACATAGAATCAGCTCGTGGAAATATGAAGGTTGTTGTTTATGCTAAAAAGTAGGTTAAGGTTCTCTTATTGGCTAAATTGAGTCAAGCTGTTCAAGGTAAACTTTTGCTGGTAATTCTTAGAAATGTGGAAATGGAATCAGTTCGTAAAAGTAGGTCAAGGTTAAGTGATTTGTATATTAGTTAAATTCAGTCAAGCTCTTCAAAGTCAAATTCGTTGAAATTGCAAAATAAGTATTCATAATCAATGACTCTTGTAACTGACTTTGCACATGAGCAGGTGAATACCAAGGTCACCTGCAATTCTTAAAAATATATAAAAGTAGAATCAGTTTATGGAAACAAGCAGAATGATAGGTTGTTTATGCTAAAAAGTAGACCAATGAGAAATGGTGTATTACAATTAGAAATCTAAAAACAGAGCGCTCGATCTGAAAGGTGGTAGTGGGGGAAATTTTCAAGGTCACCAAGCAATTCTTAGAACTTGGTCGAGTCAAGGCCATGT
Organism: Vesta saturnalis; assembly: GCA_036346205.1. NCBI lineage: Eukaryota > Metazoa > Arthropoda > Insecta > Coleoptera > Lampyridae > Vesta > Vesta saturnalis. Next base: position 79,851 of record JARFJB010002068.1, read on the forward strand.
GTGTTAATTCCTGGGTACCCCTGTGTTGATGTTCAGTCAAGGTCAAATCGAAAGATGGAAATTAGAAGGGCAGTAGCATCAATCTCAAAGAAGTCATAGGTCAATTCTGGATCACATTATACGAATGTCTGTGTTGAAGTTAGTCAAGGTCAACTCTAGAAATAGAAATGAGATGGTTATGAGCAAGTCACAGGGGGTTTGAAGTAGATGTGGAAGTGGTTAAGGTATTTCAGTAGTAATGTGCAAATATAATTAATTCAATATGTGCTACCCAGCTGAATCGAGGACCAAAGCTGTAAATGCCCGTACGGCCGTGGAACATTTACTTCAACATTTGACGGCATTGGCATTTGATGCTGATCATGAGCCAGTGTATGGTTTAGCACGCTTTTATACGGAAGAGGACTTTCACATACTTGCAAAGAAATATGAAAGTGGTGTAAAATTATTTGAAAAGTATTTAAAGGGTCGATATTGTTTGACTTGTTTAATACAAAAGTTAAGTGCGCCACAACTAGAAGAGTTCACTGTAGATTTGAAGGAGTGGGAAGGTAGGAATACCAGTGAAGATGAAGAGGGAGAAGAAGAGGAATACGAAGGGGTGTTAGTCAGTTATTAATTATATCTTCTCGATTAGAAAAAGATGTATAAGTACAAAAAATAAAGACTATAATTGTTGTTGTTGTGAATATATGGTGTTCTTTTACACATAAGTTAAAGAGATGTAGATTTGTAGTTGTGAATATGTTGCTTTTTTCATATAAGTTAAAGAGACGTAGATTTGTAATAAGTTTTGAACAATGCTTCAAAAAAGACCTCAAATCCCGACATGAAGGCCTTAAGGAGATCTGAATGTATAACTAGTAGACGTTATAATGAGACGATGAAAAAATATGTATTAGGAACGATGTTGACCTGTCGTTTCGTGGAAACAGGAAATTTTTGTTCAAGGTTGAACAAGGTCTGTTTCTCAAATACAGATAGCCGTTTTCCAAAAAAACAGGTATCCGTTTCCCAGCGGTAATGAAAAGGGATTGTCAATACGGCTTATATTGTATACACAAATAATACGGTTCTCAACCGAATCACCTGAACAACACTCAAAATTTGAAGCCACTCACCACTACCACTACGTACGGTCTGTTCTTACAATTCTAAATATCTAATCAGTTCACGGAAATGTTGGATAGAGAATGATTGGTAATGTAAACTCCTCAATTTTCATCTATGTCACTTTACAAATAATTTAGATAATTGGGAGTTTCCAAAATAACTAGGAAATAAGGTTTTGATAGGAATTATTTCTAGAGAAGGAAAATTTTATGTAAGGATTTTCAGGATCGTTACAAAGTGTACCTTTTTATCTGAAAAAAACATCAAGGTTTCGTATTTGAATAAAAAATTCAATTCAATACATTGGCGTAGAAATTAGGGATTAAAAGGTGTACTGCCTATTTATTACAATAAAAATACTTTTTCTTCGTTTTGGTGATATTTCAAAATCTTGTTTGATATTAAATCTAAAAATTACAGTTGGTCTATTAGTATTACTAAGAAATCAATTGAAGCGTTAAAAATTGTTTTTTCTATATATACAAGTTTGTAAATCAGAATCATAATAGACATATATTTGTTCATAGACACTGCGCCTTCCATCTCGAATGCGTTGTCACTCGCACAATGATATATCTCACTCACACACCATATATCTGTGTCGTGACCTGGAAGGTATTGTTCTACGGAAAATAAATAAAACTAAATTATATCGCTTTCTCAGTCTTCACAAAAACTTGAGATATGAATGATACGTATGTAGTTGTCAAAAACTACAAGGATATCAGTGAAAGTAGCATTTGAAGGATAACGGTTACGAAGAAGAAAGATTTCACTCTAAATAATTCAATGTTTTATATATATATATATATATATATATATATATATATATATATATATATATATATATATATATATATATATATATATATATATATATATATATATATATATATATATATATATATATACATATGTCCCCGGATCGACTTTAAAGAGGAAAATTCTCTTATTTTTGATATCTCAGAAAATTTCATTCTTACTGATTTGCCCTGCTTGTTTTCAAACCCCGAAACACAAATTACTTGCTATTTAACTCAAACGGTTCTCGAGATAATATCATTTTCTTGAAAAATTCGAACTTTTCGTAATTTTTGAAATAAATTGATTTGTTTCAAAGGAAAAATCAAATTGGTCTCACAAGTTTTAATTAATAAATTTAACAATTGATGGTAAAATGAAATGAAATTCTCAATTCCTTCGAATAATGCTCCTTTTTCCGCACAGATTTCAGTGCGAGCTCTGAATTCATTGAAACTGCGCCTTATTTCTTCGATTGAAAGGGACTGGACAGCATTCCGTATCCTATTTTTCAATTGCTCTTCATCATTGTCTAATGTCTCACTGTACACAATTTGTTTTAACGACCCCACAGATAAAAGTCCATTATTGTGAGATCAGGACTTCTCGGCGGCCATAAAATGAACCATCTCTTCCTATCCAGTTATCATGGAATTCTGTATTCAGCCACTGGCGAACAGTACCGGCATAATGAGCAGGGCATCCATCGTGCTGGAAGAAAATTTCAATTTGGTAGTTAAATGGCAATTCATCCAGTTTATCAGTTAAAACATTTTGCAACATTTCCAAATATGAATAACGGTTTAAATTTTGATCAAAAAATATGACATTGTCTGCGACTATCAATTCGGAAGTTTGATTCGTCCTACTCCAGTAACGGCAATGTTGGGAGGAAACGACTCTGTTAGTTGAAAAGGTCGATTCACCGGAGAACAAAACTATTGCCGATTTCAAACAAAAATCCAGACGTTTGGCTTCATCACCGTTCTCTAAAGTTTGCCTAAATTGCGGCTTAAATGGTAAAATTTTGTTTTCCTTGAAGATTCTTCGTAAATGAGATTTACCTATCCCAATTCGTAGTGCCCTCCTTCTTAAAGACAACCTTGGAACTTCTGTTGCGGAATGAACGGCGAGAACAATAGCAGCATCTTCTTCATCGAACAACTTCTTTGGCTTCTTTAGGTTTAAAACCGAGCCTGTTTGAAGGAATTTAGTTACCAAGTTTTTGCTCCGGCATTCGAAATGGCAACCTCCGGTATTTTTGGTTGAATTATCTGATAACAACTCGGTAGCACTCTTCCCTAGTTCGGTAACATTGAATTACATAAATTCTTTGTTGTAAAGTCAACATTATAGCATACAATTCAAATTAGCATGAATTAATTTGCAGCACAACAGAATTATCACATTTGACAATTTCTGTCAGTGGTGTTTTCAATGAAATCCGCCTACTAAAGTTACTTCTAAAATTAGGAAAAAAGTCCAATTTTCAAGAAAATGATATTATCTCGAGCACCGTACGAGTAAAATAGAAAGTAATTTGTGTTTCGGGTTTGAAAACAAGCAGGGCAAATCATAAAGAATGAAATTCTCTGAGAAATCAAAAATAAGAGAATTTTCCCTCTTTTAAAGTCGATCCGGGGACATACTGTATATATGTAGAGGTTAATTATGTTTTAAAATGAAAATTTCACACTTAAGCTTTTCACTTGTAAGTAAAAATTGACATCAATTTAAAAGAAAATATATTTGTAGGTTTTCTAATGTAGTCAACAATTATTAAGTTTTTTTGTTTGTTTTGTCTAATATCCTCTAACTGCTGCTTAGCATCAGTCAAAGCAGCAGTTAAACACTCTTCGTTCACCACCCCAAACACCTCACTGTTCGTATAGTCCGCAAGAATGGTTGTTAACCACCGTACACTCTTAGTCTTAAAATCACTCAACGAGAAAAGACCTTGCGTAAGATGTGGTAGAGAATCAGTCGCATGGCCCTCATTCTGATACTGATCATGTTGCTAATCTTGAGAGATTTTCCTTACACATTGTACTTGTAATCGGTGGTTCTGATTTTGCTGCGGCAACTGGTGTAATACTAAAAGAGATTAATAAAAACTATTAATAATGTTTGTGAAGCAATACATAAATCAGTAAATGTGAACTTAATTAAGTAACATACTTCTGAAAATATCGAGGAAAGTCATCATCTTCTTCTAGATTACTGTCTCTGATAGAGATTTTAATCAAATGTGGTGATGATGTGTTGGCGTTGTTAACGTTGTTGGCTGCACCGAGATATTTTCTAATATAGTAACATTCATCTTCTTCTCCATTGATAATCTGAATTTCTTGGTTGGCGTCATTATGAGCGACACGTAGTGAAAATATTCATATTAAGCTACATTATATACATGTAATTCTGTTAACGTTAACAGAAGGAATACCACAACGAACTGAAAGCGAAGGTTATGCAACCGGGCCATGAGAAAAGTATTGATATTCTCAGTAAACACTGCATCAGCAATAATAAGTAGCAATTATAAATGTCTATCAACCATACTAGACATTAGATATTATCAGTAAAATCAACCGTCTAACCAGGATCTGACCTGTCTCAGGATGAGGTAGTTTCGAGAACCGGATCCGTTTCAAATACAGATAGCCGTTTCAAACCCTATCTGTTTCTCAGAAACAGATAGTTGTTTCACAAAACAGGTATCTGTTTCAACATAGGTAACCGCTTAGCTCATTCATATAGGCAAAATGTACGATGCGCTACTTTCAACGAAGGCAGTTTCCACGAAGTGATGTTTTTAAAGTTAACATCTATTTATTTATACATTAATTTCGAGTATAGATAACTGTTTTACATTTAGTTTATTTTTCGTAATTGGCCTATTAGAAAGTAGGTAGCATAATTATCCTAAAGAAATGTTACTAGAATTATTACTACATCTCTTTTAATTTCCATTGTATAAGGTGGTGTGATGAGAGAATATACAATTAGCGTTACCCAAATTTCTATGTCTAAGTTAAAAATATATCCACTGGTTTTTAAATAAGGTATTTTATTTACGGTCTAACTACTTTCTCTGATTTTTAATTAGGATAGTGAATATTTTCGAAGTGATTAAATGTAAATATACGGAATTTACTTATTGTTGTGGTGTAACCTTCTTAATTCCCTACGCATGCAAGGCTGCATCACCTAAAACGTTCAATTCGTGAGGAATTAAACCTAAAACACGTGTATGAGGATCATATAGGCCCCACCATAAGCATAAAATTCTTTTGGGGCATTTGTTCAAAGTTATGGGTAGATGAGTTGGGTTTCATGGTCAAGGATGCTGAAGTCAATAATGGTTGTATTATAACATAACTTTAACTTAAGCCAAATGGTAATAACAATAATGAAGTTAAAGTTTAATATAAAGTGCCGTTGACTCATCAGTAGATTGAGATAGGGAGGTTCAATTTACACCTGAAATACTGCCTGTTTCAATAGCTTCATTAACTTACTTATGCCTAATTAATAAAAATTATGTATTAAGTTTAAAATATAATTAAATAAATTCTTGGGCACCATGTTATCTTTTACAGGAATAACAAAACCTATTTAATGAACTTTAAAAGCTTTCTAGTAATAACAAAAATAACAATATGCAATTAAATTTATTTACCAAATTTATGGATAATAAGGAGAGGAAAGAAAAAGGTTTTAAAGCTAAGCTTAAAACTAAAAATTCACCACTATATAAATACCTCTGTATAACAATTTTCCAAACGACAGCTTCCAGTGTTTAATATGGATAAGAACGGTCACTAGAATGATAGCGTTTCACAACGTCCTTGAGTCTTGTAATAACGCGATCAACTATGTCTTTAGAAATTTTCAATCCAATAAACTTATTGTATTCTTGTTATTTGAATGAAGAGAAACTTCGAAAATAAGTACTTAAGTAAAACTTGCCATTAAAAATTATTAAGTATACAAGGTAATTAATTAAAAAGCGTACTAAAAAGTAGGTACTTAAAAATTGCATACTGAAAAGTTCAAATTAACGTAAATCAACGTAAAAATTAACGTTCAAATCAACGTGAAAATTAACGTAAAATTAACGTAAATTAACGTGCCTAAAAACAAACAAATGCTTAGTTTAAACTATACTGAATTAAAAAATAACTTACCACCAAAATTTTCTTGATGGCACGAATATAAAAATTAATTAAAATCATTCTTATTGCTGTTAACATTCAGCATTAACTGAATTACAAAAGCTTTCAGAATAACTCAAGTGTAAAAGTTTCTTGCGTTGCGCTGTTACATAATATAAATCCAATTTTTAAGAGAGGAACTATTACTATTTATATAATATTACACCAAAAGATTTGTTCTAGGAAATGCAATTTAAGTTGCCTTTCTCAATTTTACATGTAAATAATTAAAATCTCTAATTTTACGCAAATAAATTAATGATCTTAGATTAACGTATTTTTAATACAACCACAAAAAAGGTTGTTACACACCCCTCTAAAATTTGGACTCGGAGATCACCAAAGCGGAGATTCCAAACACTAAGATAATAAATGAAATTATTAAAATTTAAAAAATACAAAATGTTAAGCTAATTAAAATATAAGCAATATTGAAAAATAATAAGAAAATGTACGAAGAAGTACGGAAAATGTGGTGACGTTGGTCAGGAAAGACCCTCGCAACACCAAAAAGCTAATGACGCGCTACCACCCGCACACGCCACTAGTCGAGAATCAAGGACCCGAAACCTTAAATAAAGTAAAAACTTTAACTGGTGGGGTTAGTGAAGCAAACCACCATCAGAAGAGCAAAATGAGTATCCGGTAAAAAATTTGATTCTAAGGTAAAAACGAACGGAAAACCTACCATGACCTGAAGGGACAGTGGGCAGAGAACCCGGAAACGGTCATCGTGCAACTTCATAAAAAATCAAGGCTAAACGTCACTCTACTCGAGAGTATAAGTATTAAAAAACAATCCTTTCGGACTAACAATAAATAATCGAGAGAGAGCGGTTCAATTACCCTACCCCGGTGGTCTCAAACCAAGCCTCCTAGGTACATAACACAACTTCCACAGTCACGTTCGATAAGTAAGTCAAAATCGGTAAACCTAAGAAACGACTATTTTCATGGCAAATTAGCTCAGGATGCTTCGTCGTGGAGAACAAGAGAGGCCACTCTACCCTTCACGAGATTCAGGTTTCATGTTGTTCCACAGTCATCGTCCAAGACTCAACATACCCTAACTAACACGCACGTTTTATAAATAAATCGAAATCTAGGTGAGATAGCAAAGAGAAAGATGATGCACTCTTACGAACACAACAACCCCCTCCTAAAACTACCAAAACGTCATAATCAGGAAGTGAACTAATCGAGGTTGACACGAGGCGAACCGAAGTCCTCAAGCACCGTCCAAGAATAGTAACACTACACAAATCAGGAAAAATAAAATAATTAAATTAATCAAAAAATAAAATGTATAGAAGCATTACTAGTTTTCTTATCCATGGTTATGAGTTTTACACGTCAAATTAACGATCAGAGGTAAACTCAAAATAGTTATCTTCAATTTTACTATTGTAACAATAGCAAATTGTAAATCAATAAAGGAAGATAATCTGCCTGAGAACTAATGTCCCACAAAGTCGTAATTCAATCACACAATGGGATCTAAATATCAACCATCGTGCAAACAAATGTAGCAAAATCATGCTAACAAATGTAAAAAAATAATTAAGTGGTTTGCAAAGCCACAACAATATAAAATAAAATAATGTGCGAAATAAGCACAAAATAAAATTATTTTGAAAATTATCAAAATAATTAAAAATATAAATAAGAAAACCAGAATGTAAAAATACTAAAATCGAAAATAATTAAAAAGAATACTAAAAATAAGAACTAATGAGGTTTTAAATCCTTAACATGAAAAACACCTAAGGGTTTATTATCAATAGGTGGCCAATCGGTACGTAGTTGGACCTACCACTCAATAACTTTTGCTTCAATAAATTTTGGAGCTAACTTTTGACTATAATTTTTAGTCGCATCAGATAAAGTAAAATTCTTTTCCAAACTAAATCGCCAACGTTTAATTTCAACGGACGACGTCGCAAATTGTAAGATTTTGAATTTCTTTCGTAAGCTGCATGTAAATTTTGTTTAACATGTTTAAAAATAGGTGAAAGTTCATTTAAATCTTGAACTAATTGTTCACGGTTAGTAATAAATAAATCATCCTTTTTGAAATCCTGTAGTCGACCATAAAAATCTCCAGAAATAGGAACTGTCCGACCAAACGCCAAAAAAGAAGGTGAAAATTTCGTAGACTCATGAACAGCGTTACGAATTCAATAAAAAACAATTCAACATAGAAGAACTACAATCTAAGAAAATAACAAATGGAATTTACACACAAATAACACAAAAATATGTTAAACGGTCGCATCTAAACTACTACCATTAAATTTTAAATTATAAAAACATAAACGGAACTCTCAAAAATTTGTAAATATTCCAATTAATTTGGAAAAAAGCTTAAGCAGGAATACTAACTAAAGTATTAATATTGTCATTATGTGACAAAGAAATAAAATAATCTAAATTTGTAATTCATTTCAAAGTTTTCGTTAATAGATTCAATAATTTCTAATAAATTTAATCGTATAAATAGAAAAATTCATTATCAAAAGTAATGTAATTCAAGCGTTTCAAAATTAAAATAAATATATTAACTATTGAATGTTATGAAGTTTATCAATAACAAAACTTAAATATGATAATTGAGGTTTACAAAATTCACATTTATCTTTTAATTAATATTTAACTTGGCATCAGTAAGCCCTTAAAAGTACTTAAAAAAACAATATCGTTTAAATAACAAAAAACTGAATGGGATAAATCATGACCTAGAATTGAATCTATAAATCGTTGTAATGTATCATAATCAAATATTGAATGCATTTTTAATAATTCCACCTTACATAAAATGTAATCAAGTGAATTTGGATTGATCTTTTCTGCATTTAACAAACGTCTTAAGTTTACGCTTCTCTTCCACAATTAACGTTCTGCTCCATTACATTGAAATTGAGTTCAATTAATAATTCATCACTATAAAGAACATCAACTAAATAATTTACAGTTGACATCGTAACATATTATATAACACACTCAATAAAGTTCATTATATAAACACATAAAAACCAAGCGTAACCTAAATCGTAACACTTTAAAATTCTGTAAACACTAAATAATCAAATCAAAAATATAAACACAAGTAAGTATTAATAACTAGCGTTGAAACATCAGCATAACCCTTTTTCTGGCCCCACAAAATATTAACACAAATGTAATAAAAACAATAAATTTCAAGCTATAAAATCAAAGTAAGTAATAAGAATCAATGTAATAAATTTCAAAGTCCCTGCTCGCCCGCAAAGTATATTTTACATACGGAAGATTAAAATAAGAAATTTCTATAATAATTAAAATTAACAATATGCAATTAGATTTATTTACCAAATTTATGGATAATAAGGAGAGGAAAGAAAAAAGGTTTTAAAGCTAAGCTTAAAACTAAAAATTCACCACTATATAAATACCTCTGTATAACAATTTTCCAAACGACAGCTTCCAGTGTTTAATATGGATAAGGAACGGTCATAGAATGATAGCGTTTTACAACGTCCTTGCGAGTCTTGTAATAACGCGATCAACTATGTCTTTGTAGAAATTTTCAATCCAATAAACTTATTGTATTCTTGTTATTTGAATGAAGAGAAACTTGCGAAAATAAGTACTTAAGTAAAACTTGCCATTAAAATTATATATACAAGGTAATTAATTAAAAAAGCGTACTAAAAAGTAGGTACTTAAAAATTGCATACTGGAAAAATTTCAAATTAACGCTCAAATCAACGTAAAAATTAACGTTCAAATCAACGTGAAAATTAACGTAAAAATTAACGTAAAATTAACGTAAAAATTAACGTGCCTAAAAACAAACAAATGCTTAGTTTAAACTATACTGAATTAAAAAATAACTTACCACCAAAATTTTCTTGATGGCACGAATATAAAAAATTAATTAAAATCATTCTTATTGATGTTAACATTCAGCATTAACTGAATTACAAAAAGCTTTCAGAATAACTCAAGTGTAAAAGTTTTCTTGTGCGCTGTTACATAATATAAATCCAATTTTTAAGAGAGAACTATTACTATTTATATAATATTACACCCAAAAGATTTGTTCTAGGAAATGCCAATTAAATTGCCAGTTTTCAAATCTACATATTAATAATTAAAACTTTTCTAATATTATGCCAAATAAATTAATTATTTTAGATTAACGTATTTTTTAATACAACCACAAAAAAGGTTGTTACACTATAGGAAATGAAATACCTTAAACTACTTTCTATAGTTACTGGCCCCGTTTAGGTATTAGCAGCTACCCGTTTAGTGTAAACAGCTAACAGTTCAGGGTAAACTGGTACCTGTCGTTTATCATTGTAAGGATTGCTTTATTCTGTTTGATTGTAAACACACATGTTCATATCACCTTATTTCGTTAACAGCAAACAAAGCATGTTTATAATCATTTAGCGCAATCGGTTCGACACTTGATTAGGTAGAACCCTTTGATTTTTTCGACAATGTAAGCTTAAGTAAACTTCTTAACAAATAATGTATCTAGAAGAAGAAAAGCAGCTAAATTTTTCATTCAAATATAATTTGTTAAAGTCAAATACATGTTATCAAGGAATTCGCATTTCATATAAATAATGATATTTTCTATTTGTATGAGAAACAATTTTCTACATGTTTGCATTTAGTACAATAAACGAAGCATAAAAATAATTTTACTGCTTCTTTTTCTATTATAAACAAATCTATTCTGAAAAGAACAAAACTACAAAATTTTATTCTAACATACATTTACATACATGAATTTATAGGAATTTTCGCCGCATTACTTACTACCGCTAGTTAAAAAAAAATATATACACTTAAACGTCTAAAACTTCAATTGTATGTAGCACATTTTGACGCACCCTTGTCAAATCATCCGTTAGCCGCTGCACTCGTACCACCCCAGATACATCACTGATATCCATTTCAACTGTTGCATAACCACCTCACACCTGTTTTTGCCGCACGTAAAAACAAACACTACCACTTAACACTATACACTTAAACGTCCAAAATTTCAATTGTAACACATTTTGTGTATCTATTTTGACGCATGTAATCATCCGTTAAGCACTTATCGTTACACAATCATCACGCTTCTTTTGAATTGCTGAATTGTAGATTCCTTCCTGGGATTTATGACCCTCTTCCCTGAAAATTCCTCCATATTCAAGGTGGTGCTACTGTTTCTATCACTGCTGATGGAGGCGGTGTCCTTGCAGGCGTAATTCGAAGAAAAAAAATAAAATTAAAATAATAGAGTAAATTATTATTATGAAAAATTATAAATTATGTAAAGTATATTTACTTTTCAAAGAATTTGCTGAAATCGTCCTCTATATCACTGTCGCGTATAGATACTATGGTGATATCAGGCATCTTGAGCAGTTCTGCGGGTGACAGCCATCATGTATGGTTTTTGGCTTCTTGCTCATCGATAATTTTTTTCGCAAACGATATTCTTGTAAATGCAAGTATGTAACTAAATTTTAGAATACAAATTTAAGTTTATATACGAGTAAATCTGTTAACGTTAAAAAACCACATTAGAATGAAAAAGTAAGGCCTGCATCTATTGCAACGTAATGCAAAATGAAATCATTGCATTGTTCTCTTCATAACATCGAGGAACTGTATTTCACTTAAGTTCCTATACACAATGACAGCTGCACGAGAAAAAAGCTGATTAAAACGAATTTCTACATGTTGCACTAAGTACAGTACTATAAATGAAACCTTCACCCATTTACTAATTACAAATATTTTTTCATATTGTTTGTAAGAGCTAAATTGTATTAGAAAGTGCCGAATTGGTGTTTTATACTAAATAGTTTAGCACTTTTGGTTTACCACGCATTTGCGCAGGTCATACTGCATGTCATATTACTAGTGCATTTCACGTTTTTAAAATTTCCTTCACATTAATAATCTCATTTTTTTCTTAATTAATGAACTAAAGTTATTTCTATTAAACCACTAAAATAATTTAAAAACAGTAATCTTCTTAATATAAATAAAAACTTTTTTTAAGCTTTAATTTGTTAATTAGGGAAGAGTGATGGTCAGCCTCCTAAAAGAGAGCGCATTCGGCGGGAAAAAGATAGACACTACGCGCGCACGATTCAAGACTCATAACAGTATTACATAGACTTAAATCTTTTCAAATTTCGTTCACACTAATAATAATAAAATTAAATTTTTCTTAATTAATAAGAAAAAGTTATTTCTCTTAAACCACTAAAATAATTTAATTAATTCAATTTTACAGCACTAAACAGTAATCTCTTTAATGTAAATAAAAAACTTTCTTTAAGCTTTAATTTGGTAAGTAAATGAGAGTGATGGGTAGTATGTCCATATTTTAGAGCATTTATTATGCAAAACAAATGTTTCCTGTTACTTACAGATCTAGAATTACAGATAATTCAGTTGCCAAAAATTTACATTGCAAATTAGCCATAATTTAAGTTATCCAGGTACAAATTAATCAGTGTTTCGACAGCTTAAAGTATATAAATAGATATGTATTATTAAATGTCCTAAATACTTTTCTTCAGTGTTGATAAACTTATTTATTGGTAATAGCCTATCTATCGTTTTTATATTTAAAATGAACAAGCTTTAAACAAGTTTAGTAGTACAGTGAGGCCGGTCCTAATTCATTTTGTCACTAGAAAAGTAATTACATTCGAAAAAAGTCACTACAAAGGTTACTAGATTGTGAAAATGGCGGGATAGAAGGTAGGTAGGTAGAAAAATGATGAGTAGGAATGGTTAGTATCGTAGCTAAGTGGAGGGGAGTGGGAGTAAAAAGGTATCATATGTAAAAATTGGTCGGTTCATGTCCTGGGTGGTTGTGTGATTCGCGTCTTGGCTGAAAATGATCGTTGGTGAAAATGGGGGTGATGCGTGTTAAAAATAGTGTGTAAGTAGAGAAGTTACTAGATTGTGAAAAAAGGTGTGTTGAAAAAATATGAGTAGAAATGGTTGGTATCAAGGCTAAGTGTGGTGCGCTAAAGGGTTTCATAAGTAAAAATAGCCGGTTCATGTCCTCGGTGGTTGTGCGGTTCGCGTCTTAGGGTGAAGCGTGTTAAAAATAGCACGTAACCAGAAAGGTCACTAGATTGTAAAAGGTGGCTAGAAAAAATAAGTAGAAATGGTTGTTATCGTGGCTAAGTGCGGTGTGTGTCCTTATTAAAAGGTATCATTACGAAAGATAGCCGGTGCATGTCTTTACTAAAAGGTTCTCGCGCTACTCGCGCTATCCGTGTGCGGTTTAAATCTCAAATACCAGCTTCAAATATGTGAAAGGTAAGTACGGTAGCTAAAAATGATTGTGAGAAAATCATCACGTCTGTTGTACCACTATAAGGAGTAACTAGAAATATGTGGTTGGTATCCGTGCTAAATAAGAACTTTGTGTATATAGAACGAGTCTTTAGTGAGATGTATCTTATTGAGGCCAAAGTTCACCGAAAGGACAGCGTCATAATGAAAAAACAATACAATCATCAATATTTAAGGTGTCTTCAAGAAAGTGACAAATAGTTAATACTAGTAAATAAAATGATGGTGTTAATGTATATAGTTATATACCCTATGCGTTTGCAGTATGTGTAATAAAGACGATTTACAGAATTGCATGATATACATGACAATTTTCAAACAAAGATGGTTTACTGACTTATGGACGTATATTAATCCAACTGAAGAAATGACGTAGATTTTAATTTTTCAACAATGAAACAAGCTTTAAAAATAGAACACCTTACACGGGTTATGCAAACGTTGAAATTATACAGATCACCAATAATGGAATGTAAAAAAATAAAAACACATTACCACGTAATTGTTTTGCAGTAGTACTATGCAGATAGATAGAAACTTCAATTATATGCATTTAAAATAAGCTGACCAAGTATAGGTACTAATAAGGGCCAGTTGCACCACCTCATCTTAAAATTAAAGTGCAGCTTAAGCCTATAAGCAATACTTAATGGTTTGCACACTCATGATATGTTGCTCTTATTTTCTAAAGTGGAACTTTCATTTAAGCTCTGCTTTTACACAAACTTAAAGTAAAGTTTAACCCCTTATGATTATTTATTTATTGTTTTGTAGCATTGAAAGAACACCAAAGTAGACAATTTTTGAAGATAATGATGCCTTTGAGGATGATCTCGATGTGCTGGAAAAAATAGAAGTTGGCTTCCCCAGTGCAGTATATGTGAGGCAGTATATATTATCCATATCAAATGGGTTTTATATACCCGCAATTGTTTTTTGGTTAATTATTTTAGTTAATAATTATTTGTGCGGATCTTCTTTTGTTGCTTCAGGTGGACCTCCACCAGTTTGAAGCAATTGCATCCGCTGATTGGAAATGTCCAGTCTTATTTGCTTCTTGTTATTCATGTAACATTTACGCAGAGATTCCATCGCTCTAGATGTACTAGCCAACGAACTATAATTCGTTGTAATTTTTTTCCATGCATGTTATTTTTCCCGCCAAGTTACAGAATCCGTCTTTTTATTTTCAACCATGTCCTTATAATTATACGCTATATTAAATAATGTATGCTTTTCATTACTTGTAAAATTAGATGTCCTTTTGCGTTTGTTTTTTCATTTGTAAATTCCATGACTAATAATGTACTAAATGTATCTTAAACTTTAAAATAACTGAAGAAAAACAAATGGAGTTAACAGATCTAATAAATATACAAAATCTAAAACCGGCAGCACACGAATGCGTACGAAAGCGACAAAATGCAATGTTGCCACTCGTAATATATTACTATTTTTTCTAATTAATTATTTGTTAATTATCCAGCAGTAATCAAATTGCATAAAAATTACTCAAGATTGCACAACAAATAATACTTTTATTCCCCCCGACGTAGATTAAAAAATATCGAATGTTTTACATCAGTGTAAAATGTACAGAAGCCCGATCCACAGTGGATTCTCTTTAAAAGTCAAGGCTACCGAAAATAATATCCAGACGGCGCGCGCCTGCCGTTTAAATTTCGTTGTGTACGATTGCCACTTACGTTCATCCTGAACCGTCGCGATACTCGCAGCCGCCTGGAACCCGCTTCAGCTAACCGATGAACTGGCCGACGTATTCGGAGGTTAAAAGTACGTTAGTGGATTACATAAACATTACACCAGACACCCAGATAGACGACAGGATGTATAGCACGTAATTTATCTCACTTTTCCAGTACACAAATTAGAAGTTGTCACGACGGGCTGTAAAGCCTTATGTCACCTTCTACAAACTTGTACACCTCCGAAGTTGTCACGACGGGCTGTAAAGTCTGACTTTATCATCTACAAACATATACACAACCAGGGCGTTGTCACGGTAGGCTCTAACGCCCTGCAGTCATCTTCCATTTTACTCCGGTGGCAAGAAGGGTAATCGCTCTAATTCTACCACCCCCTGGAAGATGCGTCTAAACAACATATCTCGAGTTAGTCCTAGATTATAATAGACGTCTCTTCATTAAAAAGCCAGCACACAACATTATACTAACACACCTGACAAAAAGAGATACCAAGAAACCCAGAGGTACTCGCAACCGCTAACGTTAATGCCAGAAGCTACTTCCGCATTCTAACCGGGAAGCGCCTGTTAAATTTCGTTAACCACAGTTAAAAATGCTCAAACGGATTGGACACCGCATAGTTTCTAATGATCTCGCAAGTCTATCTAAAGAGTAGATATACTAATTCCTGTACTTTTGTCACTAGATTTGTCCAGATTTGTCACCAGAAAAGTCACTAGATTTCTAGGTTGGTAACATTGCTGGGTGCTAAGTCAAGGCCACGTTGTTGGTAACGGGCTACGTGTTAGTTGGTAATGTAAGTCAAGGTCAAAGGTAAAAGTTGCAAGGTAATCAAAATAGTATTCAAGGTCAAGACTTACGGTGGTGTCATATTTCTTAGAAATATAAAAGGTGAAAAGCTAAAATAGAAATTGCCAGGTAATCATAAATAATTTTCAAGGTCAAACTTTTAGCGGGAAATATAAATTTTGGAGCTGATCATCATATTTATAGTCAAGGTCAACAGTAGGTATTTAACAAGTTTAAGCATGTTGTAATATGTAGGACGCATATTTCTTATATAAATTGCAGCGAGCTGTATGTTGAGATCAGTCTGCAACATAATTGTTAAATATGGAATTAACAGGTTAAACCAAAGCACCTATTGCAAACCCTTTAAAAATGCGTGCGAGCTCGATATATCGAGAAAGTATAAAGTAACGAATATGGATATAATTAATACTAAGTATGGTGAACGTATAGTGATAGAAACGGTGATTTTAAATGTGTATTGCCGGAACGCTTTTATGTGTATTTCAAAAAAGAAGAAACACGAATTGAAGAATTTAAAACACTCCTAAACATGAAGGATGTGTTTATAAGTAGTTTGTGCAGCTGGCAAAACAACAAACATAACATTTTCTTTTTAATAGTAGACACATATGTAAAATTGAAATACTAGAATTATTTTCTTAAGCGTTTAGTCATAGTGAAATTGTGAGCAAGTAAAGTCATGCAAGTAGCAATAAAATAATTTCTGGAACGATCAAACTCAGAAGTTCACCGTTATATATGGATACCTCACATCATTGTAGTAACAATCTGAATAATTTAACATTTTGTTGTTGGTGCTGTCAAAATAGTGATGGTGGTAGTAGTAAAATGAAGAGAAACATGATGAAGGTTATTCTTCTGCTAAGACTGACTGGACATCATCATTTCAATATAAGGATGAAGTGTATAAACAAGCAGCTAAGGAATACTTAATCGATTGTACTTATTATAAACTATCGAACGATACTCATCATGCAAAACATCTGAAATTGATACAGTACACACCTCAACCTTGCACCAGTGGTGCGTATTGGGTGTAATTGTGATCAAAGCAATAATGTGTGTTGGATATGAAGGAATGGAATGAGCTTCTAAGATGGTATTCGTATGTAGAATTACAATTTTTCCGATCCCAAGAAATTGAAAATGAAATTGATTGGTCAAATGTAAACGAAGAAGAAGATATAATCTATAATCAACATTATGAATCTCTATCTAGTAATCTTGGTATTTATTACAATTGGGAATTAATTAAAGGATATGACAAGTGCTGTTCTTAACATTCAACTCATAGTATAGAAGAACTATTCAATTTAAAGGATATAGTAAGCTATAGATTGGAATTTCTTGAATCTTACAATCTGGTGTGTTTTTATGAAAAGTTCATACACAAGTTGTTGACTACCGTCGTTTTCGTGAGAGAGAATTAGTGATGATGACATTTATAAAGATATTGATGATGTTATAAATGCTAAGTATAATATTAATTCATATAAATGTTGTTTAATGGAAATTTTATTATCAACCTGCTTATCTAATGTATAGCATTTACTGAATAAAGAAATAACTATGATTTGTTTTTCCTTTACCCAAAAATTCTGAAATTTCGTAACAGGTCCAATAAATTAGAGCGCCAATGATAGCAGTTTCAAAATTTCTAAAAAAAAAAAAATTTGATAAAAAAGATGAATTTTACCAAATGAAAATTTATACGTAAGTGAACGTTGTTAATTGTTTAATAAATCACAACCCAATGTCCTTTACCCAAAAATTCTGAAATTTCATACAGATCCAATAAATAAGAGCGCCAATAATAGCAGTTTGAAAATGTCCCCAAAATGGATAAAAAAATTTTAAACTAAAGCAATATGAAATTGAAAGTTGTTAATTGCTTAATAAATCACAACTCGATAATTTTTACCCAAAAATTCTGAATTTTTATATAGGTTCAATAAAAGAAAAATAGCGGTTTAAAAAATTCCCAAAAAAAAAAAAAATTTGATAAAAATTTTGCTTTATGAATTAAACTAATACGTAACTGAACGTTAATTGCTTAATAAATCACAACTCGATAATCCTTTACCCAAAATTCTGAAATTTCGTATACAGATCCAATAAGTAAGAGCGCCAATAATAGCAGTTTAAAAATTCCCAAAATGTGATAAAAAATTTGTTTTTTACCAAAAAGCAATATGAAATTGAAAGTTGTTAATTGCTTAATAAATCACAACTCGATAATTTTACCCAAAAATTCTGAAATTTCGTAACAGATCCAATAAATTAGAGCGCCAATGATAGAACTAAAAAATTTGGAAAAACTTGAAGGTCCTCTTTTACTATTGGAATATTAAAAAACATTTTTCCTCAATAAATTAGGCAGCAATATGAAATATGATATAATAAAATTAATGTAACTAAAAACTATTTGTAATACGGTTTTTTCTAAAATAGATTGTAACGATTTTTCATGAAATAAAGTAATAATAACGCTCACAATGAATCTTCAGACATCTTACATATATAACACAATTGCAATTCGTTAAATGGATTGTACTCGTAATGAGTAAAAGCATGCAATCAAAAAATGCATCCATATAGTATGATTTGTAATAATTATATTCAAGTACTGTACTATATGGAATGCATAATTGCAATTATTGTTTTAAACGATAGACGTGTACTTGAACTATGAAATTGATGTATGTTTTGGTTATGTAAGAAAAGATGTATGTACATATGTATGGAAAGAGATAGAAAACGAGTCGACGAGGACGTGCTTTCAGGTGATTAGGGAGAAACTAAAGTCCTAGAAAATGCGCTGTAAAAATTTAAATTTTCGCCTAATTCTGAGCAAAAAAATTTTTTTTCAGCCAGTTGTGTTTTGAAGTGACAATCTATAATTTCATGTAATAATTTTTTTAAAAAATATGAAAAAATTACACTTAAATTAGCCAATCCATTTTGAAACAACAAAAAGCACTTAAAACACACCTTTTGTACTTACGTGCTCAGAAAAACATATGCATGCAATTTATCCGTTTAATGTATCTAAATGTTTTAAATTACCCCAATTTTAAAACAACACTTAAAACATGACTTGTAATTTTCGGTGGGTATTCATAAAATACTAATAATTGCATAATGAACGCAGTTATTTTTGGAAAATTTAAAGCGAACATTCTATTTTTATATCATCAATTTACATTACAACTTTAAAACAGGATTTGTAAAAATATGAATGCAATTGTTAATTGCATAAATACATGGGTAAAGTTTTCAGATTTAATGCATTTGAGAACTGTTTTCTTTATTTAATGCAAGCTTTTTAACTGTATTATATTTTCACACTTTCTTTATATGCATGATATTTTGCAATAACCTTCTTAGTGTATTTTAAGTTATCATTTTCTATAATTATGAAATTATTTGAAAGTAACATTTTGTATTCAAGACTTAACGATTCAATTATTTCCTTAACGTATTATAAGTTATAAATTTGTAATTGCAATTAAAATTTGCAAAAGGACTGCTTTACTTTGATGAAAATTTATGAGAGTGAGTCAGACTTCAGATTTTTTAATTTTTTCCTTAACGAATCATTTCAATTTTAGCGCAACTTGTACTATCACTCACATTTTTAGCTGTAGTAAAATTTTTGGATATTGAGAATAATTCACGAAAAATAATAATAAAAATATAAAAACAATTTACATTTATTTTGTACAATGAAAAGAAAACATCAACACCCATCCTTCCAACGTAAGCAATGACCTTGAATGCTTTTATATTACTATATAAGGAGATAAAGAGCAGTTTTGTACCAGTCAGTATATTGCACTCTGACTAGAATTGCAATTGTATACCTAAAGTACTTCTATAGTTCTTAAATTTTTAATTTTTTACACATCAGTTATAAATAAATATATTTGTTTCCATTACTATAAACAGCAGCGCGTGGCTTCATATTTTCTTGCAGTGTTGGATACAGTTTTGAAGGTAACTATGAGTAACGGTATACCCAGGTAGTGATATCGTTAATTTAACAAGAAATATTATTCCATTGTTGAAAACCCAAAATGAATTTGTAAAGCACATCCGTATAATTAACATTAATATTAAGCTATTGCGAGATATAATTCAAAATAAAATTTATTTAGAGAATGCGAAAATTTGCTTAAACTCGAAAGTAATTTATCATTGCTAAAGTGTTATCTTATAAGAGTTAAACAGTTAAAGAGCGCTTCAGAGAAAACAGGTAGTGGAAATGTTACTAAAAAGCGTACATGCAAATTAAGTTGGTACTCTCTAGATTCATGTTTTAATGGTAGGTTACTTACTGGAATTATAGTCAATATAGCAAACATCAAGGACCCTCTTATTTTTTTACAAAATGCATACAATAGTTTTGCGCGAAAGGTTAAAGTAATGCTGAGACAAACGATGCTAAAGGTCAATGTCATTTTAGTATGCAATTTCATGCAACCTCAAAATCATGTTATTGAGTTGAAGACTTTGCCAAAAAATTGCGTTATTGATATTTCAACCAATGTACGTGTCTGGTACAATGAAAACGTGTATGATAAGTTACGGATAAAATTAGAGGAGTTTTCCGAAAGGGATTCCGGTTGGGCATTACATGAAGTTTTACATTTAAAAGTGAATATTAATAGCTATGTCCCATTAAAGGCGGTCATTCAACCTATGTTAAAGTTCCATGCTTCATAGAAGTAAAGCATGCTGTTGTTAATGTTAAAATAACGATGAGTTTTGCTTCCTGTGGGCTGTTGTTTCGGCATTATATCCTGCTTCACAAAAATCAGACCGAACTTAGTTATCCTCATTTTCTGGATGTTTTGAAGTTTGATTCAATTCACTTCCCCATTCAGCTGGATGATGTAAAAAAATTTGAGAAACTAAACAACCTCGCAATTAATTTGTACTGCATAAATGGGAAAAAAGTTTTACCCTTCGTATTGAGTAATCAGCAAAGCGATAAAGAACCCATAAATCTTTTAATACTTTCGGCCGGGGATGACACTGTACACCATTTCACATGGATTAAAAATATGTCAGCTTTATTTTCAAAACAGATATCAAAGGATGGTCATAAGAAAGTAATTTGTAACCGGTGTTTGAATCATTTTTTTCGGATGTAGCTTTAGAAAAACATTTAACATATTGCATCAACTTAATCAATGCTCTACTAGGCTGCCTACCGAAGGGAAATGAATTTACAGTTCAAAAATTTTGCATTCCAAGAAAAGGTGCCATTTGTCATTTATGCTGATTTAGAAAGTATTTTAGAAAGTGTGCAAATGGTATCGAAAGTAATACTTTATTTCACTCCAAACATACACCTTTCAGCATTGCTTACTATTTGAAGTGTTCATATGATGATTCTTTATTCGATTTACGCTTTATAGAGGAAAGGATTGCATTCATGGTTTGTTAACGAGCTTCAAAGTATTGCACATTGGGCTACCAAAATAATCAATCAAATAATTCCTATGGCTACTTTAAGTCTCAGTCAGGTTGAGCAATTTGAAAGCCACAATTTGTCACATTTGTCGAAAACCATTTACTAATTCTGATATAAAAGTTAGAGACCATAATCATCTTACAGGGACATTTGGGGGCAGCGCACCAGGCGTGTAACCTGAAACTATACAGACTCAACATTCTGCCAGTTGTGTTCATAATTTATCGGGTTATGATTCTCATTTCATCATTAGAGAATTGGCTAGTGTTCCCGGTTCGATTTCACTACTGCCCATAAACAAAGAAAGATATATCTCTTTCACGAAGGTAATGGAAGGCACCAAAATTAAGTTTAGATTTATTGACTCTTTCAGATTTATGAGCAGTAGTATTGAAAAGTTGTCAGACTATTTGGAGGATAGTAAAAAAATTATTTCCCACGCTAGTTGCAACAATGATGAGAATTTTCTCTAGTAGTTCGCAAAGGTGTGTTTCCTTATGAGTATATTGATACGTGGGAGAAATTAAGAGACCACGCCCCTCCTAAAGAAGCATTTTTAGTCATCTTAATAATGAGGGAATCAGTGATGGAGTTTTGAGCATGCGGTTAACGTTTGGAACAAATTTAGTATTAAATCGTTAGGGGAATACTCAGATTTGTATTTAAAACAGACGTTCTACTTTTAGCGGATATTTTCGAGAACTTTCGGCAAACTTGTATAAGTACTTACGAGCTTGATCCTCACACTATTATACAGCTCCCGGTTTAGCATTCGATGCTATGCTTAAAATTACACAAGCAAAGTTAGAATTATTTACAGACATTGATATGTTAATGTTTATTGAAAGAGGGATTAGAGGTGTGCTCAATGTTCAAATCGGTATGCTAAAGCTAACAATAAGTACATGGAGGAAAAATTTGATCCCACCTCTGAAAGTGTGTATTTAATGTACTACGACGTGAATAATTTATATGGAGCCATGTCAGAATTTCTACCATTTGGCGATTTTTCTTTTGTTGATGAAGCTAATTTTGAAACTTTAGATGTAATAAACCATCCTGATGATTCGGAAATTGGTTATATAGTCGAGTGTGATTTAGACTATCCTATAGAATTACATGAGAGTCACAGTGATCTACCGCTAGCACCCGAACATATGGTTCCACCCACGTCTGATTCCAAAATGAAAAAATTACTGCTTACCTTGTATCCAAAACGTAATTATGTAATTCATTACAGAAATTTGAAAGTATATTTAAAATATG
This sequence comes from Vesta saturnalis, assembly GCA_036346205.1. Lineage (NCBI taxonomy): Eukaryota > Metazoa > Arthropoda > Insecta > Coleoptera > Lampyridae > Vesta > Vesta saturnalis. Next base: position 102,635 of record JARFJB010002068.1, read on the forward strand.
GATTGAAGTTGGTGAAAGTACACCGTATATTACGTTTTAAACAGTCTCCGTGGTTAAAAAAATATATAGATTTAAATACAACCATGCGTCAGCAATCTCAAAATGAATTCGATAAAAATTTCTATAAATTAATGATTAATAGTGTTTTCGGGAAGCTGATGGAAAATGTACGTAAACATAAGGACATACGGCTAGTAACGAAATGGGAGGGTCGCTATGGTGCTCGTGCTTACAATCAAAACCAAATTTTCATAGTTGTACAATATTTGACAATGATATGCTTATCATTCAAATGAATAAGCTTGAAGTATATTTCAATAAACCTTATATGCGGGATTCAGTGTTTTAGACGTTTCAAAAACTTTTTATATAATTTTCATTACGGCTACACGCTACCCAAGTTCCATAATAATGCTAAGCTCTTGTACACGGATACGGATAGTCTCATATACGCCTTTTCGGTTCCCGATATCTATCAATGTATTAAAAGGACATTGATAAATTCGATACATCTGATTATAGTCCCAACAACATCTTTGGACTCCCATTAGTAAACAAAAAGGTCCCCGGCTTAATGAAAGATGAAAACCATGGGAAATTATGGTTGAATTTGTAGGACTTCGTGCAAAAATGTATGCTTACCGGTTGATGAAAAGGTTGTAAAAAATCAAAGGGTTCTACGCAAGCAAGCGTGAGGCAGATCACGATTAATGATTATAAACAGGTTTTGTTTGATGGAGGTGTAATAAGGCGCTATCAACATCTCATAAGATCAAAGAAACATGATGTGTTTACCATTAAACAAAATAAAGTCATACTCAATCCTTATGACGATAAACGCTTAGTAAATTTTGATTTCACTGATACTAGACCATGGGGTATAACTTTCAGTAAACAATGAGCAGTCTTCAAGTCAACTTGCAGGAAGAGCTGCAGTGCAGTAGTGATCAAATCTATAAAAAGTACCTGAAGCGTTCTTTGACCTCACCTGAAAACTATACATTTATATTGAATATATTGCAAAATATTGTTATTCCTGATGAGTGTTTTTACTGGTGTGCTATAAACTCAAAGTGTCAAATGAAATTATTATTAGGACATTATTTGATAAAAAATTAAATTAGACGATACCATTAAAAGTTTTATGAAATTGTGTACCGATAAAGGCTACAATTCATTAACTTTTGATAAAGTAGATAGGATCTTAGACGATATGAGTGTACTTGGTGACATACCGCTTAAAATGTATCTATATAATTTATTAAGGGTTCATGATTCAACAAATGTTAAATCTACGTTAGAAAATATTGCTTACAAGGACACTGTATTTATTATAACTGAATGTATTGAGAAATCGGCATATTATGCTAACTACAAGTGCCTCGATATTTTGATTGAAATATTATTAGAACAAAATATCAACTATAAGTTTCAACCGTGGGAAAACGATGAGCACCACAAAATTTATTACTGGATACTAGACAACATCAATAAAGGTGAAACAAATTCAAATTCCTGCTTGGGATGGAGGTGTGGCCAGATTCGGGTATATGGCCATCCAGTAATTTAAATGATTATATAAGTACTTTAGGTTCACTTTATAAGATAATGAAATTTTAAAATAAATGTAATATTTAAAAATAAAATACTATTATTTTTGTGTGTGTTTTATTTCATCTAAGAGCTACATCCTTTTCTACAAACTATATATAACTAATATAAGTAATTTGTTTCACAAAGTACAGGTTAAATGTTATAAAACAATATCATCCTTATTGATCCATGATCTTTCATCCAATCCCCACCATTTTACGAATAACTTATTATTCTTGGAGCGAAGCACTTTTTCTACTAGATATACATCGGTACTTTGTTTTTGTAATTCATGTTCATAAAACCCTCCCAGTACAGGATTTCCTTCATGTCTTCCAGCATGTACGTAGTGGGGTTAGTAATGCGAACTTTCACAATCTTAAATAGTTCACTAGACCAATTGGGTGTGTATCCTTTAGCGAAAATATTTTTAAATTTACTGATTCGTACTATGTCACCCGCAGAATATCGATTCCTATCGAATATTTTTATGTTAGTGTAAGCCTCTAGCTTTGTATGATTACCAACATCTTTGGGCTTCATTCTAATAGTTCTATGCTTACGATTGTTATAATCCATAGTTATGGTATCAATTGTATCAATCCATTTGTATTTACCTTGCAGGCTGAATGACTTATATAGAGCACCTTTAATGGTTCTGATAACACGTTCAGCAATTGCAGCCTTCTTTGTGCTATAGGTAGAGTAATGATTGACTCCATAACGATGCATTAGTTTAGTAAAATGCTCATTGTAGAATTCTTTTCCAGCATCTGTCTGCAAATTGGTAGGTTTCCGACCTTTTTCGAAGATTGTTTGCATGGCCTTGGTAACTTCTTGACCTGTTTTCGTTTTTAATCCTTTAGTCCATAAGTATTTCGAAAAACAGTCGATGACCACTAATATATACTTATAACCCTTATTTTGTTTGGCATATGTGTTAAATTCAGCTAAATCTGCTTGCCAAAGATCATCAAAACCTCTAATTATTGTTCGCCTTCGTTTAAAATTTTTTCGTGCAGGTTTGTGCAATTCGTTGACGAGTTGTAATTTGGACATGGTGCTAATTTATCCACAATTTCTTTAAGTTGATGTAGTTTTCCTCCAGCGCTAGATAAGCGTTGGCGTTTCCTTTAAAAGTGTTCCGAACTGCTTGTAAACAGAAATCAAGGTATCCTTTATTTATAGCATCACCATCTTCTTCAGGGTCAGCCAACTGTGTCAAACGATTTCCATCCAAATCGAACCTTGTTGATACATAATATTGCCTAGTGATGACATCTTGAGGATCAATGGGATTGGCCACATTGCTGAGTCTCTTATTCTCAATATCAAATTGATTAGCATCAATCTGTTTAAACTGAGGGGCTAGTTTCTTTAATTGATACTGGACATATGAACGTCCAAATTTGTCAAGGGGCATTTTAGTTGTGACATGTCGACATCAATGCATTCTCATTTATATTGTTTAAAAGCGGTTGTTCGGTTTTTTAATGTATCCATCTTCATATAGTTCTTCTACAATTGATATTATGTCATTTACAACACCTGTGTTTCCGCTAATTTTTCTGCCCACAATACTTCCAGATCACGAATTAGTTCATGTATATCATTCCAATATTTATATTCAATGGGTCTGTTTGTTAATTCCTTAAAACATAGCTCCACCTCCTCCCTTGGTTGTGGTGGGTGATGATGACAGCAAGGGTTTGATTATTTGTGTATACTTTTGCTGCGGCTTCCTCGAATCTGTGCACTTACATCATAATCTCGCCTTACTACATTCGTAGCCTCTAAAATAGTTCTATATTTTTTCTATCTGTTGACTTTACTAGACTTAAGTCGGGTTCATTCATAATAAGCAGATCATATAATCCTGGAGTCCCTTTATACGTGACACCTTTAATAATTATATCGTCTCCTTTAATTGTGATGGGTGTATTACCAATTGTCCATTTATCAGTTTTGGTATCATAGTGGACTCCATACGTATGATCAATATCACCTTCAGCATTCTTCAAAATACGTTCAACATATATACGCGGCAATTCATTGTACTGCTCGAGAAATTCTTCCGAGATGGGTTCATTATGGGAATCATCTGCGATACTAGACAGTTCTTCTTCTTCCTCCCCAGTATTAATCTCTCCCATGACGGATGTTTCTAAGAAAGATGGAAGACTTGGGGGAGGATTTCTTTGAAAAAACGGAAGCTGAGCTAGTGGACTAGTAGCACCCTTACTTGAATCACCTAATGGAGTGAGACGTGGGGTCCGTTGAACTTGAGCTAGCGGACTAGTGGGGATAGTAGCATGCTTTCTTGGAAATATCAATACGGGTGGTTTTTTAGGTTTAACATCAATGACCTCATCCTTTTTAGGTGTTTTTTTATCGATTTTATTTACTATTTCAGTTAGAGGTTCTATTAAAGGCTTATAAGTACTTTCGAATGTTCTTTCATTATCAATGCGAGCAGTCTTAATACTGTTATACTTCTGCCGTATTATTTTACGAGCCCGAATAATTTTTTCTTCAATATCCTCTCCTTGTTGTCCATTGCGACAAACAGGTACCGGTTCACCTTGAACAGGTAGCTGTTTACACTAAACAGATAGCTGTTAATACCTAAACAGATCAGTTACTACTAAACTGCTGAATGGTTTAAGTATTATATATATATATATATATATATATATATATATATATATAATATTATATATACGTCTTATATACCAAAACGGATTTAATGAACAGGTACCCGTTTACCATGAACAGGTAGCTGTTGCGACAAACAGGTACCGGTTCACCTTGAACAGGTAGCTGTTTACACTAAACAGATAGCTGTTAATACCTAAACAGATCAGTTACTACTGAAACCAGTTTAAGGTATTATATATTCATCAAATCCTTTCCTATAGCGACCATTATTAACTTCAGCATCCTTGTTTATGACCATGAAACCAAACGGATCTACCCAGCACTTTGAACACATGTCCCGAAACAATTTCATGCTTATGGTGGGACTTATATGATCCTCATACGCATGTTTTAAGTTTAATTCATCTTGCTCAAATAATATAATTAGATTCGCATTTCACGAATTAATTGCTTTGGAATTTTACTGTAAGTTTGACCAAATAGAAACAGTCAATATCGTTATGCCTACCCATAGAAAAATATGCCTTATATTATTTTGCTTTTCACAAGCGATATCATCGAAGATAAAAATAGAGTTTGATTTTGCACAATTAGGCTCAATCACATCTTGATTGTCGCTGAAGGTAAAGTAACCTATGTCCTTCATTGGAAGTAAGATTTCCAAAAGTTTGTACTTGTTTTGATTCAATGACTTAGAGTATACGTATACATGTTTAAATTTCAAACCATTTTTTCAGTAAGCAGACTGATCATTGCGTTTGTTTTACCACAATTGGAGGGACATATAATACCACGTATACTATTAGGAAGTAAATCACCATGTTTTGAAGTAATAGACTTTTCATCAAAGTCATGATTTTGAATGAGTTTTTGTTTCTGAGCAACTACTTTCATCTTTGATGGATGAAATAAAACTAAACGAATAATTACAACATCTTTATTTATATATTAGACTATATTACAAAATAATTATAATTTTTTTACTTCTCCGGTGAGTGGACTGTACTGTACAATAGCATCATGGAGAATAAGACCAATACAACGATTCCATTATCGAAAGGTGTTAGAGATTCCATTTCCAATTTGATGTCCACTGTTGAGTTTTTAAGATTCATTTTGTTTAGAGCAGTCCATTACAAATACTGGACATGATTTGAATTCGGAATAGTTGAATAATGCATCTTTATCATCTTCACCATAGTAATCACATCGAAATTTCAAAAATTGCGATAGGCAGGTTATATTGGTTGGCACTGAAGTTCAAATGCATTGCTTCATATGGAAATACTCAGAATTCAGATGTACTTTAAGATTTCTGATGTTAATGTGATCAAAATTTCCGGCCCTTGCCGACCTTGTATACCTTTTACCTTGTTGGAATGCAACAATTATCCAACGTGGTTTTTCCAGTTGCGTTGATGTTTTATTGGCCATATGTCTGAGGTTGCTTGTTTTAAAGCAGGCAATTCATACAACTCCCATTGTCGAAATGGAACAGTAATAATAGAATTTTATTGATTCCTTGAAACAAGTTAAGTTTCGCAGCATCACTAAGTGTTAAGTTACTTTCCATTGAATTTTATTTAAGGTTATTGGCATCAACTTCACCATAGTAACAGTTTTATCGCTTCTAGATCGAATTAAAACCAACTCTTGGCGCATATTCACGATTACCTGACGATAATCCTCCATTATTCCAAATATGTGGTTCAATGGTATGCATACTGTAAAAGATTTTCTCCATTTTGCTCATCGAATTCTACTTGTAATGGTTCTTCATTCTTTGGTGACCATCCTAAATGACTTAGTGCTTTGCTTTTGCTTTGTATAAGAAATATATCCTTAAGCGTAGATGTTATTCCTGGTTTCTACAAACATCCACTCTCTGACCACCTAACTCATAACGAATTTCTTCGAAAAGAAAGTTCGTGATATTGTTGGTTAAGCTGCGTGCTTTTCTTTCATCTTTTTTTGAGCTCAAGTTTACCTTCTATGTGCAGAAAACGATCATAAGTAACTGTAATTTGATCTTGACTTTGAATTAAGGTGCGTATTTCTGCGGAAGGTCCATATTTAGAAGATCCATACGGCAGACAAGTGTGAATATCTGATTTAATTATAGTATCATCAAAATGTACGTTTTGAAAGACGTTTAACGATTCTGCCATTGTGGTTGAGAACTTTTAAACCAATTGACGTTAAAAGTATTTCTCTGCAGATGTTAACCGCAATGAAGGTTGATGACTAATTAATGACTTACTGTAGGGATGATGTCTTTTTATGAGTTTTTGAAAGATGGAATTGGTCCTGGATTAATTCTCAGACCCATGTTTTTTAGTTCTAAGCGTACAGTGAATGGTTCACTTTCACCAAAGTCTATTAATTCACCCTTTTGATTAGTCAAATTAATTGTTATATTACTAATAATGTCAGTGTTTACTTCTAAATATTGAGTATTGCTTGGAGTTTTATCTAGACGATAACCTGGAGGAACTGAAACATCAATCTCATATAATACTTTAGCAGGTTTCCCGTTTCGATAAGATCCCTTTATAATGTTGCACTCTATGTTAGATTAGTGTGTCTAAGTATTTGAATGTCTAACGCAGATGTATGTAAAATATTTGGTTCTAATATTTTAGACTCAAACCCTAGCATGCGCCCAATACAATTTTCTTTAGTAAAATCAATCTCAAATGAACTGTTTATCTCACATTTAAGTGTATTGTTGTTTGCTCTAATGCTAAACTTTTCTGTGGGTATTTTAGATTTTAGATAATCGTTAATTTCATCTAACTCGTATGCACCGTGTGAATATTAATCACTTGCAAATGAGATGGATTTGTTCTAAAATAAAATCTATCGTTGCCTGCATAAATGTTTCTAATGCTGTTGCAGCCGTAAAATCCAACCAATCCAATAACGTATTTCTTCCCCAAATCTAGCTCTATCGGTGGATAGAAGTTGTAGCTAGCTGTGTTACTAACACCTTCTAAACTGAATGTTATTGACATAACTGAGAAAATTTGATGTTGTGCTGATTATTTATATAAAATTGTAGGCATAGGTGTCCGCAAATAATTGTATTAAACTCTTGATCTTGGTTGTAATTATAATATATTTTACACCCCGAAAGTAGTTAATCACTTCGTTTGGTGGTCGAATATTACCGAAACTATCGTAATACCATACCTTTTTACCACGCTTTTTGTAGCAAACCCAATGGGTACCTGGCCCTCTTTGACTATCTAAGTTAATAATTCCAGATTCATTTTTCCGTGGCAATTTAGGTATGCTATCTCTCATAAAAATATCCCTAAAGTGGTACGTTTTTGGAGTATTTCTTTAAATCAGTATCCGTTAACGGTCTTTCGGGTAATCTATTCAGTTTTTTGGAAACGGTTTTAAGTATAATGCACCACCACCAGATTTGTTTGGTTTTAGATATAGTACACCGCCTTTCTTATTCATGGAGCCTATAGCGACCGATTCCATCATGCGATTATGGCGCGATGTCTCTTCCTGCAATTTTTTAGCATTTTTAGCATCATTGACTGCTTTAGCAATTCCTGATGCACCGCCAGCTAAAGCACCGATTGCTGATAATCCTGCGAATAACGGAATAAGAAATGGTAAAAACCCTCCTTGTTTAGGTAGGGAATTACTCTAGGAACATTAATGTTTCTCTTTCCTCCTAAATTTTTACCACACGTTTTGCCGTTGAAAGCGCTGACTTTATTGTGTCTGTGAAATTTCCGTTAGGTTTAATTTTTTTAGCTATTGTCTTTCGTAAATGCAATAAATTTCCACCATTGCATTTCTTCTTCATATTAGATCGACGTTTACACCCCATTCCCAATTTTCTCTTTGCTTTCATGATGGTACTGACTGCTAAAGCTGCAGTTCGTTCACCTAGCGTTGCGTCTAATGATTTAAAGCGCTCCCAAGCTTTTTTTTGCAAAATTTTATCTGCTTTATGTCTACTTTCTAAATCTCGGTAATCTCTGTAACTGATATCATGAAGTTTGCACTGAGCATCTAATTGATTAATACCGAGGTCACCGCGTGCGAGTCGTTTTCTAACTTTGTACCAGGACCGCAATACTGGTAACCGGGTAAATGCAATTCAAACGGAAGTTTATTGATTAGACCATTCACCAAACCACCACCACCTCCTTTTCGCTTCTTAACTAGCATTGTTTACATGGATGGATAGAAGGGGGTATTTATACCTAAATTGAGAAAAACAAATCATAGTTATTTCTTTATTCAGTAAATGCTATACATTAGATAAGCAGGACGATAAAAAATTTCCATTAAACATACAGTGTTATGTGAATTAATATTATACTTAGCATTTATAACATCATCAATATCTTTATAAATGTCATCATCAGAATTCTCTCACGAAAACGACGGTAGTCAACAACTTGTATGAACTTTTCATAAAACACACCAGATTGTAAGATTCAAGAAATTCCAATCTATAGCTTACTATATCCTTTAAATTGAATAGTTCTTCTATACTATGTGAGTTGAATGGCAAGAACACCTTGTAGTTTTCTATCATAACAGTTTTCAAAATTCTGTCATATCCTTTAATTAATTCCCAATTGTAATAAATACCAAGATTACTAGATAGAGATTCATAATCTTGATCATAGATTATATCTTCTTCTTCGTTTTTTGACCAATCAATTTCATTTTCAATTTCTTGGGATCGGAAAAATTGTAATTCTACATAGAATACCATCTTAGAAGCTCATTCCATTCCTTCATATCCAACACCACATTATTGCTTTGATCACAAACCCAATACGCACCACTGGTGCAAGGTTGAGGTGTACTGTATCCAATTTCCAGATGTTTTGCATGATGAGTATCGTTCGATAGTTTATAATAAGTACAATCGATTAAGTATTCCTTAGCTGCTTGTTTATACACTTCATCCTTATATTGAAATGATGATGTCCAGTCAGTCTTAGCAGAAGAATAACCTTCATCATGTTTCTCTTCATTTTACTACTACCACCATCACTATTTTGACAGCACCAACAACAAAATGTTAAATTATTCAGATTGTTACTACAATGATGTGAGGTATCCATATATAACGGTGAACTTCTGAGTTTCGATCGTTCCAGAAATATTTTATTGCTACTTGCATGACTTTACTTGCTCACAATTTCACTATGACTAAACGCTTAAGAAAATAATTCTAGTATTTCAATTTTACATATGGTGGGGTGCTACTATTAAAAGAAAATGTTATGTTTGTTGTTTTGCCAGCTGCACCCAAACTACTTATAAACACATCCTTCATGTTTAGGAGTGTTTTAAATTCTTCAATTCGTGTTTCTTCTTTTGAAATACACATAAAAGCGTTCCGGCAATACACATTTAAAATCACCCGTTTCTATCACTATACGTTCACCATACTTAGTATTAATTATATCCATATTCGTTACTTTATACTTTCTCGATATATCGAGCTCGACGCATTTTTAAAGGGTTTGCAATAGGTGCTTTGGTTTAACCCTGTTAATTCCATATTTAACAATTATGTGTTGCAGACTGATCTCAACATACAGCTCGCTGCAATTTATATAAGAAATATGCGTCCTACATATTACAACATGCTTAAACTTGTTAAATACCTACTGTTGACCTTGACTATAAATATGATGATCAGCTCCAAAATTTATATTTCCCGCTAAAAGTTTGACCTTGAAAATTATTTATGATTACCTGGCAATTTCTATTTTTAGCTTTTCACCTTTTATATTTCTAAGAAATATGACACCACCGTAAGTCTTCGACCTTGAATACTATTTTGATTACCTTGCAACTTTTACCTTTGACCTTGACTTAGCAGGGTTACCAACCTAACACGTAGCCGTTACCAACAACGTGGCCTTTGACTTAGCACCCAGCAATGTTACCAACCTAGAAATCTAGTGACTTTTCTGGTGACAAATCTGGTGACAAATCTAGTGACAAAAGTGGGACAGGAATGGTAGTATATCTACCTAAAGGTATAAAGTTATTCCTTTTAATCAAGAGAATAATCGTTACACAAGAAACTATTGCCGTCCGAAACAATCCGCATAATTGTTTAATTTCGATTACGCCGTACTAAAACATCGCGAAAACGAACCACCACAGTTTAATTCGTTTTTCACAATTAAAAATATGTCTTTTTGTATTTAAATTAGATGCGAAATAAACATCGTTTATAGTAACGTGCAAAATTGTGTAAATGATGTACGATTTACCTCGCGTGTAAGAACGACTTTTACTAAATCAGAAGAAATAAGTCCGTAACAAACACAGTATTCGCTGTATTTAATAATTAGAGCAAATTTAGTTCATAGGAGATTTGTACGTGTTTAATAAAACCTTTCTTATAATAAAAATCAACGTGTCTTTTCGGCGGACTAAAATAAACTTTACGTAAATACGTTCGTAATTAATTAATCTGGATGCAGTCATGATTATTTAGAGGATTGATAAGTCATTGGAATAAATAACCAATCGCGCACGAACAATTTGCATTCAGAAACGTATAAATATCAACCAGTGCCTTGTAAAGAATTCCCTCCCTGTAATACACATCTATTCAGTCTGAAAGCAAAACGATATATGAGAATAGTCATCATGCGCACCAATGTTACTTTAACTTATTGATTTTTTCTGAGGAACTGGCTTTTTCACAAACACCAGCGTGGACGTTGACTTATCCTACCTTACGTAACACCGGTAACATTCCTGAACGGCGCCTATGGCTCCTGTTTTTTTAGTCAGGACCAACTTTGCAATTTTTCTAAATAAATTATAAAAGTCATTTTTGTCCGCATTTTTGTATGAATATCCTTCAATTGAACAGCAACAACTTTTATTTCAACAGAAACGTCTCAGGATCCAGTGAGCCAACCACCTGCCGTCGAAGGGCGTTTATCCAGAGCGGGAGGCTCAAGGGAAGAATTGTAATATGATTACTAATTTAGTAACAAGGCGATGATAATTATAAAAATGACAATTCAGTGTACTGTTAATACATACGATTGAAAAGTCTTTCATTTATGTTGCAGTTTTATATAGAAATAATAATGTATAATTTTTACATTGCGCTTTGCACGTACGTTTTTACCATTACTTTAAAACTTTCTGCGCTTACACATAACTTATTTATAATCGTCGCCACCGATAATTAAACCTGCGTCACCATTTACAATAGTATGAGTTTATATTATAAATAAAAAATATTTAAATAATTTCTTTAATTAATTTCTCTTTTCCGCGATGGTGTATTGCAGTTACACGTTACCTTGTAATTATAAATAATACTTATAGTAAAATTGCCATCGTAAAAGAAAACAACAGTTTATGAGAATTTATATTTATTACTTGCAGCAGGTTTATGTAAATATATAGAGAATATTTATGTGCAATATCATGAACGTTGCTGGTAAACATTTAATTAATAACTCTTTATAATCGAATTAGTAAAGTTTTAAATAAGTAATATTTCTTGTTTATGCATCTCTGCAATACACATTACACATTTGCATATCATTCTATAACATTTGCTTTATTTTAACTCGATTGTTAGCAAACATTAATGATGATACTTTTCCAATGCCTAATTTTTGCACCTATTTCTACGCACACTATTATGGAGATTAGATACGATTTTGCATCTCTTTACTTTTACTTATACCAGTTATTATTCATCTCACTTTGATCTACACCTTACACACACAACTGCTAAATAATTTTGGAACACGATATAATACATTTATTTTAAAAAATATATAAATATACTGGGTGTCCCAGGATATTTGGACACATTTGATCATAAATGCTGCCTAAACGGAAAACGATAGAAACCTGTAGTTTTCACTGGTGTACTTGATTTAGCCCAAAGTTTTATTTTAACTATAAAACAATTTTTCACGCGAATACAAGGTGTTTTAAAAAATTGCCATTTTTAAAGCGAAAATAATGAAGTTTTTAAATATAACACCCTGTATATTTTGCTGTCATCTTGAAGATGTAATCTTCTACTTTCTAAAATGTATAATATGGTACTATTTACTCCAAAAACAAAAGAGTTATGTGTTTTATGCAGACTGCACACATTTTAATCAGCACAGTCAGATACAATTTGCCAAAAGTTTTAGGTTTTAAATGAACAACCCAGTACATTTAGACACTAGTACCTTACATAATACTTTTTTCATGCTATTTTCAAAAACAAAACTAATCAGTAAGCTTAGGATCGGTTCTGACAAGTGGGTCTAGAGATTACGCAGTACGAGAAATAAAACTATTTTTTTAAAACAGTAAATAACCTTTAATAACAGATGATGAAGAACAAATAGAAAAAACATAAAATAGGTTACTGCTAACTAAAATTATAAACCACTATTTAAATTTAAATGTTGAATATGTCCCTCGTTTTCCTCAATACATTTGTTTAGCCGGCACTGAAGGTTCATGAAGGCATTAGCTAGCATTTCTTGTGTAATTCCGGCAATAACGTTTCTAATATTATTTTTAATTCCTCTATTTTGCGTGGTGCAGGATTATAGCACTCTCTTTAACGTACCCATAGAAAAAATCCGGGACCGTTAATTCAGGTGAATTTGCTTGGCCACTCAATTGGTCCTGCTCTCCTATCCACTTTTCACCGAAAGCTTGAGTAACGGATGCTCTAGCAATAAGTGAATAATGAGGCACCATCTTGTTGAAAATACTCATATTACCATATTGCTGTACTTGAGGATAAAGGAATAATTCTAACATATCCGTGTAGTTAACTCCAGTGACGGTTTGCTCAGAAAAAGAAAGGTCCATAATGATCTCTTTGGTCACATCACACACACATTAACTTTTGGAGTATCTCGCTGATATTCATTAAAAGCGTTAGGGTTTTCAGTGAAATTCTACAATTGTGTTTGTTAATTCTTCCATCTATGTGAAATGTCATCAGACATGATTATTGTAACTTCTGGTTGTTCTGTACAGGTCCAGGATTGTCTCATACAGGAAAATTCGATTTATATAATCTCTGCAACTTCTGAAAAGTTTGTATGTTTGTATTTTATATAGTGTTTTCAAATTTTCATACACCTCTGTACTTCACTTTTAGAAAATTCAATTAATCCTGCAATTTTTCTTATAGAAATACGATTATTATTTTGGTGTAAAATATCAAGTATGTTTAAAATGCGTTCTAAAAATCGGATTGTTTTGTATTTTACCTCTTGTTTTTCTTTCAATTGATCCATTTCTTAACAATGTTTGATACCATCTCAAAATAGAATGTCTAGACGGTGGATCTTTTGAAACTGCATACGAAATTGCCTTCTAGTTTGAACAACAGAATTTGTTTTTTGAACAACACCACAGTTTGGGCTTTTTCTTGGTTTGTATAAATCATTTTTCCTAAACACTACGGACACAACACGTATTTAGATATTGTTAACTAGAATATTAACAGTGAACTGACAGATAAATAACATTACTGTTTCACGTCAATTCCTAGGCCTACTGCAATCGAAAATAGTGTTCATTATTATGCATTAACACATGGCAAAGATTTACTTATAGCGTTTTCCATTATGTTGCTCTCAGATTGATCTAAGAGCGACCAGTGACGTCATTGACCTCTTCCAGAGCCTTTGAATCCGAGCAAGGGCATATTTTTATAATTTTTGGTTTAGAAGCATTAATCAGCAAAACGTATATCTAACCTACGTGTATACAGTAGGTGCACCTACATAAACTTATATAACTCTTTTGTTTTTGGAGTAAATAGTACCATATTATACATTTTAGAACGTAGAAGATTACATATTCAAATGACAGCAAAATATACAGGGTGTTATATTTAAAAACTTCATTATTTTCGCTTTAAAAATGGCAATTTTTTAAAACACCTTGTATTCGAGGGAAAAATTATTTTATAGCTAAAATAAAACTTTGGCTAAATCAAGTACACCAGTGAAAACTACACGTTTCTATCGTTTTCCGTTTAGCAGCATTCATGATCAAAATGTGTCCAAATATCTTGGAACACTGTATATTCATACATTACCAATTTTATAAAATCCGTTAAACCGCATAATTCATTTTAATTGGTGTTCCCACCTTGCTTCGGCTAATTAACTTTTCCGTAATTCTGCAGCCAACTTCGCGTTTCGTTTTCGAGTCGCCTCCAAATTACTTTGAACGGTCGGCGAAGATTGTTTCTATCAGCTCCTCGGGGGTCGTTGGCTGCAGCATCCGCCGTGGGAAGAAATCATCCTCAAAATCCGCCGCGTATACCTCCATCAGGCTATCCATTTTCTTTCTTGAAATTATACGTTAAATATTTATTTCATGCCATTAATTGTTAACTTACGGTTGTAGTAAGGGTAGCAATTGTGGGGGTTGTTGATGATTTCCATTACTGCAAACAATTGTATAAGTTGGAAAAAAATCTTTTACGTAGTGATCTGTAACTTACTATGGAGGTTGATGAAGGTCGGCCATTGGTGATAGTGTTGGTGGCGCCAGGGGATTCGTTTTGTTTCTACAAAGAAAACATTATAATAGCAATGGACTTGCACATTTGGTAGTAATTACTGAAAGGGGTGTTCAAGTAAATGTCTATCACCCTCTTCCACCAGGTCCTGCAGCAAAGCATCGAGTATCTGTGTCGCTATGTAAGAAAAATTATTCAGGTTAGCAAACCATATAAAATATTGCAGGTGCACCATCGTGCAAGAAAAAATTGTAGAAGTATTGTAATCACCTTATTTTTTCCTCCTGCCTAAACCCATCATCCTAGATGATTATGATAACGCTATATGGTAAAGCCAGTAAGGATTGGGTAGCCTCCCGCTGAAATAACTTTTGTATTGGCCCATCGCCACTTTTCGCACCACTTTTCATCGGTTCACACACCTTCATGTCTTGTAGAATGTTTATTCTCAACGCTTTATTTTTATGTAAAGATAATTTGTTATGTTTTCGGGGGGTTGCCATGTTACCGCACTGATATTAACTTAACCAACGGAAGCATTTTTGTTATTTTTTAAAAAATGCAACGTAGCGTCTGGCTAACTGAATAATCGTTACCTTCTTGCACGTCAAGGACTTGGTTTATATATAAGACGTTACTTATTAATGCTGAAAGTAATTCGCGTCTTGTTCCACGTGAAATACTGTTGTGTTGCTCCGCAGTATTTTGAGAAATAATCTAACGTAGCATCCGTCTAGTTGATAATCAATACTATGTCTACACAAGGCGTTGTTAATTGATGCTGAAAGTGATTATGCGTCCTGTTCCCACGTGGGTGATCCGTTTGATATCGAGAAACACCTGATATTTTTATTGAATAAGTTCATTGTCGGTAGGTATGTCGTGGTCACCACTGTTTGACCTCAGCAGCTTCTTAGTTACTCGAAATACATTATCATTATTAAAGCACGAACCCTAAATAGTTAGGCATATTTCAATACTAACATATGTCTGATAGAAAAGGCTATTGCCAATAACGTACATATAGATAATAGGAATGAAAATCCCCTTAAAATAGAGAGCAATTTGGCCATTTTAAAATTTTTTCATAAAACGGGGCGGTGGTGAACTCATTACGTCAAGTTTGCTTTGGTAGTCTCTCAAGTCTTGTTTTGATTCCAGGTTATTAACGGGTATTATAGTCAATTGGGGTTACAAAGATCCCCTAGTTTTTTTAACAAAGACATACGATAGCTTTATGAGACACGTTAGCATCATGTTGAAGAGATCTTTGGTAAAAGTGAATATTGTACTGGTATGTCACTATATTAACCCCCAAAATATGAATGTAGAATTAGCTCATTTTGTCACCAGAAATTAGATTATTGACTTTGGCACTAATCTCACAGTGTGGTATCAAAGGGAGGTAGTCGACAAATTGCGAGATAATCTGGAAGAGTTTCAAGAGGAACGATCGGGGTTTGCTCTAAGTGAAATTTTGCATTTAAAAGTAAACATAAATAATTACGTTCCCATCAGGCGTAGGATTTCGACTTATATCAAAGTTCCGTGTTTTATTGCACTGAAGAGGGCCGTCGTAAATATTAAAAAGTACGATAAATTTTGTTTTTTGTCGGTGGTGTCCGCCTTGTATCCTGCAAATTGAAAACCCACGAGGTATTGAATCGTACATCTAAATTTCATTAAATTAACAAATATAGAAAAATGTGAAAAATAAGTGATAATCCAAACGATGCTTTACGCAATAAATTTATTAGTGCTCTTCTTTACCAAATCGGATATTATCATTTTGCATGGATTAAGAACATATCAGCGTTGTTGTCCTCCCAACTTTCTAATCGAGGTCACAAAAAATTGTTTTGTAACATATGCTTAAATAATTTTTCCTCCAATAGCATATTACTGAAACACTCAACACACTGTTGTCAAGTAAATAAATGTTTAGTAAGATTGTCTGACGAGAGTCAGAGGTATTTAGAATTTACTCACTATTCCTACAAGGAAAAGATCCCTTTTGATATTTACGCAGATATTGAAAGTATCCTGGAAAAATGTAAAAATTCTCCAGATTTAGATGGCGCAAACATGAAACTATTCTTACGATAACTCCTTGTCAAAGTTTTTCTACTATAGAGGGCCGGATTGTATCACGTGGTTTATCAATCAGTTATGGAACATTGCAAAATTTGTCAATTCGATTATTACTAACGCAATTCCCATACATCCGCTAAGCTCGATTCAACAACAAAATTTTGAGGGGGCCACGCATTGTCATATATACGAAAAACCTTTCCTAGCAAACGAAATTAAAATAGAGGACCACTCTCATCTCACGGGGATCTATAAAGGGACTGTCCATAATAAATGTAACTTAAACTTTCAAGATATTCGCGTGATCCTTGAAGCATTCCATAACCTCAGCGGGTATGGTGTCCGTTTTTTCATCAAATAACCGGTATTCCTGGACCCGTTAAACTCTTGCCATTAAACAAAGAAAGGTATATCTCCTTTACGAAACATGTTGATGATACGAGTATTCAGTTTAGATTTATCGACTCGTTTCGATTTATGAGTAGCAGTTTGGAGAGTTATGCTCCTATTTAGATAATGACAAAAAAATCCACAACTAAATCGCACTGCCGTAACGAGTTGATAAATACGCATGCGCATGCTTTAAACATATGGAATGTTTTTGGCATTAGAACGTTGGGTCAGTATTCGGACCTGTATCTAAAAACTGATGGGCTTCTTTTGACTGACATCTTTGAAAATTGTCGCGAGACCTGTCTGGAAACCTACCTGCTTGATCCCTTACATTACTATACGGCTCCCGGTCTGTCATTTGATGCCATATAAAAAATTACAAAAGTTAGATAAGAACTTTCAACCGACATCGATCAGGTTATGTTTATTGAGAAGGGTATTAGGGGAGGTATCACTCAATGCAGTACTCCTTACGCGAAAGCCAACAACAAATACATGTCGGAAGGATTCGATCCCGAACTTCAAACCACCTATTTAATGTACTATGACGTAAATGCGCTTTATGGAGCCACCATGTGCGAATCGTTATCGATAGGGGGCTTTACTTTCATGGGAAATATTGACGATTTGAGACATACTAAATCATCCTCACGTATCTGACATTGGGTATATTTTGGTTTGTGACTTAGAAAGATTTGCATACTTCTCATAGTGACATACCATTAGCGCCCGAGCATATGAACCCGCCTGAATCGAAAATTAAGAAGCTTCTGTTGACTTTGTATCCAAAACGTAACTATATCGTGCACTATAGGAACCTAAAGTTGTATATAAAACACGGATTAAAGCATTAAAGAATAAACCGTGTCTTCCGCTTTACACAATCACTTTGGCTTCGAGCGTGAAAAGGTCAAAAACGCATTCGCTATTTATTTTCCAAATTGATGATCAACTGTGTCTTTGGGAAGCTGATGGAAAATGTAAGAAAATATAGATATGTGCGGTTGGTGACGAAATGGGAGGGTCAGCACGGTGCGCGAATCCATTAAGGCGGATATTCATCGATTTGATACCTTATGAAAGCGATAATGTTTATGGAATTTCTTCTGTAAACAAAAAGATACCCGGTTTGGTGAAGGATGAAAATCACGGAAAAATTATGCTAGAATTAGTAAGGCTTCGTGCGAAAATGTACGCCTACCGAGTAGATAAACAACACAAAGTAATTAAGAAATCTAAAGGCCCAACTGCAGTCAGTCTTAGAGAAATAACTCTAGATGACTGCAAAGAATCTCTATTCAATGGCGCAGTTGTAAAAAGACATCAGCACCTGATCAAATAAAAAAAAACATTCAATGTATACGATCAAACAAAATAAAATTGTTCTCAGTCCCTTCGACGACAAACGAGTTATAACGGCAAACTCTGCGACAACTCGCCCTTGTGGTTACAATTCAATCGCTTAAGACCATAGTATTTTACGCTAACGTTTAATTGTTGTGTTTACATTTCAGATCCTGATGAGCACCAGTTGGAGTATTAGTTCCGAAAAACATGTCGGTCGTGTTTATAGTGTGCTATAATGGATATTTTATCAACTGAAAACTATTTATTTATTAATGCTGTCTTGCAAAACATTGTTTTACCGGACGAATGCTTCAACTGGTGCATCAAAACGGGGAATGTGTGCGCGAATAAAATTACATTGCTGTTCAATAAAAAGAGTGAACTTGATAATGCAATTAAGAAAGTTGTCAATACGTGTAAAGTTGTAAATAGCGAATATATAACTGTTAATCAACTTGAATCATTTGCCTTACCGTCACACATCAAAATGTATATACTTGATTTAAGTAAGCCGTTATCTAATATTCACAGTATCTTAGGTAATTATAAGAATTTGTCGGTTGTGATGGACGACACTATTTGTACGGCCATTAAATACGCCAACTCCAAAGCTGTGGAAATTCTTTGGGATATATGCAGGGAACAGGATATTAAGTACCCATTTAGTGTATGGTGGGATGAAATAAGAAAACGATATAACTTATGTTGAGTTTTTTTTTATAGTTAAGTAGTTACAATAATATGCTTATAAAACAACATTGTTATCATCAATCCACTAATATTCGTTTAATCTCAACCAAGTTACGTGTACTTTATTCTTCTTAGGTCGAATGACCATTTCCACCAAGTACATGTCCGGATATTTAGCCTTTTGCAGTTCATGTCCATACAATCCATCTAGTATAGGTGTCGCTTTCATGTCTTCTAGCAAGTACGTGACCGGATTGGTTATGCGTACTTTAACAATCTTGAAAAGTTCACCAAACCAATTTGTTATATAACCTTTATTAAATATGCTTTTAAATTTACTAATGCGAACTATGTCACCCGCCATGAATCAATCGTTGTCATTAAAGATTTTTATATTCGAATATACATTAAGCGTTGTGTTAGCATCTACTTCGCTAGGTTTCATTCCGATTGTTCGATGTTTACGTTTATTGTATTCTGTCGTTACTTCCTCGAGAAGTCCTCCAATCCACACGTATTTTCCACGCAGCCCAAATTTTTTGTACATGGTATTCTTGATTGTCCTAATCACTCTCTCTGCTATGCTAGCCTTTTTCGTGCTGTAGGTGGAGTAGTGATTAATGTTTTGTTTTATCATCATTTTATCGAAATGATCATTGTAGAACTCTTTTCCAGTATCTGTTTTCAGATTATTAGGCGCCCGTACTTTAAAAATGGTTTGCATGGCTTTTGTCACGTCTGCACCCGTGTTCGTCTTTAAACCTCTCGTCCACAGGTATTTATATTTTGTAGCCTTTATTCTGTTTGACGTAAGATACAAATTCAGCTAAATCAGCTTGCCAAAGATCATCGACTCCTTTAATAATAGTGCATCTACGAGGGAAATTTTTGCATGCCGGTTTATGCAATTCGTTTGCCACTTGTTCCATCGTGTATCAATTTAATTAAAGTTTTCTTAGTTGCGTTCAAATCTGCCTGTATTATCTCAACGTAATTACGAATACCATCTATAAGCGACTACACTAACTGGAGACTAAACTCGAGGTAGCCTTTATTTATGGCATCGGTGTCTTCTTGAAGATCGGCCACCTGTCTTAAGCGGTTCCCATTTAAATGGAACCTCGTGAGTTGATAGTGCTGTAAGGTTAGCGCACTTTCACGTTCGATGGGATCGGTTACATTACTTAAACGCTTATTTTCCACATTGAACTTATCGTCGGTAATTTAGAATTGCATTTTTAACAGTTTATGAAATTGAGCGTGGACATGAGAACGTCCAAACTTGTCCATTGTTGTGCAAACTACAGTAGACTAAAAAAATTTTTGGAGGGTTTCTCAATATATCCATCTTCGTATAGTTCTTCAACGA
This sequence comes from Vesta saturnalis, assembly GCA_036346205.1. Lineage (NCBI taxonomy): Eukaryota > Metazoa > Arthropoda > Insecta > Coleoptera > Lampyridae > Vesta > Vesta saturnalis. Next base: position 123,307 of record JARFJB010002068.1, read on the forward strand.
TTGATACGATATCGTTGACGAGTCCAGTATTACTGGCCATTTTTTCCGCCCGTAAGATCTCCAAATCCTGAATCAATTCACGCACGTTGTTCCAGTACTTGTATTCAACCGGTCGTCCAATTTATGTGAACACAGTAACTTTACCCCCCTTTTTTTCCTTCGCCTCCGCATTCTCCAGTAAGGGTTTAATTATCCCTGTATATTTTTTGGCACGTGTACCTTTCAATTGTTCATCCTGGTTGTTATTGCGACGAGCTGCATTAGTTGCAATGAAGATGTGTGTACAGTTCGCTTCATCTTCGTTAGTTATTAGACGCTTTTCAGGTTCATACATGATGATTAGGCCGTAGACAGCTCGTACCATTGTACCGAACCCCCTTAACAACCAAATCCTTTCCATCTGTCTTTACTGGTGTCTTGCCAATTGCCCATTTATCGGTTGAAATGTCGTAAAGAACCTATAAGTGGTATCAATTGCATTCGATTCGCTTAACAAGCGCTGTACGTATATTCGTGGTAATGGATCATATTGTTCCAGAAACTCTCTCGATGCAGAGGTATCGAGTAAAATAGAATCGTTCATAGTTGCTACATGTTCTTCTTCCACTTGGGGTGCAATCTTTCCAATCGCACTAGTCCCGAGGAACGGCGGTGTCTCTTGACGCAGAGGGTTTCTTTGAAAATACGGAAGTAGAGCGAATGGACTAACGTAATTACTATCACTAAAAGAAGATGATCTTCGTTTGTTAATTCCTCGCAAATGATGCGGTATTCATGGCGTGGTACTATACTGCTGAATCTGTGAACTTTTATTTTTGATGGGGGATGAATGACGTTTTGGTGACGGTTTCGCGAATACCTCCTCCTTCTCCTCCCCCGGCTCCGTCTTTACTGGCGGTTCGATCTTCTTTTCGATTTCTGTAAGTGGTTCAATGAGTGGTTTGTAGCCTTTAATAAAATATGCCCTTTGTTGAATCGATCCTCCTTAAGATGAATTATACATTCCGTCAACGCCAATATTTTGCTATCCATCGCTGCAGGTCAAAAATAAAACAGATAAACAGGTCTAACAGGTAAATAAACAGCTCTGTTTAAAACAGCTCTGTTTAAAATAGCTCTATTTAAAACAGCTCTGTTTAAAACACCTCTATTTAAAACAGGTCTTGTATGTATGCTGTTGAAACGGGGGGAAGGGGGGCTGTTACTTTTAGGCTGTTTGTTCCCAAATGGTATTTTAACGATACCGCTATGGTATTATGTACTGATCGAAGCCTTTCCTAAAACGACCGTTTTGGACTTCAGCGTCTTTGTTTATTACCATACATCCGTATCGATTTCGCCAACTCTCCCAGCACATGTCACGAAACAATTGCATGCTTACTATTGGGGCGAGATGGTCTCCAAAGATGTCACGCAAATTCAAATCATCCTGTTGGAAGGGTACTATCAAGTTGGTGTTATCTCTAATCAGCTGTTTGGGGATTTTAGTATAGGTTTGACCCAAATAGAAGCAGTCAATGTTATTATGACGTCCCGTTGAAAAGTACGCCCTAACATGGTTATGTTTCTCGCAAGCGATATCGTCAAAGATAAAAACTGAATTGGGTTTTGACACGCTCGGTTCCATAATATCAGCATTATCGCTGAAGCAATAATAACCATTGCCGGTTTGTAGATTTTGTATATTTAGGGTTAGGGATCTATTAACTCCTCCGTTTGTTTTCTTCAGGTATTTTAAAGTTTACGATACAATTAGTACATTAATTACTAGTCATGGAATGTACAAATGAAAAACAAACGCAAAAGGACATCTAATTTTACGAGTAATGAAAAGGATACATTGTTTAATATAGTGTACAATTATAAGGACGTTGGAAAAATTACAACGGATATTCGTTGGCTAGTACAACTGGAGTGATGGAATATCTGCGTAAATGTCACATGAAAAAGAAGAAGCAAATAGGACAGGACATTTCCAATCAGCGGATGCTATTGCTTCAAGCTGGTGGAGGTCTACCTTGAAGTAACAAAAGAAGATCCGCACAAAGAATTATTAATTAAAATAACTAACCAGAAAACAATTGCGGATTTATAAAACCCATTTGATATGGATAATATATACTGCCTCACATACACTGCTCTGGGAAAACCAACTTCTATTATTTCCAGCACATCAAGGTCATCCTCAAAAGCCTCATTATCTTCAAAAATTCATAATTGTCTACTTTGATGTACTTTCAATGCTATAAAACAACAAATAAATAATCATAAGAGGTTAAACTCTCCTTTAAGCAGAACTTAAATATAAGTTCCACTTAAAAAATAGGAGCAACTTGTCATGAGTGTGTAAACCATTAAGTATTGCTTATAGGTTTAAGCTACATTTAATATTTAATTTTCTTTCGAAATATGAGAATAATACCGCTCGCTTCATTGTTTGAAAATTTTCATGTATATCATACAATTCCGTAAAACATCTCTATTACATATACTGCGAACGCATAGGTTATAAAAATATATACATTAACATCATTTTATTTATTAGGGTATTAAGTCTCCTATTTGTCACTTTCTTGAAGACACCTCAAAAATGGATGATTGTATAGTTTTTTTCATTATGACGCTGTTCTTTCTGTGAACTTCTTGACCTCAATAAGACTTACATCTCCCTAAATACTCGTTCTATATACACAAAGCTCTTTAACGAGGACACACACCGCACTTAGCCACGATAACAACCATTTCTACTTATTTTTTTCTAGCCACCTTTTACAATCTGGTGACTTTTCTGGTTATGCGCTATTTTTAGCACGGATCACCCTATTTTTTAGCGACCATTATTTTTAGCTAAGACGCGAACCGCACAACCACCGAGGACATGAACCGGCTATTTTAACCTATGATACCTTTTAGGTCACCACACTTAATCTCGATAACAACGATTTCTACTCATATTTCTTCTACATACCGTTTTCACAAACTAGCAACTTCGCTACTTACACACTATTTTTACCTATGATACCTTTTCGCCCCAAGACACGTATTCCCCACCACTTAACCACGATACCAACCACTCCTACTCATCAGTTTTCTACGTACCTACCTTCTTTACCGCCATTTTCACAATCTAGTAACCATTATAGTGACTTTTTTCAAATCTAGTTACTTTTCTAGTGACAAAGTGAATTAGGATCGGCCTCACTATACTACTTTTTTCAATTCAATTAAAACATGAAATTTACTTATTCGGCGAAGGCACTAGCTAGTGTAAATTTTGTACCCAAATTAGCAAAAATGGATTATTTACATAAACTCCGCCGTACGGAACTCTCTGCAGGTTTGAAATGCGCGCACTTACTAACCATATAATATGATAAATATATTTTATTGGTAAAGTTGGCTCATAAAGCACCAGTTTACTATACTCTATCGTTGACTCCTCTGTACAAGGAGGAAAATCTGTAAGAGACTAATGTATCGTGTTTGGGGGGCAAATAGGGATGCACATGTTTGAAAGTTGAGAGTGGTATGGAAAAGTGCCACTATCCGTCTACCCTTTATCATCGCAATTTACTGTAGCACACATGTATTCACAGCCGCCCACATTTAGTGTATCCATCTACAAACGTGGTACTTCTTTAACTTCTTACACGTATCAAGAGCCCTGCTTCGCTGACAGGTTCCTGTAACCCAGTTTGCTAATTAGTAGATTCTTTTCTTACCTAAATGTAATCTTGCAAAACGTTGACCAAAGCATTACAAATATTTAAAATGATGCTGATCAATGAATAGTAGGAATGTGCTGTTGCTAGGAACCGTAGTCTTACAGCGAGGCGTTCATGAGCTGAAACGGCTTCTCTTAACCTAGTGTCCCTCCTGCTAGTTATCAACCTGATCAAATTAAGGAGAATCTCAAAAGCACCGTCCGTCAGTTAAAAAAGTTCCGGAAACCACGTCTGTAATCGAAATTTAACTCGTCCACATCCCCCAAGATTAAATCCAACGCTTGGATAGGCCCAATATTGTCGATTCCGGGTTTGTGACTTTCTCGATCAACTACTATTACGGCTGTAGCACCAACAAGCAAGTAATCGTCGGTATACGTTTTGCGACTGAATGCCATTTCCATTGTGCGGCAGTAAATTGTGCCAGCGCCAACTGGTTTTGTCCTTGCCACTTGGTATGCATAATTGGGACGCCACTTCAGACCGTTTTTCTCAATGTTAGTATTCACACTTTAAGAAATCATTAACTATCAATCCGATTTAATAACGTATAATATACATTGAATTGATCTATTTTGAAGGGGAGTAAATCTTGAAGTAAAGTGTTCATACTCGCGCTGCTGTGCCTAGTCATATCGATAGAGATTGAATACCCTGCGCAGTCATCCAGCTGTCAAGGTTACACCACATGTTTGGCACCCATTGATGGGCCTATTCTCCTTAAAGGAACCTTAATAGGGAACAATCACTAACCTAAACATTACTATCGTTACTATAAATAATAATAATTCTTAGCTATTATAGTCATTTTCTACAAAACTCTGATAAACATCAAGGCTAAAAATAACAAAAGCTTACCAAGCACATGAACCAGTCCGATTAGACAATTTTTTGCCATAAACGTTGATGGTGGGAAAGCTTAAACTCTGAAACGGTATTATTATAATAGGGGGCCCACATCATCTCATAAAGAACATCGCTAGAGCTCGGGAACTGGTTCCTTTCAGGGCCCTCTTGCTTGCTATGAAGAGAATACTTAAAATTTGAAACAGTATCATAATACGGAGGGGTCCCACACCATCTCGTAGCACTCCGATAAAGCTCTGAAACTATCCCCAGAGTCCCATTGCAGGGCCCGTGAATATATTTGTACGTTTGTGGAGCCATCTACTGGTGTATTTTTTATTTTTGATCTTCACACAGAAGACGAAAAACTCATTTCGCACAAACTTTTCTGTAACCCACTCACATCAATATTTTGTGATATCGCTCTAATTGAAATTCGACGATTTTCTCTAATCAAACCATCCACTGTAACGGTATAAACGGGTGGTAGAACGGGATTACAGCTAAAATTGGCCTTTTTTCCCCGACTAGCCAGCGTATGGGCGTAGGTCAGATGTTGAAAAATTTTGCACAGCCAGAATAGTAAATCGTACGTAAGTCAAAATAGGGGATGAAGACATAATCAGATCGGTTTAGGGCGCCAGAATGTTTGGTAGTCAAAATAAGGGTCGTCGTGCCAAAATTACGAGTACATAGCGTCTCTAAACATACAAAAAACATACGCTTACCTATCCGCAATCAATTCCAGGTGTGCTGGACAGCAACTCAGCAAACTACCTGAAATCGGGCTTCAAAAGCACTATACGCTTGTCAAATAAAGCGTGATAAACACTCAATAAAGTTACGTTAATACACCTCAGTGTAAATAATTAGGCATTAAATAATAATCAAAACAAAACAAAAAACAAGCTCTAAAAGGCACTCTAAATGAATTTAAAACTCAACTAAAAAAATAAAACACTAAATACCAATAACGCTATTACTCAATAAAACAAAAAAACTAACTTCGTTACGTTAAAATTTACGCTCATAAACTTGCAAAAAAACTTTTATGTAACACAAAAGGGTTTCCACAGAATTAAAACACATTTATAAAACCTAAACAAAGCTATAATAAAATAATAAAAAAAGGATAAATATAAACATACGATAATGCGTATAAACAAAAAAATACAAAAGCTTAATGGGCGACAGGATGTCTGATCAGAATGCTGCTTAACGCCGTTCTAACTGATTTTAACCTATATTATATATATATATATATATATATATATATATATATATATATATATATATATATATATATATATATATATATATATATATATCGTGATTATGCCCTTTAATACTAAAATAAATAACAAAGTGTGAAGGCGGAGCGTCAGAACTATAATTAATTACACTGAATAAAGCTAAAACAACAACTTAATTTAACAAAAAAAAATACGACACCGCTTTCAAACCTTCGTTAACACAAAAAAAATAATTCGAAACACAAAAATCTTGAAATATTCAATAAAAAAAACAATATTATGTTACCTTAAAGTCTAGAATTACACCTCTCCTGTGTTACAATAGAAAATGATGACCAATGACTGCTATGACGGAAATGAAATCTTCCTGCTCTGACAAATGATGAATAAAATGTTGACTATTGTTCTTTTATACACAAACGATTCCTTGATTTAAACTCGTTAAAATGTTACTGCATAAATTAAAAACTTCTTTTAAAATACTAATTTGAGCACTCAATTTGCTTGTTGACTTTAATCTTTTAAATAGTTTTATTCACATTAACAATCCAAAAGGTTAATAACTGGTTTTAAATAACTATAATTTTAATATATTGCGAAAGTTTCTTTATCCATAAACACGCTTTGTACGGTAAATAAGTGGCACTGCAAGAACGTTGATTTTAAAAAAAATCCGCAAAAGCGAGAAAAACCAAAGAGGTCACTGAAGCACTAATAAAACACGACGATATAATAGGTATAATCCTTTGGTGATGAACAGTTTTAATAAAATCCCTTTACAGGTCTTCTTCAGAAGTAGCTAAACTACCCTTACTACACAAAAGTTCGTTCGTTAAACACCACAAGGTCCAAAATATCAACGTTCTAAACCACCCCTTAAAGCGTAACAACAAGCGGCACCGTACTAGTACACGAGAGCGCGATCAGTTTCAGAATCCTTCAAATTATTACAAAATCCATCTTGGAATTTTGAACCCACCACTCAAAAAATCTTATCTAATTTAATTCCACCAATTAAAAAAATGGAAGGGAAGATTTGATACCCCAAACACAAATTTCGTTTTCGTCCGTAAGGACTCGGTAATTTCAAAATCTCAAACGTCAGTAGACTTAACACGAAAAATATCTCTATATTTTATTCAAGTACAAACAATCAGTCCCACATTCAATCTCTATGACTTAAAACCAACATACTCAATAATAATCTGAACAACTACAATAAAGCGAATTTATGTCGCCAATATGACATCATATACATATAAATCTACGTTCTTTCTATAATTTTAAGGAAATCAAACGAAATAAACGTTACTTAACTTATATACAACTATTTACAAATAATACGTTACTCAATATTCAATAAACGGGGAATAATAAGGAAAACAACCTAAATTACGGAATAATAATTCACAAACAAAAACTAAAGCTCGCCATACACCTTTCCTAAAGGTCGCTCACAAATTTATCTATAAAACTCAATTTGACAACAAAAAATATATAAATATATATATATACGGAATCTAACTAAGTGAATAAAACTACAAACAAAATTACCCGTATACAGGGTGTTCAAAATACCCTGACACCACAGCGCTATATTGGTGTCTGTTGGTGCAGTACCCAACGCACCTGGTCGCGTTCTTCATAAACTGTCTGTAATCTCGGAAATGGATTTGCGTTGGTTGCAAACCCTTAGCACACAACAATTTAATAACCGCACGTTGATCAAACTTGGACGAATTTTTTATAACAAATGCCATTTCAAAGTCGCAATATTTAAAATGACCATGAAATATAAACAAAACAAACTGATTTGTGTGACAGTTACAAACATTACCGATGTTTCTAAACGTCATTTCCCAAGAGTAATTTGGCCATAGATGGGTTTCAACCGAAAAACCAATTTAAGTATAGTTGGGTTCAAGAGAATTAAGTAAAGTAGATCGTAGGAACGTCGTGTCGAAGAAAAAAAACGACGCGATACAGAGATCTTAGGTTATGTAAGATAATTAAGAGTAGACGATTGTGATTTTTAAAGTATGTTAAATTATGGTTAGGTTGCCTAAGCTTAGTGTAGATGAAAACAGATCGGGATCGATATTGTTTCTGAGTGAAGATAAATATTGCAAACTTGCGAAAATTATTTCGAAAGGTTTAAGATGGCGAAGTTTGGATAATTCGAGAGAGTCGAACATTAATTAGGCGTCTAATGTTGGGTTGAGAAGGTCGTTCGTAGGCAGCGTCCTTGTCGAAGTGTGTATCTTGTAACGGGAGCTTCAGAAAAATTTCGCACTAAATTATACAAGATTAGATGATTATATGTTATTTTTCTGGATAAAGAAACGGTTATTGTTTATTAGTATTTGAATGTAATTAATATTAAGATGAAAAGCTTGAGTTTATTTTAATAAGTTAAAATATTTAAAATAAGTTAAATATTTAAATACGCAGCATTTACAAAAGAATCTTGCTGTATGATTAGTCATTTTTCGAAAAATTCAAGAGGGCGAAGTTTGGATGAGCCGAGAGAGTCGAGCATTAATTAAGCGTGTAGCGTTGGGTGCAGTAGGGCGTGCGTAGGCAGCGCATTTGTCGAAGTGTGTTTCTGTAGAACGTGTTGAGTGGTAAAGTTATAGCGGATTGCTACTCCGTTTCGCGATGTGTATTTTGTAAAGAGTTGGCAACTTCATGTAACAGTAAAAATATTTAGAAAGCTTACCCATAAATTATAATAATATGTTGGAAAATTTAAAATAGTAACCTTGTACATTATTTGTCATAGCTATCAAATTTTAATATTAATTTTAGTTCTTTTTATTGATACTTGTTCGTTTTATTGACACGTACCATAGTGAAGAAAAAGAGAAGGAAAAAATTTTATTAAATATTCGTCAAATAACTTTATATTAATAACTTATATATATATATATATATATATATATATATATATATATATATTCATTAATTGTATTGTATTTAAAATTAACTTTTAAAGTACATACAGTAAAGATTAACTCGAGTGGGACTTGAACCCACGACCTCCACTTTGCTAGAGTGGGGCTCTTCCATCTGAGCTATCGAGGAGGCAAGTCACAATCGATTCAAACTTGAACTGTATGTACTTCCTAGTTACGATATATTATAATTATTATACACAGAATGAAGGATCACAGTCAACTTTTGTGAATATATATATATATATATATATATATATATATATATATATATATATATATATATATATATATATATATATCATGGTTTTAACAGCTTCATTATTCAGAAGCGTTGCTAAGAGAAAAAAAACTAACAACAAAAAAGTCATTGTTTTTAATCAACTTTTTTCCTTATCACGTTTTCCTTCATTATTAACTCTTATATCTCATGTTTTGTTGGTTATTAAATATCACACGTGATTTTTAACATTTAATTTATTTTTTACATAACACACATTTGTGTGTGTTAAATGGTGTGCTGGAGCAGAAAGAAATATACGGTTGGCCAATCAAGAAAGCAACTAAAGGTAAGCTCTTAAGGCCAAGTCATAATATTCCCAATAAATTAAATTTACCCCTCCTATAGTCCATATTAGCTCACTGACCGCAAATACACAACATATTTTGGTCCTCACGAGCCAGATTGGGTTAAGCATTGACATCATATTTTTATATTTGTTCGTTCTCTTTGCATACACCTTCATTTACTTAGTTTCTTACAAATACTCACTAAATTTCAATTTAGTTCAATTTACTTACACATTAATTAATATACTTTATTTTTATTTATTTATATATATATATATATATATATATATATATATATATATATATATTGTTGTTGTTTTTAACACTTTATCTTGTGTAATGGATTCCTCATACACCACGCAACAATTCTAAAAAATACACATTCTTAATTATAATTTGCATTTCTTTTCTTTCAATACGTTTATAGTATCTAATTAATGTTAAGTTCTCACATTTTATACATCTATTTGGAATGTCAACTGATAAACGGTCACAATACCGGTTACATAGACAAAACTGTGCAATCGTTTGGGCGAAACTCTATTATCGGTCTTTTAAATGATGAGGATGATTTTAGTGTTGAAGATGATATTCGTAAAACTATTGATACAACCTTTTTTAATATCAAATTGAAATTATATTCTTTAATAAAACCGGTTCAAGAGAAATCTGAATCTTCCGACTAGTTTCAGTCTAGCTTACCTTTACCAACAATCGATATTCCTACCTTTTCAGGAGACGTTTTACAATTTCAGTTGTTTATTTGATTCGATTGTAGGAAATAATTCTAGACTAGTATTCAAAAATACAAATATTTGAGAATGTCTTTGCGCGGGGTTGCTTTGCAATCTATACACAACGTTCCTTTGAGTGGTAATAATTATATAAGCAGACCTATAACGCTATAGTTAAGGCGTTCAACAAACCTCGCATCATTGCAATGTATCATTGGACGGCAATTGGTTCTGTTCCAAAATTGAAAACCGGACATATTTCAGAATTAAAAGCATTATTGGCAGTGTTCAACGATCATCTCGCTGCTTAAGAGAGTATAAATTATCCTGTCAAGCAATGGAATCTCATTCTTGTTTACACGTTGCTCAACAAATTAGATTCTGAAACAGCCATCCATTTCAAGTTGCATAATAACTCTGTAAAGATTTGGAAGATTATTCCGCTACGCAACGTGTTAAAGATTTTCAAGTTCCTAAACAAGCGTCTTTACTAAAATAAGCTACACCCTCTGCAATATCTACCAAATGCCATTTGTAATTCAACTCACACTATTTACAAATGTTCATAATTTTTAAATCAATCACCCTTAGACAGACATAAAATTACTAAATCCAAAAATGTATGTATAAATTGTCTGAGTCGTTCGCATTCAAATAAGCATTGTAAAAGTATACAGGGTTGTCGTAAATGTGACCAAAAACATCACACTTTTCCGATTCAGTTGTTTCAGATACATTTTCAGCAGTTTCAGCAGAATCGTCAAGTTCTGCCGAAAATGACGTCACAGTCACTCATACAGTTCCATCCTTTTCAATACCACAAGCTTTTAGGAACTGCAAGAATTGACAATCAAGATAGCACCGGCCAATTTCATGAGTTGCGTTGCTTAATCGATACAGGCAGTATAATATCTATGGTTTCGAATAAATCAGTTCAACATCTTGGTTTAAAGCCAAATAAGTCCTCTACAAGAATTCAAGGGATTAACTCCGTAAATAACTTTTTTCATTATGGCCAAGTCACTCTGTTAATTCGTCCTCTTCATAATCTTCAATAGATTATAACTGTGCAACCTTGTGTTATTAATAGTGTTTGTGATAAGCTACCGTATCACACAGTTTCTGAGATAGATTGGAAATATATTGAGGAACTTCCACTATCTGACCCAACTTATTTCCGCCCGGAATCTGTTAATCTTTTTGTTCGGAGCTGATGTTTGCTTTCAAATGGTTCTTAATGATCACACTGCGGAAAGGTATGTGCTCCCTCAGCCCCGAACACCATCATCGGGTATCTGTTAATGGGAAAATGTAAATCTGAATTACCATACTCTTCTTTAGCTTTTTCATTTTTCTATATAGTATTTGTAGTTCATTAGACGATCAACTCCAAAGGTTTTGGGAAACAGAAGGTACTCCTGAGCGCAAAATCAGTGTCCTCAGCTGATACTATGTGTGAAAGCATTTTTGTGGAAGAAGTTCAACTCAAATCTGGTCGTTTCACTATGTCACTTCCATTTCGGTTAGAACGTTCAGCATTTCCTAAAAGTAGCGACCTAGCTGTCAATAGATTTTTATCCTTGGAAAATCGTCTTGTTAAGCTTCCAAAATTTTGTAATTAACATAAGCTTTTCATGCAAGAATATATTGATTTAGATCATACGTCTTTAGTTAAACCCCCACAACCGGCCTATGTTTATTGTCTTCCACGCCACTGTGTTTTGAAACCCGAAAGCACCTCAACAAAACTTCGTGTTGTATTTAACGCATGCGCAAGGAGAATCATTTATTAACAATTCCCTCTTTATTGATCCGAAGCTCCAACAAGATATCGTCAAACTTTTATTGAATTTTCGTCTTCATCCCATTGTTATGACATCTGATGTTAAAATGATGTATAGGCAAATTTTAGTTACCCCTTCTCATCGTGTTTATCAACGTATCATATGGCGTTTCTCTCCAGATGGTCGGCTTCAGGATTATTCACTCAATACACAAACCTTTGCAAAAACTTTCACCATTTCTCGACAACGATGGTTTACTTCGTGTAAGAGGTAGAATTCGCTAAGTTGCCCTTCCTATTGATAGTAAATAATCTATTTTACTGTCAGGAAAATTGAATTTTTTCTCATCGTTATATTGAATGTATTCATTGCAAGTATTTGCTCTCAGGTATACAAACAACGTTATGTCTGATTGCACAACATTTTAGAATATTGTCCGCTTAACGAGTTATCAGGCGTATTCTTCATAAGTGCGTATAATGTTGGAAAACACGTCGCAAACCACTTTCTCTCCCACTTTTTTTCTGTTCGTAGGGATATCTTCTATTATTAATATTTGCTTTTATATTCGATACATTTAAGTGATAGAATTTTGCCGCGCTCTCTTCCCTGTTATTATGCCTCTTGGTATGGAAAGCAACCAGTAGCCATTGAGGTCGTTGAAATACCGTACTGCTCTTCACCGCCCAAACCATTGACGTTGACCAGGATAAGTATGGATATATGTATAAATCTTGGCCGTGAAACAATACTTGTATCTGCGAATTTTCATTAATCTTTTGATAGATAGATAACTTCATAGCATCATTTGGAGTTACATACGGAAATTTCCATGTAACTTACGTCAAGTCGATCTTAACATCCGTTTCGCCGCTGTAGCAGTCCACGTCGGCCAACTAACACCAGTACTTGATGTATATTGACTAGAGGCCTCGTATAACCCTCTAGGCAGAAGGTGGTCTTGGTGCTGTTTAACAGTTGAAGAGGTTTGTTTTGCGGACTCCATGCATGCAATAAACAGGTACTTTAATCGGCGGTATGAGCAAAATCCTTTAATGGTGCTGTTAATGCCAGGTAAACGTACAGTTTCAATCACCTGATCGCGTAACATGAAACTAATCTCATCGAAGAGGAAGAGGGACACATTATTCGTAAGGTTATACTCTTTATTTGCTTTCTTCTTTGTTTGCTTCCTTAGGGGCCAGAGTACCTTCCAAATATATAGCACTATCATAAGTAGCTGAAATGAGATAGGCTTTTTGAAGAAACAGATTAATCTCATCGGAGTTACTGTATAGGTTTGTTGTGTACGGATGATAAGTTTGATGATCGCATTCCACTATCATATCCTCGTACCTGACCTCGGTGAATAAACTTTCTAACGCTTCTTCCATATCATCTTAATACTTTATAGCCGAGATATTGTAGAAACTGAACGTCTTCTTGGGGTAACGATGTGCTCTCGTCTACAGATAGAGACCTACTGCCGAAAATCTTAAAGCCCATACTTCTTCAGTTCCAATCTAATAGTTACTTTCTCGTTACCAAAGTCTACTAATCGACCCTTGATCAACCAATTTCAAGGTTGTGTTATCTATACGTCGCGTAAGTGCAGGTAAATAAATAACTGTAGGCGGCTCCTTGCTTAATTTATAACCTAGTTCAACGTGTACATCAAACTCGAAGGTTGTATGCGACTGCTCACTGTTCTTATATGCGCTCCAGTTAAACTAAACCCCACATGTATATTTGAGGTGTGAATTATTTGAACATCCAAATCAGATTCGTGGGTGTGGCCTGGCCTGTACACGTTAAGTGAGAAGCCGAGCATGCGTCCAATAAAATCCGCCTGCTTAAAGTCCACCTAATGTACAGATGGGTAATTTACCAATTTCACGCATAACTCCAATTAAATGTTTTCTACATAGCGGTGTTGATTATGCTGGAGCGTTTAAAGCCACAATGTCAAAGCACAGAGGCATTAAATTTTCCAAGGCATGTATTTGTCTCTTTGTCTGCATGGCTATTAAAGCCATACGTTTAGAACTTGCCTCTAATCTTTGCACTCAAGATATTTAGCTGCCTTGAAACGCTGCATTGCCAGACACAGACGATGCTCCGATTTACATTCATATTGTGGAACCAACTTTGTTGGTGCGTACCGCGAACCCAACCATGTTATGACTGATGCTGCATTCACGGAATACCTTAAATGGCATTTCAATCGTCGGGGCCTAATTTAGGTGGGCTATGAGTAGCCGCAGTAAAAATATCAAAACAGACGTGGTTCATACCCTGGGTGAATCACATATGACGAGTTTTTGTTTCAGATCGAAGCAGTCGTTAATTCTCGTCCCTTGACTCCTTTCATAAATGACACAAATGATCTTCGTGTTCTTACCCCTGGACATTTTTTAATTCATGACACCTTAGCCTCCTTGTCTGAAAATGATGTTTTAGAAATACCAAGTAACCGCTTAACCCGTTGACAGCTAATATCTCAAATTCATCAGCATTTCTAGAAGCGTTGGTCCCGTGAATATCGACACACTCTCAATCAGCCACAAAAGTGGTCGATTGAAACCGAACCCGCTCAACTTGACACTTTAGTCCTAATTAAGAATGATAGTTCTTCACCATTACATTGGCCTATTGGTCGAATTGTATAATTGTTGTCCGTCAAGGACGGCCAAATTCGGGTAGCTGGTGTACGCACATCTAACGGTGTATTGCGACGACCCATTACACAGTTGTGTAATGTCTTCTTCCAATTGATATTTAAAATACCGTTGTATTTTGGTGGGCAGTATGATGGGTTTACATATATATATATATATATATATATATATATATATATATATATATATATATATATATATATATATATATATATATATAATACATGGCCCTATTATATGTTGTAAGTGAGAATGCGACAGCCGGTAACAAAATGACGCCGTAGGACCACACTATCTGCGTTACATAATTTTCATATTGGACCGTTATGTACTGTGTTGGATTTTTTATATAACACCATAATTTTATACGCATTAATTTGCGATTTTAGACACAGATTGCGCCACTTTCAAATTAAACTTTTTGTAGTATTTTAGTAAAGATATCATTACCTATAACCTAACATAAATATTATTCCTAGTTAAATGATATCGAATATCCATGATTTATATATTAACTACAATTACTACTCTTAAATCTTAAATATTCGTTTCTTACGGTATCCTAACATTAGGGGATATTAAAACCTTGTGATAGCACACTTAGTTTAAGTTATATAATAATAAAAATATCCAATTCAAGCTATTTGTGAGTTAACTGTTAATCTCGCTTTACTCAGATAGTAATTTTTCTTATTTAACTTTTTTAACCTATGAATGGTTTTCTTTGATCCCATATTTTTATCACAGTCGATAAGTAAAACAGTTTTTTTTAACGATATTTTGTGTAAGTTTTCATCGTTTGGAAGTCTCCTATTGTTTTGTTTTGGAACCTTCAACTATCAAAGAGATGACATAATACTTGTCATACATGATTGTGCGTGGTAATTTCTCAAGCATATTATAGCGTTTTTGATTAGATGTGAAGACTGGGGTGCATAGTAACTAACACATTTGTTTGGTAGGTTTGTAGAAAAATGTGTTCAGAAGAACTAGAATGGGAATGTAAATGTGCTCTTGTATGCTGATGCAGCGATGATTTAGATTGGGGTTGTAAAACGTGGATCAAAAAAGTTATGGATCTTGAATACATGTTTGTAATAAACAATATATATATATATATATATACCGGGTGGCCACCACCAACGCGTCGGTCTCTAGCACCCAAACGACTGAATTTTTTCAAAATCTGCTTTGGCGAGAATATGTAACCTTCTAGGACTACAATCTAAAATTAATTTGATTTATACAGGGTGATCTACAAACATGTTACTTATCAAAGTTATATTATTTTAAATGGAATATCCTCCTTTCTAATTTTTTTTTGAAATAAGGTGTAAAAATAAGGTAGACTTTCATTAGAGTTTCCTATCCTAAACCTTACAGTTTCCGAAATATTTAACGTTTTTGAAAATGTAGGGTTGTCAAAAAATTCAAGTATTTTTCGATTCAGAAAAGATGAGACAATCTAATCTAGGTCATCGTAATAAGGATATTTGGAAGTACGTATTCTGTTGTTTATTGTTTCAAATCATAATTTATAAAATACAAAGAATAACGCGTAAAGTTAACAAACTTCAAGTTAAATATCTTTGTTATTTTAAATACAACGCCAAGAAATTTTTATCGGAATGGAATAGTCTTTTGACAATAGTTCGAACTGTATTAGGGTTCCTATACCTAACTTCAATGCTTTTCGAGAAATTAGTGTATTTGTTACATTTTAGAAATTACACCATTCTCCTTTATTACCCTTTTAAGTAGCTACAGGCCAATTGCAATCATACAAATCATATCAAAAGATTTCGAGATACCTATTAAGAAACCAAATTCTTTTATAAACGAGTGCTATCTGATTATAAATTTCAATGGAAATATTAAAAAACTACTTATAACAGACACTCAAGGCTGTTCACATGCAGTAATGGGCCTTTGATATTCAACATGTTTGTCATGGTCTGAAGACGGTATTGACTACAGAATGAACAAAAAAACCCTTATCAAATTAAAATAAATAGTTGTGCAACATCATGCATACCAATCAATTGAAAATGCTGTAAAAGTGTGACAAATTTAACACACATTTTTTAATTGTTTATTCAGTCAATATAAGATTAATCTGTAAATGAGACTACACCACCACTACTGAAATTTAAATGAATGTATTAGTAAATGCATGAAAAGCTAATGTCAGAAAATCTTTACTACCTGATCCGGCCTTTTGTAACCAATTTAAAAACCTAACAATATTAACGTATAACTGATATGATTAATGAATACAATTTTTTTGTTATTTCTGGCTAATGTTAATTTAAGGTAATGGATGTGTCAAAGCTAAATAACATAATTAATTAAAGTAACCGAATCGGTTAAATTGTCATTTAGTTAAACCTTAATTTCAGGCAGCAGGTACAGAGGCAAATTACATTTAGGATATTAGTAGTCCATATTCTGTATAACACAGCTGCAAAGATATTTTATAGTACACCAAAGTACCAAACATGTAGTACTTGGAGCAACGGTACCATTTCTATTATACACAATAATGCATAATTTTTTAGAGTCTTGGAAAAGGCTTTAAATGTCAAAATAAGAAATTGTAATGATAGAAAATAGTTTTTACTGTAAATCGTATCTCGTTATCAAACTAAATATTATTTAACCGTACATTCAAACTTATAATAAACTAAAAAAAAACACTTTTTGCAAAGGAAGTATAAAATATAAGCTAAGCAAGTGACTAAATTGCTAGATAATTTTTCATCCTTATTTATTTACTTTACCTCTCAACAACTCCTGCTGTATAAGGCCCAAAATCGGCCTCATCTGGAATATAATTCTCACCTTTGGGTTAGTGCTCCCCAATACGCTCTTGACATCGTTGATCGTATTCAAAAGAGAGCGATTAGGCTTATAAATGACCCGTCCTTAACTTCTGACAAACAGTCCCTTGAGCATAGAAGGATGGTGTCAGTTCTTTCTCTGTATTATCGTTATTACAGCGGCTATTGTACTGCTGAATTATATTCTTTGATACCATCTCGGGCTATCTTTGCGAGAAACACTCGGTTCGCTCATTCACATCATCAGTATGCAGTACAAATCTCCACTTGTCGTACCACACGCGCAATCCACATTTTCTACACGGCTTCTAAACTCTGGAATGATCTCCCTAGTTCCTGTTTTCCTCTCGCTTATGATATAGAAAATTTAAGGTAGCTATTCATAGGCATCTATTGGCAATTCATTATCACTCTATCCATCCTTCTAAGTCTTCCTGAGTGCTTTAGCACGATAGGCCTAATTTAGCCTGTTCAGGTCCACAATCATAAAGAAAAAACTGCACAAGTCCGGAGGTACACCTCAACATCAATAAAGTAAAAATGTTTATAAACAACTTAAAAGTAACAACACATTTACAACAGCAAAATTTATAATAACGTAAAAACTACTACACAATAGAAATAGAAACTTATAAGGAGTTAACTACTGTGTTCATGCAATCTTGTAGATCAGTATGTAGCAGTTAATTGATCTGAAAGTAAAATAAAAAGAAAACAATTAGAACAAACATAGCATATTATAACCAGAAAATTTTTAATATATATTATCTACGACTAATACATTTGACCACATGTACAGCTTTCACTTAGCCAAGCCTAACGTTACTGTATTTGCCAAAATCTTAGTTCGTGTAAAAAGCCTTAACCCTTTCGGTACTGACGGGACCTATTTATCCCACACCTCGTTTAAAAATTACTATTGGGCTTATAAACCGTCTAAAATACATTAGTCTCTATCAGTAGTAATTTCAATCCGTGACATGCACTTTTGTTTGCCGCCTGCAATAAAACAGCTGATCAGCCAGTTTAAGCTAAGAATTTCACGAGTGCACATAGTTGAAGAGTTTCTCTCCCATGCCGTTTCTTTTGTAAATATGAGCAGGTATGTTACGTTTTATGTGTTTACACTATTAATCATTTGAGGAATAATTAATAGTAGTGTATTTGTAAAAAAACTGCGTCACGTGTGTTATGGGACATATATCCCTATAGTATTTTAACTCGGGACTTCTTTATCCCTGCCGTAATTTTCAATCATATATTTTCTAATCCTTTTCAGACGAAATAAGCCTTTTAGGCGAGAAGAACACAATATTTTAGTGAGCATTTATCTGAAATAGAATCGGAGCCTGACAATGATACAGATAGCGACTCGGAATACATTCCTGATGGTGAAGTAGATGGCGCGTTATGCAGCGAGGAAAGTGAAAATGAAGTTCTTTTTCATGGCAGTAATGTTGAGCAGGATTTGTCTTCGTCAAGCGACGATTTAGCAGGGAAACACGATCAGCAAAGAGGAATAAAGAAAAACAAAACTCAGAATCAGAAGAAGAAGAGATTATCGAGCAAGATCAAGGTAGATATTTCACAACCTACAGCTGTTATCTGGTCAGAGCAACTGATTTATTTTTACCTCGAAAACAAATACCAGTAGAGCAAAGTCCTGTTATACTGGCAGAGCTAGATCGTAGCTCCTCAATACTAGATGTATTTTAAACTTTTCCTAGAAGTCTCTTCATATTTATTTCGGATTGTACCAAGGTTGGAAATATTGGAACAAAAAGTAAAAAGAAATTGATTCAGAAAACTGATCCTCATGGAATGATGGTTCTTGTATGTACATGTTGGTTATGTGCTACAATCGTTTCGAAAGTTCATATGTACTGGTCTCAAAATACATCATTAGGTAACGTAACGATCAAAACAGCTATGAGGAGAGACATATTTTTTTACTATCTTCAAAACTTTATTTCAATCAACCCAATAAACCAAAAGATGCTAGTAAGACATACTATGTGGATGAATTGATTTCTTGTTTGAAGACATCATTTCGACGTGTGCGATCAGATTCGACATTTCAAAGCATTGACGAGACGATGGAAAAATTCAAAGGTAGGTCTTCTCTCAAGAAGTTTGAAGCCGATCAAACGCGGCATGAAACTGTGGCAGCGTTGCGACTCTAAGACAGGATACATTTACGATATGAACGTGTATGCCGGTAGAGGGAATCAACTGCAACCGGAAACATTGGAACATTAGGAGAGAGTTGTCAAAAGCTATGTGAAACTATTAGGAAGAAAGATGTGGCGATATGCTTCGATAGATTTTTCATGTCAGTGGATTTGGTAAACACATTACAGTTTTCTTGTACAAGAACCTGTAGCGAAACCGCAGAGATGTACCAAAGTTTCAAACCAAGCTTGTTCAAAGGGAGATTCAAAAATGTTATGCAACAACTTTGGTTCTTTGGCAATGATTTGGCAAGATACTAAGTTATAGATACTAAGTACTGGTACTTAGTAACTGTCACAAAATATCCTAACAGAAGTTTCTAGAACTGGCAAAGATGGCTCAAAGAAAACCTTTCCTTGCCCAGAAGCCATTTCATTTTATAACACCTACATGAGCGGCGTAGATCTCGCAGATCAATTTTCAGCTTTGTATGGCCCAACCGTAAATCAAATAAATGGTGGAAAAAAGTTTCAGAAACTTTTGATGTCAGCTGCATCAAATAGCTGGATAGTTTACCAAGAGCTGCAGCACAAGAAGGTGCCTTTCATTGATTTCTTGGTTACACTTGCTGAACAACTAACAGGATATGGAAAGAAAGAGCCATATTTCAAGGAAGAATTACTTCAGGTAAGTTCTAAAACAGATACAATATAATGTTTGGTTGCTACAAAATGTATTTTTATTTCTAGGTAGACCATCGCTAAGGGCCTAAGCCATGTTCAATATTGCCGATCATCTACCAACAGAAGGTAAATCTCGTCGCAGATGCTGTTACTGCGCAAAAAAGAAAATTGAAAAAAGTACCAAAACTATTTGCATGGCCTGCGATGTCTTGTGCAAATCTTGCCTTTACCTTACCATAAGTAAAATAGACTAAAAACTTATTTTTGTTACTTTTATAAGCTAAATGTAAATGCTTTGAGTTCAATACATTTTTTCAAATTACTATTTTTACTGCTGGGACATGTATATCTGATGAAATCCTGTGGGTCATATATACTTACTTACTTTTTCAAAACTAGAAAAATAAAAAATCTAAATTCATTTAGGATCTTTAAAACAGGATACTTATCACAAATTTGAACAAAAATGTTGAACTTCAAAAAATTTAAATTCGTACCGAAATGGTTAAACCAATAAACCGAGTAGAATTATCTTAGCATCTTGCTAAGATATCTATCAAGTGGGTTCACTTGTTTTAAGAAATTTTACGTTGGCAAAATTTTTGTGAATAGTAAAATTATTCAAAAGTATAAATAAATTTAGAAAATCTACTTTAGAAGCAAAATCTTGATTCTGATAACATTTCAATCAAAATTACACTGCAAGACTATTCGTTTTAAATGATTAATATAAAAACCTATAATTTACATTTTTAAAAGTGCTTCAATTTACTAGCAATAGCAGTTTTGACTGCAGCAGGAGTTAGTTACGTAAATTCAGAATTTTGATGTATAGCCTCTTTACATTCAGTGGTACTTGGTAAAATACCATTACGAAGATGGTACAAAAAAATTTGATTTAATTTAGTCTTCATAGAAGTACTCCACTTTTGTCGAGTATACCTAAAAAAACACTTCAGAATGCAACATGGCTGAAAACAGTCGGTACTCCTGTTGTGAATAGTGCCACGTTGTTTGACAAGCTTATTGTATAACCACAGCCATGCAGATGGTGATGATCTTGAGTGAAGTTCGACAATATGAGGAAGTTGTTCAAAAATTTCAGCTGTAGAAGGAAGCTTATCCATTTCCTAAATGACTGATAACAGCTTGTTTTTCCAATGGACTCTATGGTGTTTTAGTGGAACATATACTTGTTAAACCTATAAATATATGTATATTACAATAACATACACAAAAATTTACGAACCACTTACCTATACTATGGTGAACTTTCTTTCTGGTGAAAGCTGTATATTTGCCCTTATAAGCTGCAATTGATTCATGATGGTTTTCAACATTCTCTGCATCATCATCAGATCGATGTTCTTTGAGTCGAATCTACAAATATTTCTCACCGAAATAATGAAAATTAAGTTTTACATATCACTTACCCCAAACGAGCCGACGTCTTTCATCATTTTTGGAAGGAAGAAGATTTAGCGTTGAAGGCAGTAGGTGACCCGCGATTCTCTTAAACATCATAATTATCTGTGAATTCTTCATCAAATGAATCATTGCTTCCTTGTATCGTTTCAAAAATTTTTGACATTTGAGTAATATCTCTGCTTTCTATGGGCATGCGATAGATATTGTCATGTATATTAATATCATGATCCATAAACTTAGCAACATCTTTAATTATGTTGTCAGATAAATCTCGAATGGCACCTCCGTATAACTTGCTTTCTCAACTGCGTTCCTCATAAATAATGAGGCTTTTAGCACCACACCAAGTAGCATAGTTCCTTAAAAGGATATACGCTCTTAAATACTTATGTCGGTGGTCTATTGAAGGAATACCAAACACATATGGATTATCAGAGTACATCTGCCTGTTCTCGTTTTTTAAGCACAAGGTTTATGCATAAGACAATTTCAAAATTAAATAACACTGGAACTGTACGGTACAACTTTCCACGAATTTCGAATCGTTTACAGCGTCTTGCCAGACAAGTCTTTTCCCATATCACTTACACTACCAATTAGATCTCCACCTGAGTGTAATTCTGATCATATCATGGTGATGCTGGGAGGATACTTCCACACCAGTAAATTCTAACAAAATGGCTAGAATATCAAACCGGATGATAGATACACACTTATCTTCCGTAGAATAGGAAGACGCTAAATTGCACGTGCTTTCACATGAACATTAGAAAGAAGTTTACGACCTAGTACCGTTGCGTTTTTGGCTGTGTCATTATGTAGTGATCTACAGAACTTGACATATAGGTGCAATGTTTGCTTACTAAAAAATTCTGAGCAATAAAAACGAGGCAAGTAATTTTTAGAGTGCGGATGGAATTCTTCTTTTGAACGTCTAGTGACAAACAATTGACCAGTGTTGTATTCGAGATTTGTGTTATGTATAAAATCACCGTGTCTCCTAGTAGCATCAATAACTTTTCTTCTGTCAGTGTGTAACGCCCTTTCTTTTACAATGATTAAATTAAAAGGGTTTAATTTAATTTGCCTCGGTCTAGCTCAAATCGGGTCTTGTCTTAACAAGACGGGGGTGGTTCGTATCATGGTGCTCAACACTGTACACTTTGAATAATACAACAAAACTATTTTAAACGTATATTACCTATTTGTTTACAAAACTAAAATAATCTAACCTACAGGAAATAAATTAACAATAATACAACAAAACAAATCTTATTGGGTGTTACCCGGGATGTCCTGGTTAGCAGCGCCCGTTTGGCTGGTCCCTCGTGGACGGTAGTGGTTGTTACTGGATCCTGAGCCGCTTTTGTGGAAATATAAATTATTGTGGTTCAATTTCTGGTGTGTTATGACCCAAAAATGCTACTCATGACGATTTAATTTTGTCTGTTACGCCCGCTCAGGCCTGCCCTGTACACGGTAGCCTGATGTTTGTTCAGGTGGCGCTGTGTAAAATTCTATAGCTTAGATAAGCCGGGAAAACGATCGCGTTGGTGTCTTTAAGCAGGTCAAAAGAAAATCAATAATTTAAAGTAACGCTTTATACAAGACAGGTTAATATTTACATGTTTTAAATGCAAATCGTACGTCAATCATCTACCCTAACTAAACAGGCTGATCTCAGGATTTCTTGATTAATGGAGAACGTATTTACAGTAATGAAATGAATATCTAACATTTAATTATGCCCGGAAATAAATGTATTAATTCATTATTATTAGAAAAACGTCTGTTTTGTTAAACGCGTATACTTTTCGTATGCGAAACTTGTTCTAACTAACAAATACAGGGTAGACGAGTTTATCACGATCTTTTACGTTAATTATTATTAAAGATTGCTTCTTTATTAATTGTTATAAACGAATTAATTGAGGCGAGTTTACACGACCTTTTAGGACTGCGTGTACTAAATTGAATTCGAGAATTGTTTCCGATGCAATGCAGGTGTTTCAAGTAAGTGATTTATATGCGATAAGCAGGAGTACGTTTAATGTAATTTATCACGTATACGCATCACGGATTCGTCTTTACATCTGGAGGATCACGCGGGTGATCTCTACGAATGCAGCTTCTGGTATTGAGTACCTCTAGGTCAAGGCGTCGCTTGTTTGTATTGCTGATTTTCCTCAGGATCAGGTCGGTGTATTGTATGTGTAATGTATGTGTAATATCTGGTTAATGGAGAGCCTTTCGTAGATTCTGGGTCCAGCCGTCGACTGCTGTACCAAGGGATCTCCCGGTGGAGCGGTAGAATTTGAGCAGTACCTCTGGGTAAGTGGAAGATGCCTTCTGGGCGTTAGCCCAAGCAAGCAACGTCCTGGTTTGTGTGTATGTGTGCCGAAGGCAACTTCAGGCTATACAGCCCGGCGTATACTCTAGTGTGTGTATGAATGCAAAAGGTAACTTCGGGCTATACAGTCCGGCGTATAGTTCTAGTGTGTATACTGGAACGGTTAGATAACTTCAGACTGTACAGCCTGTCGTTTCTTTAGGTGTCTGGTGTAATATTTAGGAAAAGTGGTGCAATAAAATGCTGATTTACTGGTGACGGCGGCGAAGTAACGCGACTAAAGATGTACGATGGTTCAGGATAAACGGATGCGGTAATCGGCAGGTTGGCGACGTATACAACGAAACTAACTACGGTAGGCGCGCGGTCTGGATCTCGGTTCTGGCTGTTCTGACGCGAGCGTGTCAGGATAGCGGAGTCGCAAAATAATAAAAATAGTAGTCGCGATTGAGTAGAGTAGTCGCGGAAAAAGCAGTAGGAAGTAGTAGTCGCGAGATAGCAAACGTAGGAAGCAGTCGCGGAATCGCCAGTAGTAGGATTTCTTCCGGTAGCGCCGCAGTTTTTATAGCTGATTCGCGGTGGGTGAATCCGGCTTCTATGCTGGGGTCCTCTGGCTGTGATTTGGCTGAAGGTTCTCGGACGTAAGAGCATTTGATGCTTTTTAATATCTACGTCGGAGGATTGAAATTAATTATTTATGGTGCAATATCGCGTAATGGGTTTTAATTTTAAACAACTTTACCTATCTTAATTACTGTATCGCAATTAAAAAGAATTAATTACATAAATTTTAGTAAAGTTAAGCTGGATCTTTACAAGTGGACCTAAAATTAAAATATAAGAATATTACCTAGTTATGAAACCATCTTACCTGGTGGTAGGTTAAAAATGTTCTTACTGCTTTTCGTTCTTATGCGATACTTCTAAACGTTGCGAAAATTTTTATATAATTGTTTGCAATAGGTACATATAGAGCTGGGAAGATACTTTTAAAAAGTATTTAAATACTAAATACAAGATACTTTTACTATGAAAAAGTATTTAAATAAAAGATACTTTTGGATAAAAGTATTTAAATATAAGATACCAAAAGTATTTAAATACTTTTTGGAAAATTACTTTTATAGAAATAAATACTTTTATATTTTTATATGTTTATTATTTAAGTAGATGTACGAAATACTGAAACTATTTAATAAACAGGTATACGTTTCTTACAAGTCGCATGTTGAACATATTAAATACATAAAGTAAATGACTCCGTATAAGCACAAAAAGTGTTAAGTAAAGCGAATTTTATAAAAGAACCTTTTACAACTACAACACATGTATTTATTAAAATATGTGTTACAATAAATAATGTATTTACATTAAACATTATTTGCTTTTAATAATACCAAATTTTCAAAATTTGAGTCTGCCAACATGCCGGGTGATGTATATGTAATAAGTTTCTATTTTAATTTGGAATAATCCATAATGCTCATTACTCAATAAGTTTGATTACATTAAAAACGAGGCGGATGGTTGCAATTGCAAGTACAATATTTCAATACACCTTGTCACCTTCGTCCAAGCACGGTATAAAAATATTATTGTTAGTTGTTATACAATTAACACTAGGTAACCTCTTTGTGACAATACGCTGCTAAGAAGAGAACTCATTATTTTATTATTACAATTTATATAAATCTTTTGGAAGTATTTAAATATTTCTAAAGTGTATTAGTATATAATATTTTAAAAGTATTTAAATAGTTTAAAAGTATTTAAATAGTCTAAAATATTTAAATACTTTTACAAGTATTTAAATATTTTAAAAGTATTTAAATACTTTTACAAGTATTTAAATATTTTAAAAGTATTTAGATACTTTTTAAATATAAGATACTAAATACTTTTGAAAAGTATTTAAATCTTAAATACAAGATACTTCTACAGGAAAGTATTTTAAATAGAAGTATTTAAATACTTTTTGTATTTAAATACTAAAAGTATTTAAATATCGAAATATTTAGCTCTGGGTACATACAAAATTACGTCTTGTTTTCTACCTCTAGCAGAATCGATAGATACATTTTGAACTACACCTTGGATTTTATAGCTACAAGATGCATCGTTATTTGTGTTCTATCAAAAACATGTTTTCCTCTTTTAGTTTTAGCTATAATTTCATCATTCACATCATCATAATTTATGCTACTTGTCTCCTCTAAGGGAACTGGTACATCTACTAAGAAAAAACAATAAATGTTGAATAAATCTTGTATTGTTAAATCTACCTATATCATTCTTACAAGATTGTAATGGAAATGAAATATTTGCTGATATGTAATGTATGGAAGTATAAATATTGTCAACTGTATCCATCATGGAATTTTCATTTATATTATCAACAAGCACTGATCCATATAATCAACATTTATGGGATATTTCCTGTGAAGAAGTCTGCATATCTATCAAAAAATGCTAAAAATTCAGGACTTTAAAATTTCTTAATTGCACCTGTATTTTATTCAACTCTATCTGATAATGCGTCGACTGCAAATCAGCCAATGTCTGTGTCAGAATTATTAGAAATGGCATTTGTAGAAGTATTTACATGTAATTCCTGTGCACCAGCAGTTTGCATATCTGAAAAAGATGAGGATTTCATGTGTTGATAATAATGTGAATGTGTATATTACAGAATACACATATTCTCCATTGTATGTGGGAGAATTAAATACTATATTATAATCATGACCATTTTATAGTAACACATCATCAACTTGTACCGTAGTTTGTGTGAACCCATTATTATAAAAACAGACACTGGCAATTCTGAAAATATTCATAGGTACTTTAACATTATCATTTTGATTCTGATTAAAGAGTCAGGGCTTTTAAATCCTCAGAAATGTTCTTTTGAAGATTGGTTAGTGTACCAATTGCCGGTAAACCATCTGAAACAGTACCATTCTGTTGTTGATCAAGACCTTTTGTTAATGGATCATACATACAAACGTTTGAAGAACTACTAATTAAATTGATTGGAACTGTGAAGTTATCATTTTCTTATAAAAAACAAGAAAACACACACACAGTTCTTAAAAATTGCTAGAGAATAGCAAATGCTTTCAGAAGATAGGATACGTTACAGCTATAGTAATAAACATGTTTTTTAGTTTGATAAAGTTAAATTATTATTTTTCTCAAACCACGTTTTACACTATTCAAACTAGCAGAACTGTCCTTAAATGGTAACGAACAAAATAGTGTATCCTATCTTCTGAATGAAGCAGTTTTATAGCATTTACTATTCTATATATATTTTAATAAATAAATGAGTTGTAAATGTTCTCAAATCTAACCGTTAAAATAACCAGAGATCCAAACCACTCAATATAAGATAAAGCCGTTGTCCCAGTCGGTTGATTAAAGTAGGCCGGTTCAATCTTTTGATTTGCTTAATTACTACAAATTTATGCTTGGTTATTTCCACTTAACATAAATATAGTAACTGCAATACAACAATAATAAAAATTATCTCGGACACCAAGTTATTTTTTGATTATGCTCCGAATAACTAAACCGAAAAAAATATACAAAATATCTTTATTAAATATTTAAATTTAGAATTATATGAAATATATCTTAAAAACTAATTGTAGTAACCTTAAATTACTAAATTATGGATATAAATACCTGTTAGAAACTGTTGTACACAACATTTTAATAACATCTGGTATCTAAACAAATACGGAAAATGTAAACCAGGTGATGTAATCTTTACCAATATTGCGCAATATCTCGTAAAAAATGCTGTACGTTGTAAACCATACCAAAGATGAATTTTACTTCTTACAAATTTATCTTCATGAAATTTGAACAATCCAATGTTTATTGCATTCTCTCGAAAGTTCAAATAAAAAATGGGATCTAAATATAGATCTGAATTACTTGCAAAATTGTAATCATAAGCATCAAAAATGCCAAAAGTGGTGAAAATCCCAAAAGTAAAAGTGCCTACAAAGAGCAAATGTTTTAAATTTTAATATACGAATTAAATGAACCTTACCATTAAATCAATGGCACTTTTCACAAAATTTAGGCGGAAACCCAAAAATGACTTTCTGTATACACAGAATACATCAAGAAAGTGAAGCAAAAGACGCTTAGGATGTCAGATGATATAGCGGTGCGCGAAAAAAGGTGTGCAAAAAAATAAGTGCAGAAAAAATAATTCACGATACGGAAGCATAAACCCCTAAAAAGAAATGCAAATTAAATTGCCTACCACAACTTATAATTCATTAATAATTAAAAACTTTCTTTATTTACAACTAAATGAACAAAGAACGTAAATTACTGTATATTTTAATACAACTCCAAAATGGGTTGTTACAATTCTCTAACAATTTTTTTAAAGAACTGTGTGTGTAAGTCTTTTCTTGTTTTTTTCTAAGAAAATAATAACTTCACAGTTCTAATCAATTTAATTAGTAGTTCTGTAGATTCAGGCTCATTATAAGCTATCCATCTTACTTGAAATTTAATGTAGAATACGGTGGTAGTGTTAAAGTTCGAGGAATATTTCAAAATATCCCATAATTTCTAAATTTTTGGGTAAATGTACAGTTTTTTTTTTTTTAAACAAAATAATTCTTCTTTAAGTGGGCGTATGAATTTCTTTAATTGTTTATTTGAATCGCATATATGTTTTTCTATCACACAACAAAATTTTTAACACTAAGTCTAGACCACCCTGTATATTCAAAATCACGTTCATCACAAATATTGACTGACATATTCGAATAACGTCAACACAAAAAAATTCTGTAAAAAATACTATCTTTGGGGTTTAAATGGTGTATTTTCTTATTTATGTTTTATATAAATTAAACGTTTCGATAACAATTACAGTTATCGTCCTCATTAAATAGTAAAATCTAGGAAATTACTTGAGATGTGTCATAACAAATCTATTAAATTTGTTATAACATCTCTAGTTTATATTATTCAATTCATCGTAAATGTATTGACACGTGCTGATATAAATCATCCATAAATGAAACAATAAAGTAACAAAGTTCAACTTTTTACCTCATAGTTTACATAACTAACAACCCCATCCATTTAATGTCTAAAAATAATAATTATCTTCGAATCATAACTTCAACAAAGAAAAAAAAACTTAAAACTTAAATCGACAACATAATGATTAATTATTCGAAGAGTTTTGCAACTTCCGTAAATTTAAAACAAATCACTTACAAACAAAAAAAAATGTAAATTTTTAATTATGTGACATATGCGTGATTAACCAAGTTCAAATGTAATTCACGTAACAACTTAAATTTTGAAAGGGTTAATATTATGGCAAGTTTTACATCGTTCCTTCGCTGACCGGTCCGGTCCGCTTACTGCGACTTTCGTCGTAATCGCAATGTAATGATAACTCTGGTCTGAAATTACGTACAGTATTGTCTCCTTTACGCCAGAGCGACGCATTACGATAAAAGAATAACGTGTGTCTTGAGATTCATATATGGTTGGTCCAGAACAAGACAGGTCTAACTCAAAAAAAGCGATTTTTCAGGGAAGCCAATTTAAGTTTCTTCTCTTCCGTTCGCTGCGTTATCCGATTGTTGAAATTTTGCACGAATCATCACTATCATAGAACTTTCCTATAGATTTCAGAAATTTTCCCTCTCTATTCAATATTATTTTTTATGAGTAATTTATGGGCAAAATTCAAGATGTCCCTTGCACCGAAATATTTCAGATTCGTCAAAGATAACTCCAGTCTTTATTGATACAAAAACTTGAAAAACTCTTCATTCTTTATAAAACAAGTATAAAAATATGAAAGAAAGTAAAACTAACAGAAAGTACGGTAACTACTTTTCAGACTAATCCCTATTCTCTCAATCTCAGTGGTAACTTTTCTTCAGACTAGGTAGGTACTTTTATCACGATTTGTGGATGCAGTAAGCTTTTCATTGTTTTGAGTAAATCACAGCTTATTACAAGACATAGCTTCTGTACAATAATAGTATAAGTAAAATGAAAGTCGTGTGAAAGCAAATTATACTTAGATACCCTAAAAATACTGTGTAAATTGGTAGAAACTCAACAATAAATTTACATAGGTGAAAGAAAAAGAAATAATAATAATATGAGGAATATAAGTATGGAATATGGAATGACAGTGCTTGAAACCCATGAAAGTGGTCAGATCGCACCTTCTATAAATTTTCATAGAATTGCAGATGAACTACTCGACGGTTCTTGTTCTGGTTCGCTATGTTGATAGATTTAAAATCTTGCAGAGAAAAATGTTTTATATCGGAAAAATCCGGCTCATCCTTGTGGGTTTCAATCACACTGATATCAGCGATTGGTACCTTCTCACCCTCTTCATTGAATAAAGCGTCCGGTATTTTCAAGTCGGCTGGAGGTGTCTTCTTTGCATGTGAAACGATGGAAACATAATTTTCCAGGACGTAGATCGGTGAGGCTTTTCTGTATTTCTTTACAACTCGTTCAATCACAGAATGAACGTTGTCTCCCTCGTTTTGAGTGTGTCCAGTTACTAAGAATTTGTGGGTTATAGATCTGATATTTTTAAGATTCCACGTGGCAAACATGAACAGGGAAAAAATAAATCGATTTTTTTGCTGACCTCCGCAGTTATCGATATAAAAGACGACATCGACTGGGGTATCGACAGTCCTGTTCAGGTTTTCGAGGTACAACCAGATGCAACTGCCAATTTCGTTGGCACCAAGTTTTGCTTGGCTTGGCCTTCGACTGTAGTTCGTACATAGTAAAGTTATACATGTTCAATTTGGGCACGTAATAAAATGCTGATGATTCTCCTTGAGGGCAAGGCAAAGAAGCTTGTAGGTCAAAAACGGTCACAATTTTATCTGATCCTTTATCTGCATCCTTTTCTGATCGTGCCATATCCTTTTCTCTCAAATGCTGTCTGTAATTATTTTCGAGCTGTGATTTTTCAGATTCAGAGGCGCTCAGGTAGCCCAAACAAAAATTACACTGATCTTTTTTAGGGCAGTGGAGAGCAATGTTGAACTCTGTGTTAAATACAAAGGCGTACATTGAGTACTTAACGAACGTCTGGCCAGCCTCTTTCTTGATCTCGACGTAATCACGATACAGATCTGCAATAGACTTTCCGCCTTCAATGTACTCCTTTTTACTATTCGACCGGCAGTGGTGACTTTCGAGTCGAGGTATAGAGTTGATGTGATTTCGTACACCTTCCTTCATCTCAGAAGGAAGAGTAGGTTGCTTCTGGTGTTTTCCTCTTTGGTCTGGCTCAAAAATACCCCCAATGTTGATATTTTCCTTCATTATCGCAGTGCTGACAGATCTCGAGCACTGATATTGAGAGTGGCCAAGAAAAATATCTTGCACACACATTTTTTTCGTCCATCAATGGTGAAATAAAATGCTTTGTTAAGGGCTCTTTGTGTTTTATCTGATCGACCATAGCGGTATCGGGGTTTGATTTTAGAAAGACAACTGTTCAAGAACGTTCTTTGCAAATGAATATTCGAGAGGTTCCAGTATTCTGTGAAAATTTCTCTGCGCCTTTCCTTGCTTATGTTCGCTGCACATTTCAAGCGACATTTTGCTTCGTTGCATGGAGGCTGTACCATCCTGGCTTCCCTCAACTTGATGAATTTTTCTTTGCTGCCATCAGAATTCTTGGCTCTTTCTTGAAGAGAATAATCTACTGGGAAATAAGTTAATTTACCGTTCAAAATAGTTCAGTTTTGCACTAGAGAATGATATGAAAAGGTTATTCACTGTTGGTTTATCACATAATAATCCACTATTGCACAATAGCAACGCGCCGTCTGCCGTCGTGTGACAGGATCTAAGTTATTTAAGAAACGGTCTTGCACAGATATAGTAAAGGCAGTTTGAAGATAGTTCGTGCAAACAACTCAAAATCGCGTTTTTTTGAGTTAGACGAGTCTTGTTTTGGACTAACGATATATTCGTATAATTTGTTGATCTTATAAATGTAATTACTTCAGAAATATTTAACATTGGAGTAAATTTACCATCTAATAAATAATTTAGAATTATTATTTTTTATTGCATTTGGAGTTATAATTATTTACTTATATGCTCTCCAAATATCCATTAAATAATTTGTCATATAAAAATAACATTTTAAACAGTACTCTTGGGATGATATTCAGAAAAATAAACACCATAAACTTAAATGATTAGCAACAAACCTACATACTACGGGATGTAGATTTTGTATCTACAAATATGCAAAGTATAATGTAATATAAAGTATTCTTGTAGTGACGAATTTATGACCTCTTCAACCTTTACTATTATAAAATGCACAGCATTTCTGACATACGTGATTAAGTTTACATATGTAACCAAATATCAAATTGGGATTTAAGGTATTAATTTCGGTTGAGAAGGCATTTGTCATAGGTGTACCAATATTAAAATTTTATAATAATTATGCTAATGTGCTTGATATAAAAAACAATTGTCATACCTAAGAAAAATAGATTTAATATTACAAAAAATCAGTATTTTTAATAGTGAAGACGTTCTCCTTTTAACCTTGTAATCAAGTAAATTGTTCTTTAACCTGCCGTTTAGGAATATTTTGAGGGCACTCAAGAGCATTTAACTTCAATTTTTATTTATTTCATATTCGCATACAACAAATATTGAGGCCAGTAGAGTATATTATCCACTTTCTTGATTTACGATTCAGGAATTAATTAAAAATGGAAAATCATTATTTAACACGGTGACAAAAATAAAATAATTTATGTTTACTTTCAAATGTAGTTATAGGTACTAATACCTATCAAGCAAACTAATACATGTGAATATAATCCCCTTTATTAAAAATTTGAAGCAAACTCTACATCTAAAGTAGTACTTACGAGAGCTCGAGTATGACTCAGTTAAGTAAGCAACAAGAATTAACCAATAAGATTTATCTATCTCTGTCACACTTTGAAGAATTGTATAATAGAAAAGAAATAAAAACTAATAATATGCCTTTCAATGCAACGTGTGTCGGTTTTAAAACCATATATTCACTATCATCAGCTGTTCATTGTAACGTAACCTAAAATTTGCGCATTGTTTCTTTTCGACTTTATTCTGATATATTATTAAAAGTAAAAACAGTTCTTATTAGTTAGTGCTTTAATATGTCGCTTACTAATAAATCTTTAAAAAGTCAAACACAACTTATGTTGTTGAATGGGCTTAAATATTTTGAAAATGAAAGTGAACGAAGTGGATGCAATGTACCATTAATATAGATAGTACATGTACAGTATATCAACAATTTTAAATATGTGAATTTTCTAAAATTAATGTTATAATTAGTGAACTGCGGAGGCATGTGGTGTTTCTACTTACGCCGTTACTTCTACAATGAAACGGGTGGCAGAAGCATTAAAATAAGTGAAATGGTTGAACTAATGTAATCGAACACACTTCATCAAAATTAATTTGAAATAACTTCAAATTCCATAATTTTGCTGATTTTTACTAAAAATGAAAATATCTTGTCAATAATATTATTACTACTTTTCTTCTCTTTTTTTTTACATATTACTAAGCTACTAAAACAATAGCAAAAACAAAATAGAATTTAGATTATACAACGAGGTAAATCGGTTCATATCAGCCCACAAAAAAAACGGGCACGTCTTTGCAAAAAGTCTGTTGATGTAGATGATCAAATAAAAAATATTGTCAAGAGAACAATTTATCAAATGCATTCCAAATGTAAGTATTGATAAACAAATTTTATGCACCGAATAATTATGCTGTAAATTTTTGTGTCAGTGATGCCAGTTACGATTGCTACTTTACAAAAACAATTAAAGGACAATGACGTGTTTAAGTTTAGTATTAGTAGTTTAACAAAACTACTAAAATCTCGGTTTCTCTTTTAAAACAGAAGATGGTCGTAGAGCTTTATTTGAACAAGACTACATTGCTGCAAGACGAACAAAGTTTTTAAGAGAATATTTTAAAAATAAACAAGAGGCATTGTATGAACCAGTCTTCCTAGACAAAACGTGAATTTTTGGTAGAGGTTCAGCAAAAAAAAAAGCTGGCACGATTCTAATAAACAAAGTATAAGAAAAAAGCAATGATGTGAAGGAACAGGGTAAATAATACTTACATAGAATATATTTTAGGTTTATTATTCTTAGTGCTGGTAATAAGGAAAATACATCCTTAATATTTTAGTAGTACCAGGGCACTTGCGCCGCCATCTTGGATTTTGACGTCACAAAAGCCCCGGGGGTGTGGGGCACTTGCGCGCCATTTTTTATGTCCACGTGGGCGACCGCGTTTCAACACTTTTTTATCCCTAATTATTTTTTTTATACGCTTACCTGAGAGACCATATTTTTTACCCTTATTTTTGTAATGATTTCTTTGGGTTATTTTTCAACAGTAATTATTATTTGTGGTATTAAAGACCTTTTGGCACCTAGGCCCTTTTTTGTAGTAACTAACGTGAGGGTTGTATTTAGGGTTAGGTATTGAACTAGGGCATATGGCTGTATTTAGGGCTAGGGTTATTTTTATCTTGTAGATCATTTTTTCTTGTTTGCTCAGCTCTATTCAATGATTTAATTTGACCTTTGACCCTGGGAGATACTATAAAAAAATGTACATGTAGGTTTAAGCTGACGTGTATTTATTATGTTAAGAAAAATGTTATTAAAAAATATTTCTATTAATGCAGAGCGTGTTTTAGTCATATACGAAATTACAACAGCTGCTTTTTCTACCTTGAGTAAAAAATACTACGCTCTACATTATAATACTTAAAGCGTGTAACTTGATCATGTTTTAGTACTACCATTATTCATATTTCCATGAGCTACATAGATTCGTATGAAATGTTTATTGTTAATATCTAATAAGATCTGTTTAACTTAAAACATATCGATCATGTTCTAATCATTTGAATTTATCGATGTCTGAGGTAACAAGCAGAAATTAATTAATACGGATCGTAATTCTGATATAGATCACTGCTTTTAATTTTACAATGTAATTGTAATAGGTTTTACTATAAACTATTGTATAATTAGATTAAAATGTTATTACACTTTTTCTTTTAATTGCAAGTTATGACCTTCCAGCTATACACGAATTTATAACGACACAGCCCGATTAAGACGACCTTCTACCTATATACTCGAGTTTATAACGACAACACACGATCTACATTAGTTTATAACATTATTGCTTGGTAGAGCATTTTTATTTACAGTCGTACTTATATAAATTATTAACGCTCCATATTAATGAGGCTATCAACTATTGAAAAAGGTCAACCGTTAAAGTATGCGGTGAAGGTCGTTTAAAGCAATCCTTGTCACGTACAGGTGCTATATCGAAATGTTTATCTAGTGGACTCCTGTAAACGCATCATGCAATTAAAAGAAGATAACGCCCTTGATATTAAAAAGATGATTAATACCTTAGATTTTAAAAACTTAATTATGAGGATCAGTCTAGACAAAATAGACTTTTTTAATTATGTCCATATAAAATCTGAAATATAAGAATAAAAAGTGTATTTAAAGATTACTACCGAATACTGCTCTGTAATAAAAAGTGATGAAAAAAATAAAAGGTGTTAGATTTTAAGTGTATTTTTACATTTTAGTTAATTAAAATTATTTTTCCAATGAAGTTAAACGACTGATCTAGTTTAACAATGAGTGTTTTATATTGTAATGAATATGTTATAAAAACGTTTAGCTAAAATAAAAAAACGTTATTAAAATTATTACATTTCTTTTAATGTCAATTTTGGCTTCGTATGTACAAATTATGTTATTACCTAACTTTACCTTCAGGTCATTCGGTATTAAAAGATAAACATCATACTTATTTTACCTTGAGAAAATTGTTAGCCTTGAGAAAACAAGTTAACCTTGAAGTTAATTAGTCATAAGTTTTGAAGACTACCTTGAAGTTAGCTTCAGGATCTAAAAGAATTCTATAAAAGCGTGCGCCTGGGTTTAGTTGATTTAGTTCTGTTTTGAAGAGCATCATGTTATGGATTCTTTATCAGTTAATCAAATTTTGGGTTTATTCAGTGCTGGTGCGTTAACCGACGAGGGGGTAAAAAACGCATACAATGTCATCACTTATAAAATGCTGTGCGGGAATGACACTATCGATTCGTTAGATGTTTACAATGATTTTGAGGCTGCACAAAGGGCAGGTGGAGTGTAAGTATATACTTGTTTAATTTTAAAATTTTTAATTATCTTTTTAAGACCTGCTTTAGTAAATCTAGAAGAGGTGTTTGATGATGATGAGATGGAAACTTCCGCAGTAGGGAACTTGATAACGGTATGTATTTTTAAATTTCTATTGTTTAGCTTACAGCATGAGTGCATTACAGGTAAAAGGCGAATCGGGCTCTCGTTCTCAGCAGCAGCAGGCTGGACCATCTTCGCGGTTCAATCACACAAATATAATGGGGGAGTCAGACACTAAATTTATTAAAAAATTCAATACCAGATGTAAAACATTAAGATTTAGTTTTAATGACGAGACGAACAAGGATAACCCCTTCTTAACGTGGCTACAGGTGAAATAAAACATTCATACCGTGCCGGGATCACATTAAGAAACCCGAATTTCCCTGATAAACCAATTGGCTTGTCATTTAGAAGAGTGGACCAGTTGTCGGTGAAAGTGATAATGTCGCTGTTGGAAAAGGTAATGCTGAGCAACGCTAGTTTTTTCTCGAGCGACTTATTACTTTTTAAACGTTGATAGAGTGTCGGTACATGTAGGCTATGGACGCAAAAACTTAACGGGGTTAAAATTTGCAGACTTTTGTAAAGCAAAAACAAAGGGTATTATTGTTGTACCATCTACAATTAACGACAATAATTGTTTAGCTCGCGCTCTAGTCATAGCTATAGCATTTAGAAATAACGACCCAATGCGCCATTGTATGGAAATGGGGTGGCCAGTACTTCAAGAGAGAGCTATACAACTTTGCCAGAATAGTGGTGTAGATATTAGTCAGGGTGGCGGTTACGAGCATATTCAGGCATTCCAGAATCATTTAGCTTCATATACCATTGTAGTTTATAGTTCGCGTATAGGTGACTCGGTTTATTTTGAGGGTCCTAGGGAACCGGGTAGAGTAGTTTTAAATTTAATATTAGAAGATGAACACTATACCGTAACTATCAGTCTCACATCAGCATTTACTTGCAGTTATTACTGCGAGCTGTGTAGAAAACGTTGTAATGACAAGAAACGGCATATGAAATGCATGTACCAGTGCCCCGCGTGTCATAAAAAACCGCCATGTTCTATTGAAAATCCTAAAATTGTTTGCGATGATTGCAGGAAATTTTTTACGGGCAGGAATGTCTTAAAAACCACAAGGACGCTAAACTATGTGAAAAACTGCGTAGATGTTTAAAATGGCTTAAAACCCATGAAGTAAAGGGTAAACATAGATGCGGCTACAGTCGCTGCCCACATGCATGAGCGAAAAATCAATTGGTCATCTTTGTTACATGGCCGTTAACAAGGCTCAACGTGGTAGTAGTAACGGTAGACCATCTATGTTTATCTTTTACGATTTGGAGCGTATGCAAGAGAACGTGTGTGAGGGCACGAATGATAGATTTCTGCATGAGCCCAATCTATACGTGGCCGCGAATGTCTGCTCTGTCTATATTCAACACATCGACGATTTGGATAAGCGATGCTCGACGTGTAGCGAGAGTGTACACATTTTCAAGGAAAACCCTGTTCAATCGTTTCTGTCATATGTTGCCGAGAGAGCGCGAAAGTTGAAAGTTACATGCATTGCGCACAATATGAAGGGATACGATGGATGTTTTGTGCTCAGGTGCATGCTAGCTAATAATAACCGGTGGGCACCTAAAGTCATCACCAATGGTCTAAAGCTAATTTCAATTCAATGCGGCGATATTAGGTTCATTGACTCCCTTAACCTCATCCCATCACCACTCTCGGCATTTCCGAAAACCTTCAACTTCCCCGAGTCCAAAGGTTATTTCCCTTATCTCTTCAACTCATCCGAGAATCAGAATTACGAGGGTCCATTGCCAGCACTTGAATATTATTGTGCGGATCAGATGTCCGCGAAAGATCGACAAACACTTTTAGATTGGCACACGGCCCAGAGTAATTATGTTTTCAAGATGAGTGAGGAGATAGTGAAGTATTGCCTGACGGATGTTAAGATCCTCGTTGAAGGTTGTATTAGTTTCTGGTCCACATTCACGACCCAAAATAAAGTTGATCCGTTTGCGGAGGCTACCGCTATTGCTAGTGCATGTAATAAAGTGTTTCGTAAACGTTTCCTCAAAGAAAACACTATAGGGCTTATACCGAAAGGCGGTTATCGACGTGCCGACAACCAATCAAATGTAGCAATACAATGGTTACGTTGGGTGGAGCATTCTCAGCAAGTGACCATACAGCATGCTGGGAAAGCTCGCGAGTTTAGAACACCTTAAGGTGTTAAGGTCGACTGATATAGCGCTGAGTCAAATACCGTTTTACAATACATCATTATTATTTAACATGCTTTATCGGTTTTCTTCTTCTTCTTGAACCGTCATTCGTCGTCATCATCGTGATTTTGAGATTCGCCCTTCTCCCCTACCTCATCGCTCTTCTTTCTCTCCTGTGAACCATCACCATCACCTTGGATGTGAGATACATTCAGCTCAACCACGTCATCGCTTTCATCATTATCTTGAACGGTTATGTTGTAATAGTTTATTAACAAGTCAGTAAAATCTCTAATATCCGCTGATGTTGGCTCATAAACTGGAGAATACATTATAATAATGCTCACTCGATGGTAATTTCACTTTAAAGAGCGAAACACACGAGAAACGAGTACGCAGCTAGACTTGGACCTTGTGCGCAAGCGCGCTAGTCAATGTTCGGGTATAATCGGTTATCTTCGGGGGGGTGTCTGAAGTATTGACCTAACCACACTCTAATATCGCCCCTAGGGACATGTTTATAGTTCTAAATGCTTTCTATAATTGCGTGTTGCAATAACACGATCTTGTAGCACACACATGAATCCTTCAGTTTCTTAATATAACATTCCACTCGCTAACCAACCTACTGACATCTTTCTATGAACTCCTTTCGAATCTAAAATTGTCGGATACTTACTATGTAAAATTTTGCGTTTCCAGTTTAATTCAAAATTAATTTTTTCGTTAGATGCAAAATTTTTATTACGTAAATTTAGTGCCGAATAGTTTTTGTCTAAATTAATTATATTAAGAAAGAATGAATTTTCTCTTTTTGAGGGTAACGTCTTGTGGTGGTTTTAAACACCTATCGCGTTGGGCGCCATTCGTAATGAGCGTAAATATGGACCTAATTCTCTGGTTTGCTTACCCTCGTTACAAAAATTTAAATTCAGTATTTTTTGTTTGATTTTTATAGTTTCAAAATTCTTTAATAGAAACTTATATTGTTTTTGTGAGATGTAAAATCATTACTTTTTAACATACTGTAAGTGGTTTTGATTTGTAAAGATATCATTCAAGCGTTGAACGTTATTTTTATTGCTATCCGGTTTCCGTGTGAATAAATGAACTTGACAAATTCCATTTTTCTCTGTTTTATCAGTATGCTCCAGCTAGATCAAATAACACAAGAAATGGTTATATTAATATGAGAAATGATGATTGTTATCATTTATCAAATTTGCATTCCATTGAACTTAATTAACATGTATAATTGCTAAATATATTAAATTTGCTTCCTTCTGTATTAAAGCTTTTGGTATTTGCATAAGCTTTTTAATATTCGTAATAGTCAATAATAAAAATAAATCAAACGTTAATATACCTATTTAATTAAATCCAAATTCGAACGAAATGCATCAATGCTTTGTTTACAATACATAAATAAAAATCAATCTTATTACTAGGTTAGTACTCTTATCAGTTAACATACAACAATAATTTTCTATCAAAATTGAAGGGAATGTTCTCCGTTCTAAATCAATAAAACAACCGGGTAACTAACTAAAATCGTCCTATCGTGCAAAAAATAATTTTATCTAAAAATTTTTGCTTTACTTGTTTAAAAACGTCATCATCACAATTTAGATTTTCGGAATTGTTATCATTTAAATTAGAAACTAAACTAGTGCTAGAGGTTTGGTAAAATTGTTTATTTTGGTAAAGAGTATTTCCAATTGTTTTTTTAATATCTTGGATTTATTTTTTAGAGTGACATTTCTTCTGTCAATGACATTTAGAGATGGGAATTTTGTAGAAACAGCTAACTGAAATTATTTTCTACAATTCGGTAAAGGTATATCCACACAATTATTAATTTCGTAAAACGTACGCATAATTTCCATATTCAAAGGTTTAGTCCATTTTATGCGTTTACAATTATTATTTTTAATAGCGGCTTCCGGATTAATTACAGAAGGCACGCTGGGTGTAACATTGTCTATATCGTTTATTATAGTTGCTTCCGATTCATTGACAGAAAGGAAATGGCGGAACTGTCAAACACCATTTCACTGTCCCGATTTATAGTGCGCGAAGGGATATTTGCGCTAATATTTTCACTTGAACTACAAATCAAATTATTATCATTATTATTATTATTATTATTATTATTAACTATTATTACTACTATTTTTATTATTAATATTATTATTATTACTATTATTATACTATTTTTATTATTAATATTATTATTATTACTATTATTCATTATTACGTTAGCGCTCGTCGCGGTTAGACGTGTTTTCGTGTGCTCCGGATTTTATTAATTGTGATCAAGATACTTTATATTTTTAAATATAAATCAGTAAATTATATACAACTGTGATATAGATTAATCTAAGAATGGAGTGCAATCGTTGTAAACAAGGTATGGTATCAGAAGAGGTTTATTGTCACGGATGTAAATTCCATTACCATTTTAATTGTTCAATTACGGAAAATACCTTTAGAGCCAAGTCGCGATCCGCTAAACAAAGTTGGAGATGCACAGATTGCAGGGGAGATAAAAAAAGTAACTATGATGTTGAACGAGATATTCTGGACAAGGACATAGAAATTTCACCTGGAATAAATGCAAAAATAAATAAGATATTAGACTCAATTCAATTCCTGTCAGACAAGTTTGATAATATGACAATACAATTTAATAAATGCATGGAAGAGAATAAGGCTTTGAAGGAAGAAATTAAGACTCTGAATCGAACAATTGAGCGTATGGATGCCCAAATTTTGGAATTAAATGTTCGTTAAACAAATGGAACAACATTCGAAAAGAAAAAATGTAGAAATACATGGGATAAGTAATGAGGATATTTCTCCAGAAAAAAAATTTCAACAAATAGCTTCTGTCATCGGATGTGAAATTGTAAAACCTGTAAATGTAATTGAAATTAAGCTCAAAAATAAATGTGAAAAGAAATTTTATATCTAAAGGAAAATCTGGTGGAAAAACTTATCAGAACATGATAAGGGCAATAGGACCAAAATGTTCTTTAATGAAATTCTTACATTTAACAATCGTAAATTGTTAAAAGAGGTAAAACGCGTGCAAAAATGTACAATTACAAATACGTGTGGATTAGTAATGGTCGTATATTGATACGTAAAGAAGAAAAAGATAAAGTGCGTACCATTAATTCTGTAGCTGATCTACAGCTAATTATATAACTTAATTTTTCCATTAATAATTTAATAGAATACTGTTTTAGTTTAATTTTATCTAAACCTGCTTGTATAGAATTTGTCGTAAATTGCATTGAATGTGAAAGTTCATAAAATGATAATATTATTTTCTAACGCACAATTTTATTTACAAACAAAATCGATTTTTAGTTTAATAAATTTATATAATTTTTATGGATTGGATTCAATACGAAATCAATAACCCGCAAATTAAATTTAAAATAAGTGAGGACGTGCAAGAATGGAAAAAATTTTGTAATTATAAATCTACAATAATCAATAATGTAAACATGTTTCATATAAATATACGTTCATTAAGAAAGTACTGGGACGAATTATTAA
Organism: Vesta saturnalis; assembly: GCA_036346205.1. Taxonomy (NCBI): domain Eukaryota; kingdom Metazoa; phylum Arthropoda; class Insecta; order Coleoptera; family Lampyridae; genus Vesta; species Vesta saturnalis. The sequence goes on from JARFJB010002068.1 coordinate 165,452, forward strand.
TACTAATTGAGTTAGGCAATTTTGATGTAATTTTCCTGTCAGAAATTAACATTACTGAAGAAGACTTAAATGGTTTTAAGATACTTAATTATAACAGCGTTTACAAACTTAGAGAAAACAAACTAGGGGGTGGACTGCTAATATTTTATAAATACAACAAGTTTGCATTTAAACAGAATACTGTTAGTACACGTTATTGCGAATGCATAAAGGGCGAACTGGAATATTTGCACAATAATTCTCAAATAAGCATAATTTTTATTTATCGTCCACCTAGTTTAAGAGCTTCTGATTTCTTAGTATATAACAATAAATTGTTAGCTGCAAACTATACTATAATACAATTACAACATTAAAATAAAGCGTCAAATTGTAACCTTACAATAATGTTGTCAAAGTATAAACATGTATAATTTTTAAATAATGTGCCTCTGACTCAGTGGTAGAATAGGGAGGATTCTAATAAATAATTTACCTACCTGAGATGCTAGTTGTTTTGTTCTGCTGGATTATTTTCACTTATTGGCAAAATTGTTAATCAAATATTATAAATAAAATATTAATTTCTCGAGCGCCATGTTATCTTTGTCCAGGAAAATAACAAAACCTTAAATAATGAATACTAAAAACATTTAACAGAAATGAAAATAACAATTTACATAAGTTTATTTAATAAAAAGTTGTTGAAAATGAGAAAAAATTCCGAAGTTTACAACTAAACTATATAAAAAACACTTTACCTTATAACTGTTCTGTTTATAAACTGCATGGGTACTATGAAGCAGAATGGTTGAAGTAAGGTGATGTCTAGCTTAGGTATCCATTTAAAAAAATTTCTTGTAAGTTAGATTGCCAAATTTATTTGTACCAGTGTAGTTCTAACGTTGTGAAGGTAACTCATGTAAAACTTGCCGTTTAGAATAAAAATAGATTAAAGTATACCCTTATATGTGCCATTAAGATTAAGTAAGTAAGTACAAATTAAATACTTTAAAAATTAAATATTGAAAAGTGTAATTAACGTGTTTTAAAAATTAAAATGGTGGTGGTATAGTGGTATAGTGGTATAGTGGTGGTGTAGTGGTGCCTAAAAACAAAGGCTTTAGCCTTTAATATTATGAAAAACAACTTACCACCATTATAAGATGGCCCACTAATATAAAAATTAAATAAAAATCATTCTTGTTGTTGTAAACATTCAGCAATAACTGAATTACAAAAGCTTTCTCAACAACTCAAGTATAAAAGTTTTCTTGCGTTGCGCTGTTACATGATATCAATCCAATTTTTAAGAAAGGAACTAAAACTATTTATATCATTTACACCCAAATATATGTTCTATGAAATGCCAATTAAATTACCAGTTTTCAATTTTATATAAAATAATTCAAAATTCCTCTAATTTTTACGCAAAATAAATTAATGATCTTAGATTAATGTAGTTTTTATACAACCACAAAAAGGTTGTTACAAGTAGAACTGGAAACGTTACTTTCAACCGTTCACGATTATAATGCGATAATGATAGGTGATATAAACATCAATCTTATCGACAAAACAACAAAATAAGAAACCAATACGAAGCTATATTATATTCTAAAGGATTTATATGTGCAATAAATACTCCCACGCGAGAAGAAATTCGAGAAGGAGTGTTAATCAAATCTTTACTTGACCACATATTTATCAGAACCCGCAGTATGGAGATCCATTCATCGGTGGTACATCATAAGCTTTCTGATCACTACCTATATGTACTCATTTTAGATTAGATAATGTTATGACTAACACTCCACCGTAAAGAAGGCAAGAAACTAAATACCAATAAGATAAACCAATTAGTATCGGGTAAAGATTGGAATATAGTAATAGATAGAGACGTGGATAAGTTTGAGAAAATATAACAATTGAAATGCGAAACATTTATGACAACTCCACTACTAAATACAAACAATCATCACGCTATAGCAACAAAAGTAGAAAAGAAAATGACTGGATAACAGAAGAAATTTACAATAAGATAAAAGAACGGATAGGTTATTTAAAAGTGGAAATCTAATGCTAAGAATACTGTACAGAGAGACATATACAAAAATTTAGAAACAAATTAAATAATGAGATAAGAGACAGAAAACAACAATTTATCAGTAATAAATTTCAAAAGTCACAAGAATCGAAATACATATGGAACGAAATTAATAAAGTCATATACAATAAAACAAAAAAAAGTGTAGACGAAAAAATTCTAAGCACTATTGGTAAATCTGAAGATTATAAAGACATCGTGGATAACTTTTCTAACTTGTTCATCAACCAAATAGAAGACCTTAGAAAACAATGTGTACATAAAATACAAGTGAATGTAAATATTAGAGAACTTAATTGTGCTTTTTACCTACCCTACTCTAATGAAAAACAAATTGAAGATATAATAAAAAACATAAATACACACAAATCACCGGGATATGATAATATAAGACCAATTGACATAAAAAATAACCACTCTGTATTTGGATATATGATTTCACAATTACTCAATCTAACAATGAAAACTGGAACTTTTCCCAATGAACTAAAAATTGCATTAACGAGACCAATCTACAAAAAAGGAGACGCTTTAGACTATAATAACTATAGACCAATCTGTGTATTATCTGTGATAGAGAAAGTGATGGAAATATATGTAGTTAAACATTTTAAAAAATACCTAAGTGATAATGAAATAATTAACGTTAACCAATACGGTTTCCAAAAGGAAGAGTACAGAACAGCTTTGTGTAAGTTTAATGACTATGTAAATACCAGCCTGGGCAAATTAAATTATACGATAGGTGTCTTTATTGACTTTTCCAAAGCATTTGACACCGTTGACCACGCAATATTACTAAAGTGTTTGGAACGAATTGGAGTGATTAATAAGGAACTGAAATGGATGGAGAGTTACCTGGCCAACAGAAAATTTGTAGTGAAAGTAAACAAATAAATTAGTGATGTTAAAATGTGTTCTTTTGGTGTGCCGCAAGGTAGCAATATCGGACCGATTCTCTTTCTAATCTACATTAATGACTTATTTAGTGTTGTTAAAAATTCTAAGTTGTATATGTATGCGGACGATGTTGTGTTGTTGTTTAGTAATAGTAATTCTGACACTTGTAAATTAGCTATACAAAATGACTTAAACTGTATTGTTAGATGGTTGCATGGTAGAAATTTGTATGTTAACACGACAAAACAACATGCATGCTATTTAAAACGTCTCATATGGACGCTCAAAACAGATTAAATATAAAATTACATGATTGTAACCGTTTAGGATATAAAGTTATATGTAATTGTTCTGTAATAGAACAAGTTTATGACACTATGTATTTAGGAATCAAAATTGACCACCATCTAAAATTCCATAAACATATAGACCTAGTTTTCAACAAATTAAAAAGAGTTTCTGGATGTATGTATCCTTTAAGACGAATATCTAACAAAAATGTACTAAAATTAGTTTATAAGGCACTATTTGAATCAATAGTAAGATACGGAATACGAAATTGGGGTTGTGCGAAATCACTTACACAGAAAAAATATGCAAGCTACAACTGAAAGTATTGCAAATGATAGAAGGAAAGAAAATGAAAATTTGAACTGTTTAATAAATTTGATACTTTGACCCTCTAGGATTTTATAAATACTATATTGTAATAGATCATTATAAAATGATTTATATAAAGAAACCATTGATCACTCTCATTATACGCGAAATCGGAAATATGTAATCCACATAGTTATAATAAATATGGCGACAGAGCCCTAAAATGCATCGTGCCAAAACTGTATAATGAAATTCCATTTACATGTGAAGATAAAGCCATGTCGCAATTCAAAAATGAATTAAAAATGTGGCTAAGACATGATGTTTAATTGATTATTTGACATTATATTTATATTATATTTATTTTTATTTTTAACAATAATATTGAAAACATTTTCTTTACAAATAAGTCTTTCTTGATTGATTTGTTCACACCTATGAAATAAGTAAACCTTTGTAAATAACGATTGCACTTAACCCTTCAGCGCTATTTAACTATTATTAAAAAATCTTAATTTACACACTGTTATGAAATAGTGGAACCTACTGAGAAGTCTGTGACTTAGCAGGACCCAATAACTGTATGTACAAATGGTGAAATAAATAAATAAATAAATAAAATTATTAATACTATTATTATAGGCTCTTATAAATTTTATCAATAACCGTCATTTGAATTAAATTTTGCTAGTGAAACAAATTCTATCTAAAAAACTGGAAACTGTGACCTTAGACTATGATAATATGTATTATGTATGTTAATATATGTTAAGTTTAACATAAAATAATATCAGTTGGAATACCTGCACTTCAAAGACAAAATCATGAAGTTTATCATTTTAGCTTTAGTTTGGACGGTGACATCTCAAAATTTGCGTAAATGCTCAAAATTGTACAAAATTTAGATAAAATTTGAAATTGCAATTTCAGCTGAAAATTTTAAAATTTGTGATCATTTCGGTCCTAATCTTAAAGAATGCATTAAAGAAGCTGTGCAAAGTGCATTATTCCAAATGAAAGATGGTAAGTGGGTGATTATAAAAAAAATTTCGTCGTATTCTGCCTTTTAGGAATTCCGGAAATTAATCTACCTTCAATAGAACCATTGCGCATGGGAAATTTAACAATTGAAGCATTTGATAATGCTGTTTCATTTGCCAATATTAGTGTTTACAACGTTTACACTGGCGTTGTAAAGGAAGTGGAGTAAACTGAAAATACGAAGTTACGATTATAAATTATTTAATTTTTTCAGCGTGGAAATAACTCGTCAACGGCTCAAACTTGATTTGGTAGTTTGGGCAGAAGAGGTAATAGGAAGAATGTTTTATAGTTTGACAGGGAAACTATTAATACTTACTCTAGATGGTGGAGGAAATGTTGTCATGTCCTTTCGTAAGTCATCTATGTTGGAAACTGACCTTAATAAAAAAATCTCATTTTCATGAAGGGAATACTACCATATACTACAAACTCGAAGCAGACGTGGTAAACGACCGTGTAGAGCATTTTTTAATAAGAAAATCTGATGTTAATGTTGAACCAGGCAGAATTATGTTCGATTTGGAATACATTGTCAAAGGACAAAAAGAAATTAATGATGAAATTAACAAAGTTATCAACCAAAATTGGGAGGTATTCTTTGATGAAGCGAGACCTCAATTTAATGAAATACTTGGTAAAGTATTCTTGCAGTACGGTAATAGGGTTCTTAAATACGTACCTGTATAAGCGCACAACTGCTTTATGTAACAAATCACTAAAATCTAATTTACGTTATTACTTATTATTTGTACCTTACGTCCATAGTTAATTGTTATTTTTATACAGTAAGATATTATGTTGTATGTAAATAGTCTTTGCAGTTATTTGAAACTATACAAAAATGGTGCTTAAGAAATATACAAGTTACACTTTTACAAGTCTTCATTTAAATCCAGCTACAGTGGAAATAGATGGGACCGATATAAGGAGTAAAATAATTGAAGTAGTTTCAAATACCTTACACCTACCATCAATGTAAAACTAGAAATGCTCAATTCAGGATAAACTGTCTCTAGACGCCACATTAATCTTAAATTTTTCTACAATAAATAGTTTTAAGCGGGGTGTTACGTTAATCCTACCTGACTGTGGAAGGTAGGAGTGTAGCCTAATCAGTAAAATCATACGCAACTCAAGTTCAATCACACTTGAAAAGAAATTTATTCATAAGATTAATAAAAGTAGGTAACTTACTTCCACTGTAACCAAGTGCGTAGCATATTTAATGCTCTTTATTATCCATCTTTCCCATTCATTGCCACAGAGCGTTGTTTTATAGACAGCGTGAAATGAGTATATGCATGTATATGTAGAATGGAATGTAAAAAATTATATCAAAAATAGAAAAATTTGGTAACTATATTCCTGAAAATTTCATGATATAAACGCGTCACGGAAATGTGCGTTCGTTGAGTACGGACGTGTATACGTTACGCTCTGAAGAATAAATAATTTTTAAATCATTTAAAGTGCTAATTTGGTTTAAATAATTGCCATAACCAACTATATATACATACATTATTAAAATCTTATACTTTTCAAGATCAAAAATGCAGTACAATAAATGTAATCAATCATTTAAATGTGAAAAAATTTTGTGTTTGTAGTTTTGTTTTGTTCTTGGGAGTGAAACATGTGGCGTGTTAAATGTGGCAAATTCGAAATCTTGACCAATTAAGTAGTGCACGGAGACGTGAAGTAAATTGAGCATCTAAATGCAAGAACCACTAACATGTTAATAAAAATCGTAATTAATCAAGCAACTAGATTTTGAAAGAGCCATTTGCATTAGACCGCGAACGTAATATATTAATATAAATGTTACAATAGAAAAACGTACTAATAAAAATGCTTCTCATTAAAAAGTTGACGGTAAAAGTCTGTATTATAATGCTTTATAGTAGAAAGGAGGCACTTGTGCCGCCATCTTAAATTTTGACGTCACAAAAGCCCCCGAGGTGTGGGGCACATTTTTTCACGCACACGTGGGGGACACGTTTTTTGTTAATCATTTTTAACCACGGGGAAATTCTCGATCCTAATCTGATAGCTTATAAGATGATCTTTTCTTAAAAAGTTGTATTCTGATAAGGATGATAGAATAATCATTAGATGTAAAAGATAGTTTATTTAATCTGTGTTTACTATTAACATTTTATTAGAGACTGCTTTATCAGATATTTCAATGATATAAAACCCTCATTTAAAGTATTGAAAGGTAATAATTACTTGCTTAACATACAGTCACAATTAAATGTGTATTTTTAATAGCATATTTTTAAATTTTGATTACCATGATTGTTATTAAGATTATCACATTTCTTTAATTTCGTTTCTGTAAGATTATGATCATGAGTAGAAGACGGCACTTCTCCTTTTTTACGTCACAAGCCCCCTTCGCTTTTTACATCCACGTGGGGACCGGATTTTCCACCCTTATTTTTACACGCTTACGTGTGAGACCGCATTTTCACCCTATTTTTATATACCACGTGTGAGACCGGATTTTCCACCCTTATTTTTACTCGCTTACGTGTAGGACGTGATTTTCACCCTATTTTTGCACATCCACGTGTGAGACCGTTTTCAACCCTTATTTTTCAGGCTTACGTATAGGACGTTTTTTTCACCCTATTTTGTACATCCACGTGGAGACCGTATTTTCAACCTGATTTTATCCTAATTATTTTTTATACGTGTACGATGACAGGATTTTCACCCTTATTTTTACACATCCACGCGGACACTGTTTTCAACCCTAATTATTTTACTCGCTTACATGAAGGACCGTATTACCCTTATTTTTATATTTCTTTTGGGGTTAAACCTTATGGCTGTATTAAGGACCTTTTGACAGCCAGGACTTTTGCTAACGTGAGGGGCTGGTCCTGGTCTTGGCTTAGAACTGTATTTAGGGGTGGGCTGATGTAGAGCTGGGCTGGAACTTAGGGCTGGTCTAGGATAAGTCTTAGAGTTGGTCTTGGTGGTGGAGCTAGGGTTGGAGTCAGGTCTTGGTGGTGGAACTAGGGTTTAGAACTGTATTTAGGGTGGGGCTGTATGTAGAGCTGAGGATAAGTCTTAGGGTTATTTCTGATAGTATTAAGGTCCTTCTGATAGTTTAGCCCGGAGGCTGGCAGACACATACGCATACAATAATTGCATAATTAATAACATATTATTATTAGTCTATTGCTTTAAAAGGGTTAAATGTTATTGGAGAAAACGTTTCTAATAAGGAGATGAGATAGCATCTGTGTTAGGATTGATCTTGCGTGGGGAATTTGAATGACAGTAAAATTTAATTATAGAACACTTATTTTATAGTCATAATTAAAAATCCTCAGAGAACTATAAAAAAATTACTGACATCCTAATGAAACAATTTTTATTAAGTTAATTAATCACATTAACAGTTTGTGTTTTCTAAAACGCATATTAAAAACATAGTTTACCTGCATTGAAATAATATCCATCCGTCTGCTAAGAATGTTGTACGCCTTAATATTTTTTAAAGAAACTTAATGCTTAGATGTTAACTGTAATTAAAAAATCTGTAAATAAATAAAAGGGTTAACACCACACTTACCAGATCTGTAACGTTGTAAGGCACTGATTTACGGGTGAAGTTACTGTTTTTTATGCTTCATGTCAAACTAAAGAACAACTTTCTAGATTGTGTAAAAACCACCTATAATTAGAGTATAAAATATACAATCTTATCATCTTTATTGCACTTGCAGCAACATGCATTTACCTCTCTCTTAAAATAAAATTGTTTTGAAAATATTCGTATACGGACACACAAAGTGTTTTATAAAAACCATATTAAGTGTTTGGAATGTTTAAAATTCCATAACATTTGTAGTAAGAAATCACTGTTCACGTTTACTTTAACTAATTACCGTGTAATTATATAACTTTGTTTAATTTAATAGTCTAAAACCAATATAAATGTTTAATATAATTTCTAAAAATATTATTAGAGTTGATACGCCGTTTTATTTCAAGTAATTGTTTTCAATATATATAAAATGTGTAAGTGGACCTGTATTATTTGTTGTAACCTTCTACTTACATAAATTCAACTTATACACGAATTAATAACGACCTCCACTAGTTTATAACACAATCGCTATGTAGCGTTTTTTATTTACACCCGTACTTCTATAAACTATTAATGCTCCATTTTAATAGGGTGATCAACTATCTGAAAAAGGTTTACTGTTAAAGTATACGATGAAGATCGTTTGAAGCAAACCCTGTATTATTCTTATATACGAATGATATTTCAAAAGTACTAGTATAATTAACATGAAGGTTTATAAATCTACATCCAGACAAGGAATCAGTTTTAAACACAAAGAATTTATCTGTAAGGACAATGCTATTACATAAGACGTTTTACAAAAACGTGGTTATTCCACATTGAGAAAATTGTTAGTCATGAGAAACAAGCTGGTCTTGAAGTTAGCTTGAAGTTAGCTAGTCATAGGTTTTGAAGTTTACCTTGAAGTTAGCCTTGGCAACTTTTATAAAAATGTACACCTGAGTTTAAGTTGACGTATATTGGTTTATGAATATTTTTATTATTCTAAGAAAAATGTTATTAAAAATGTTTTCTATTAATTACCCTTTGTAGACTATATGTTTATCTATACACGAAATTTTATTTCACAACAGCATACTCATTCTACCTTGAGAAAATTGTTAACCTTGAGAAACAAGTAGGTTTGAAACTCAAACAACCCTGTTACCACTCTCGTCAATGTAGATAGAGGTCCAATGCTGGTCTGGTTTGTTTGCAGGATCCGTGTTTGATAATCGCACGGTCGAGGTGCGTGTCTGGGTAGTTGATTAGAAGCATACAAGTCGAAAACACATTCTTCTTGTGGCTTGGGGTCGATTTCAAGCATCTCAACACATCGGCCGCATACATCTTTGTGGATTTTTTATCAGATGGGATTAATAGCAACGTCAACTAAACGTTTTAAAAAATTTCTAATTTGAAAATAAGAGTGACGTAATCTAATTTTATTTGAAATTTCATGGAGAGTATCATCATCATCGAGATTTTGAGATACTACCATCTCATCGTCTTCACCTTGAACGATTATATTGTAACCTATAAAGCAAGCTAATAACCCTAATAGTTTATCAGACATTATTACATGGACATGAGGTTAGTCCTAAATTAAATGGTTTCAACGCTGCTCTGGGAATGCTGTACACACTTAAAACCTTTAAGTCTGCTCGCCGAAGTTGTACCGTATTCACTTTCTTCAATTTTTATCTGCACTCTGTTTCGAAGCTGTAGTACGTTTTTCTAATACATAAACAGAATCTTCAATACTGTGATACGTGTAGCAGCAAAACACATGAGCTAGTTAGTTTCACCTCTATATTACTTTACATGCAAGTCTGATCTTATCATAAATAAATACATCTGTCAAAAAAAAGCTGATTAAACATAACTCCACGGCTAGGTATAGCAAGCAACGCTTCCAATTATAGCTCTTAGTCAACACAATAGGGCCTACAACAACTACATACAATCGACTAGCACTGCTTTAGCACGAGGATCAAACGAAAAAACGCACGCACCACGTAAGCACACACCGCACGCACGCACGCAAGCTCGCACGTACGCTCGCACGTACGCACGCATGCGAACGCTCGTACGTACGCACGCACGCTCGCACGTACGCACGAACGTACGCGCTCGCACGCCCGTACGTACGCTCACGCACGCACGTATGCGCACACACACACACACACACACACACACACACAGAGGCGAAAACACGCTAAAGCGAAAAACTTGTAAACTTGCAAACATGAATCAAGACGGTGGAGCGGAAAAAAACAGGTTTATTAACAAAACCGAAGGAAAGCTTAACGTTTTGAAAATATATTATTATTATTATTATTAAACAACAATACATCATTATTATTTAATAACATGCTTTATCGGTTTTCTTCTTCTTCTTGAACCGTGAGTCGTCCTCATCATCATCATCATGATTTTGAGATTTGCCCTTCCCCTACTCATCGCTCTTCTTTCTCTTCTGTGAACCATCATCTTGGATGTGAGATACACCCAGCTCAACCACGTCATCGCTTTCATCATTATCTTGAACGGTTATGTTGTAATAGTTTATTAACAAGTCAGTAAAATCTCTAATGTCCGCTGATGTTGGCTCACTCACTCGATGACAGTTACACTTTAAAGAGCGAAACACACGAGAAACGAGAACGCAGCTAGCCTTTGGTCTTGTGCGCAAGCGTACTCGTCAATGTTCGGTAGAATCGGACATCTTCGGGTTTGTCTGAAGTATTGACCTAACCACACTCTAACATAGCCCCTGGAGGCATGTTTATAAATCTAAACGCCTCTTTTATGGTCGAGGTATTTTCTCCTAAGACGCCAGAATGCTAGCCTTTGGTCTTGTGCGCAAGCGTGCTCGTCAATGTTCGTAGAATCGGACATCTTCGGGTGTCTGATATGACCTAACACCTCTAACATAGCCCCTGGGATATGTTTATAAATCTAAACGCCTCTTTATGGTCGAGGTATTTTCTCCTAAGACGCTTTGAGGTATTTTCTCAAGACGCCGCCTTGGAGAGAAATACCTCGACCATAAAAGAGTCGTTTAGATTTATAACATCCCAGGCTATGTTAGTGTGTTATGTCAATACTTAGACATCCGAAGATGTCCGATTCTACTAACATTGACGCACGTGACAAACGGTAGCTGCGTCTCGTTTCTCGTGTGTTTCGCTCTTTAAAGTGTAACTGTCATCGAGTGAGCATTACTATAATGTATTCTCCTGTTTATGAGCCAACATCAGCGGACATTAGAGATTTTACTGACTTGTTAATAAACTATTACAATATAACCGTTCAAGATAATGATGAAGCGATGACGTGGTTGAGCTGGGTGTATCTCACATCCAAGATGATGGTTCACAGAGAGAAAGAAGAGCGATGAGATAGGGGAAGGGCAAATCTCAAAATCAGGATGATGATGAGGACGACTCACGGTTCAAGAAGAAGAAGAAACCGATAAAGCATGTTATTAAATAATAATAATGTATTGTTGTTTATAATAATAATAATAATAATATATTTTCAAAACGTTAAGCTTTCCTTCGGTTTTGTTAATAAACCTGTTTTTTCCGCTCCACCGTCTTGATTCATGTTTGCAAGTTTACAAGTTTTCGCTTTAGCGTGTTTTCGCCTCTGTGTGTGTGTGTGTGTGTGTGTGTGTGTGTGTGTGTGTGCGCATACGTGCGTGCGAGCGTACGTACGGGCGTGCGAACGCGCGTACGTGTAGCGTGCGTACGTGCGACGCGCGTACGTTCGTGCGTACGTGCGAGCGTGCGTGCGTACGAGCGTTCGCACGTGCGTGCGTACGTGCGAGCGTACGTGCGAGCTTGCGTGCGTGCGTGCGAACGTGTGCTTACGTGGGTGCGTGCGTGTTTTTTCGTTTGATCCTCGTGCTAAAGCAGTGCTAGTCGATTGTATGTAGTTGTTGTAGGCCCTATTGTGTTGACTAAGAGCTATAATTGGAAGCGTTGCTTGCTATACCTGGCCGTGGAGTTATGTTTAATCAGTTTTTTGACAGATGTATTTATTTATGATAAGATCAGACTTGCATGTAAAGTAATATAGAGGTGAAACTAACTAGCTCATGTGTTTTGCTGCTACACGTATCACAGTATTGAAGATTCTGTTTATGTATTAGAAAAACGTACTACAGCTTCGAAACAGAGTGCAGATAAAAAATTGAAGAAAGTGAATACGGTACAACTTCGGCGAGCAGACTTAAAGGTTTTAAGTGTGTACAGCATTCCCAGAGCAGCGTTGAAACCATTTTAATTTAGGACTAACCTCATGTCCATGTAATAATGTCTGATAAACTATTAGGGTTATTAGCTTGCTTTATAGGTTACAATTAATCGTTCAAGGTGAAGACGATGAGATGGTAGTATCTCAAAATCTCGATGATGATGATACTCTCCATGAAATTTCAAATAAAATTAGATTACGTCACTCTTATTTTCAAATTAGAAATTTTTTAAAAACGTTTAGTTGACGTTGCTATTAATCCCATCTGATAAAAAATCCACAAAGATGTATGCGGCCGATGTGTTGAGATGCTTGAAATCGACCCCAAGCCACAAGAAGAATGTGTTTTCGACTTGTATGTGCTTCTAATCAACTACCCAGACACGCACCTCGACCGTGCACGATTATCATGAACACGGATCCTGCAAACAAACCAGACCAGCATTGGACCTCTATCTACATTGACGAGAGTGGTAACAGGAAGTTGTTTGAGTTTCAAACCTACTTGTTTCTCAAGGTTAACAATTTTCTCAAGGTAGAATGAGTATGCTGTTGTGAAATAAAATTTCGTGTATAGATAAACATATAGTCTACAAAGGGTAATTAATAGAAAACATTTTTAATAACATTTTTCTTAGAATAATAAAAATATTCATAAACCAATATACGTCAACTTAAACTCAGGTGTACATTTTTATAAAAGTTGCTCAAGGCTAACTTCAAGGTAAACTTCAAAACCTATGACTAGCTAACTTCAAGCTAACTTCAAGACCAGCTTGTTTCTCATGACTAACAATTTTCTCAATGTGGAATAACCACGTTTTTGTAAAAACGTCTTATGTAATAGCATTGTCTACCCTTACAGATAAATTCTTTGTTTTAAAACTGATTCCTTGTCTGGATGTAGATTTATAAACCTTCATGTTAATTATACTAGTACTTTTTGAAATATCATTCGTATATAAGAATAATACAGGTTTGCTTAAACGATCTTCATCGTATACTTTAACAGTAAACCTTTTTCAGATAGTTGATCACCCTATTAAAATGGAGCATTAATAGTTTATAGAAGTAGGTGTAAATAAAACACGCTACATAGCGATTGTGTTATAAACTAGTGGAGGTCGTTATTAATTCGTGTATAAGTTGAATTTATGTAAGTAGAAGGTTACAACAAATAATACAGGTCCACTTACACATTTTATATATATTGAAAACATTACTTGAAATAAAACGGCGTATCAACTCTAATAATATTTTTAGAAATTATATTAAACATTTATATTGGTTTTTAGACTATTAAATTAAACAAAAGTTATATAATTACAGGTAATTAGTTAAAAGTAAACGTGAACAGTGATTTCTTACTAAAAGTTATGGAATTTTAAACATTCCAAACACTTAATATGGTTTTTATAAAACATTTGTGTGTCCGTATACAATATTTTAAAATTTTATTTTAAGAGAGGTAAATGCATGTTGCTGCAATAATAAAGATGATAAGATTGTATATTTTACTCTAATTATAGGTGGTTTTTACACAATCTAGAAAGTTGTTCTTTAGTTTGACATGAAGCATAAAAACAGTAACTTCACTCGTAAATCAGTGCCTTAAAACGTTACAGATCTGGTAAGTGGTGTTAACCCTTTATTTATTTACAGATTTTTAATTACAAACATCTAAGCATTAAGTTTTTTAAAAATATTAAGGCGTACAACATTCTTAGCAGACGGATGGATATTATTTCAATGCAGGTAAACTATGTTTTTAATATGCGTTTAAAAACACAAACTGTTAATGTATTAATTAACTTAATAAAAATTGTTTCATTAGGAATGTCAGTAATTTTTATAGTTCACTGAGGATTTTTTTAATTATGACTATAAAATAAGTGTTCTATAATTAAATTTTACTGTCATTCAAATTCCCCACGCAAGATCAATCCTTAACACAGATGCTATCTCATCTCCTTATTAGAAACGTTTTCTAATAACATTTAACCCTTTTAAAGCAATAGACTAAATAATATCTTTAATTATGCAATTATTGTATGCGTATGTCTGCCACCTAGGGAAACTATCAAAGGACCTTATCTATCAGAAATAACCCTAAGACTTATCCTCAGCTCTAATACAGCCCCACCCTAAATACAGTTCTAAACCCTAGTTCCACCACCAAGACCTGACTCCAACCCTAGCTCCACCACCAAGACCAAGCTCTAAGACTTATCAGACCAGCCCTAAGTTCCAGCCCTAGCTCTACATACAGCCCCACCCTAAAAATTTAAGCCAAGACCAGGACCAGCCCTCACGTTAGCAAAAGTCCTGGCTGTCAAAAGGTCCTTAATACAGCCATAAGATTTAACCCCAAAAGAAATATAAAATAAGGGTAATACGGTCCTTCATGTAAGCGAGTAAAAATAATTAGGTTGAAAACACGTGCGCGTGGATGTGTAAAAATAAGGGTGGAAAATCCTGTCTCACTCGTACACGTATAAAAATAATTAGGAAAAATTTCCAGCAGGGTTGAAAAACGGTCTCCCACGTGGATGTACAAAAATAGGGTGAAAAACACGTCCTAACGTAAGCCTGAAAAATAAGGGTTGAAAAGACGGTCTTACACGTGGATGTGCAAAAATAGGTGAAAATACACGTCCTACCGTAAGCGAGTAAAAAATAAGGGTGGAAAATCCGGTCTCACACGTGGTATATAAAAATAAGGGTTGAAAATGCGGTCTCACAGAAGGTAAAATAAGGGTGGAAAATCCGGTCCCCACGTGGATGAAAAACAAGGGGGCCTTGTGACGTAAAAGAGGGCAAGTGCCCGTCTTCTACTATCTGAATATATGAATCTATTTTCAGTAATTACTTATTTTACTTTGAAAGAAAAAGTCGACTTCAAAATTATGTATACATATGAACAAGTCATTAACCAATCTGTTATTAATCAGGGTTGTTTTCCTCAAAGGAGATTGCATAATTATTATTACATTTTTTTAATCCCATCTACAGATTTTGATCTAATTTATTTATGCATTTGGGGGTTGTATTCTAATAAGGGATCCTAGTCATGTCAGATGGAGATCTGTTCGCGGGTTTCTTAATATGTGTTTATTATTAAAAAGTTATACAGCTTCACTATGAATTGGAAAGTGGCAATCAGTCGACATCGTGTTAATTAATGTATTTACAAAATTTTAGAATTTCTTTGCAAAACATTAAGGTCCAGATATTAGGTGATAACAATCATTTTCTGCGTTTTATACCGGGATTCTCCATCAAAGCGGTCAACACTTTACAATGAAATAACCTGATTTTTTATGTTATTACCACACAACAACACAAAACAAACACACACGCGACGCACGCACGCAACGCACGCACGCACACACGCACGCACACACACACAACAACAAAACACACAAATACACGCACACGCACAAAACACGCACACGAACACGCAAACACCAAACACGCGCGCACGCACACGCAACGCACACGCACACGCACACGCACACGCACACCACACGCACAAGCAAACGCACACGCAACAAGACAGCACAACACACGCACGCGCACCGCGCAACGCGCACGCGCACGGCGCACGCACACGCACACGCACAGCACAGCACAACACGCACACGCACACGCAAAACCACACGCACACGCACAGCACGCACGCAACGACGTACCGCACGCGCGCACGAACGCACACGCACACGCACACGACACGCACACGCACCGCACACGCACACGCACACGCACACGCACACGCACACGCAAATTAACGCAGACGCAACGCTGACGCAGACGCAGACGCAGACGCAGACGCAGACGCAGACGCAGACGCGCAGACGCAGACGCAGACGCAGACGCAGACACACACACGCAGATTACTTTAAAATAAATAAATGAGCGGCAATTAAGTAACCAGGTAATTAGACATAAATTAGATATAATTAAACTATTATTGTTAATGAACGATGCGCGTGTTGATTTTAGTAAATATTTAAAAGACAACAACAAACTAGGGTTATTTTGATGGAAATAACCACGATAAAACAGAGTAGAATATACTTATGAGTTTTTCTGCAATAGAAGCTGATCATGCACTGAACTTGTTACAGCACTCTTGATTAAAACAATTAAAGTACTGAAATCTCTTTTTTATTTATCGGTGTAGAATGGTTGAAAAACAAAACATTATACAGTAACTTGATTATCTCATCATTTAGAATTAAGCGTATAGTAAAAAATTATTTACAAGAAATCAAGAATTGATAAATTATTGTTTAATCTAAAATCTAGAAGCATTAACGTCTAAAGCTCACATACATTCGAATGGTAACCCTACAGTATTGTTTTACTGTACCGGAACCGTCTAGAATTTTTTTCTAGGAAACGTAAATTATATCCTTGCGATGAACGTCCAAAGGAATCAAAATATTCCCCATTACCATTCTCGCCAATGTGGATAGTGGTCCAATGCTGATCTGGTTTTTTTGCACGATCCGTGTTTACTATAACTGTACACGGTCTATGTGCGTGCCTGGCTAAATGATTAGATGCACATACAAGTCGGGTGACATTCTTGCGGCTAGGGATCGATTTTAAGCATCTCAACACTTGTACCGCATACTTCTTTGGAATTGGTATGTTTCCAGTTTTGCAGTAGTAAGGCGTTTTCCAATGCATACACAGGCTCAACGATGTTATGGTTTGAACAGCTATATGCTTTTGCTCCCTTTTTCAGTTTTTTAAGCGACGGGCAGCCACTCCCGTCCAGGTTTACTATTAGTATGTTAAGAAACCTTAAAAACTGTTGTTTTCACTGCCCTTAACGTGTATTTTGTTAAAGGACTGTAGCACTCTTATCAGCTCCTCACGGAAATCGTTGTAGTGTACATAACCTGACCGCCACCTCAGACCGCGATATTTTTTCCATAAAAATCGTATCTGACCTGACATGAGTTTTGATATAAAATAATTACGAAGTGGTTTTTTATAAGTATCAGTAATAAAGCTCCATGATCTGTAACCACTGCAATCTATTTGGGTATGAATTTGTTGTTAACACCTCGAAGCCCTTGTACATCCAAGCATGCGTCCATCTTCTTTCTCTTGCTACTGGATATTGCAACTTGAGCAATTTCTATATGAGAGATAAACTGATGTAAAAATATCTGCAGCTGAGACATTTAATAATAAAACATTGAAACAAGAATGTGACGCTACTTTACGATGATAAGGTAATTCCTCATGAGCGGAATGCATTTTATAGTCATTATTTTGAGGTTGATCAATTTCCAAAACAGTGACCTTAGCGTTAAAGACTGATTGATTAGCTGTAAAGTAACTTTCAATGGTAGGTTGCAACTTTTTCGAGTTTACCTTGTCGGGCCCCATTGGGAAAATTTGAATTTGTATTTAAATATCTGCAGTTATGGCTGGAATATGAGTTTGTATTGTAATAAGGGATATAATGCTAACTTGTAATACAGATGCAGGGTCAGAACTTACTTGGGCTCACGCCCTTCGACCAAAAAATTTGAATTGTTTGCGGTGCCATCTATGAAATTTTGAACTTATATTATATATTATATAAGGTCCGCTAACTTATAAGAGTCAGAGTTTAAGTAAATAAATTTATTATTCATTTGTAATTTGGATTAATTGTATATGCTGTACTTGGATGTATGTAATAATTATTAATTACTTTAATTATGTTTATTGAAATTGTTTCACATATATTGATTTTTGCGCATTGCACTTGTTGTAGTTGTTAACTAGTAACTAGGTGATGAATATTGCTTATTTTTTTGCAGTAATTACTTTACTTGTTTCTTTTTTTTTTGTTTTCCGTTAATAAATTAAACTAAACTAAACATAGGGCTTCGCAACTTGCTTTCGGGCCTTCACACGCCTGCCTTCGCCCCCATGTCTGGCCGGAAATAGTATTCTAATAAGGGGCCCTAATGCTAACTTATAAGACAAATATAGGAACTTGTGTTAGGTCTGTGCCCTACTGTCGTGGCGCCCATGTTGCAAAATTTGAATTTGTGTAGCCATCTAGTTGTGCATGGATTAATGAATATTTTCTATAATAAAGGTGGCACCACCGAGCGTTATATTTCTAGAGCTAATTAGGGTTTTGTTTGTGGCACCATCTAGTGATATATTTTTAAACTAGCGAATGTTTTCTGTAATAGAGACGGCGGCGCCTAGCGGTATGTTTCTAGGACTATTTAGGGTTGTTTGTGGTGCCATCTAGTGGTGTAAAGACTAATGAATATTTTTCTGTAATAGAGGTTGATCGTATTCGTCTCTCCCTCGTCTCTATCGTGTCTTTCTCGAACATACAAATCAATTAATCAAATCAAATGAATCAAATCAATTAAGCAGATCAATCTCAAACAAATGAGATTCGACCAAATCAAACAATCAGATCAATCTCAATCAATCAAATCATAACTTACAACTGGCGAAAACTAGCTTACAGCTCAAAAATACTGATTCGATTAACTTACACTTTGCTAAAACCAATCAATCACAATCCAAAAATACCAAACTGATTTAACTTAATCATACAAAATCAGCTCTCAATTCGAAAAATAGCAGTATGATTTAACTTACAGAGTGCAAAAGAAAGTCAATCTCGCACTTATTGTAGTTACCCATCTAATCGCCTTTCGCATTAAATTTTAGAAAAAATAGGCTGTGATAACACGGAATACAAACTCGTATCTCAAATAAGCTTACAAAAACTGATTTGCTTCTTGTAAAATTAAAAAACGAGGGTGACGGGCACCAGCTAATCAAGCAAGGGCGTTTATGGTGGCGTAATTTAAATGAGCAAGAAAGGAATTCGGAAAGTAAATTATTCATTAAGAATACTTTTTAAAGAAGCAAGAAAGAAAGCTTATATGCACAATTACAAGTTTATCTGGGTAAAAAACGGTGAAATTTTTGTTAAAAAGGACGAAAATCATAAATTAGTAATCATAAATTCTATGAGCGATTTAGATAAATCCATTATTTAAATTGACGTACAGACAAATCACGTTACCATGAAACTCTTCCAAATACAAGGTGGTGCAGAGGAAACGCATGTTTTCGAACAGCTAGTACTGGCGACGTGAGGATATTGACCTTGAACGAATGTTGGCAGACGGTACAATGCCATTTCAGTCGCTATGGAGCGTTGGAGCGTACAACATCGTGTGTTCGTTGTCGAGCAGTTTTTAGAAACAATGATTCTGTAGTCACAGTGCAACGTCTTTTCCGTCAATATTTTAGAGTTGGACGTCGAGGTGTAGTGCCTGATCGAAATACCGTACTCCGATGGGTTGCAGCGTTTAGAAGTACTGGTTCTGTGATGAAAAAGAAACCACCTGGTCTTCCCGTTCAGTTCGTACTCCGGAAAATGTAGACCGAGTCAGAACGGCAGTTGTTAGTAGTCCAGACGATCGACTAGACGACATGCTGTAGCGCTGGGTATGTCACGTCGTTCGCTTCACCGCATCTTACATGATGACCTCAAGTTCCATCCGTACAAAATAATGATCGTCCAGCAGCTTAATGAAGGGATTTTGTACAGCGCAGTGAGTTTTGTCGCATAATGGATGAAATGTTTACGGAAGATCCTGATGTTACAGTCTTCATGAGTGATGAAGCACATTTTCATCTTGACGGTTACGTCAATGTTCAAAACTGTCGGTATTGGGCATCGGAGACCCACAAAATTACACCAAAGACCTCTGCACAGTTTAAAGGTAACATGTGGTGCTGCATTTCAAAGTTGGGATTGTCGGACCCTATTTTTTGAAGAAGAAGGAATTGCAGTTACTGTTACATCAGCTCGCTACGTTGAAATGTTAAACAACTTCCTTCGTCCAGAACATGAAAGGCGTCAAGTGAACATGAGAGACATTTGGTTTCAGCAGGATGGTGCCACAGCTCACACGGCGAGAGCATCCATGGAAGTGGTTCGACAAATGTTCCCAGGACATGTGATTTCGAGATTTGGTGATGTTCACTGACCCCTCGCTCACCCGACCTGTCGATATGTGACTTCTTTGTGGGGATATTTAAAATCAAAAGTGTACATCAACAAGCCTCGCACACTGATGACCTTAAGAATTCCATTCGTCAGAAATTGAAGCCGTGCCGAATGAAATGTTGGAGAGAGCCGTCCGTAATTTTCAGGAGAGGATCCAAATTGGTATCCAGCAAGAAGGACGTCATCTCAAAGACATTATTTTCGAACCTAAATATGGTATGTAATTTCAAAAACTGCATTAAACAACCTATCATTTAATACTTGTTTTTATTATTTTCAACCCATTGTGTCCCAGTAATTCAATATTGAAAAAAAAGCGTTTCCTCTGCACCACCTTGTAGAACATTAAATTTTTACTTAAAGTAGATTACTTTCTCAAGCATAGAAATGAACAATTTTTTTTTCTCTGTTATTTACATTTTTAATTTACATGATATTTTTAACATTTTGGTTTAAAATTAAACATGATTCAAGACGTACAAATAGAAAATAATTTAATAAACTTTAAAAATTGTGCAAACTTGATTGAACGGAAATTATTCGCCCAAACTGAACAATCGTCAATTAGTATTTTCCATCTTAACATAAGATCATTAAAGAAATATTTTGAAGAACTTTTATTGTTATTTACCATTTACGAATTCGATTTAATATTGTTATGCGAAATAAATCTAACTCCTGAAAATGAAATAAAGTTTCAAATGGAAAATTATAGTTGCGTGATGAAGCATAGGCAAAACGTTAAGGGAGGAGGACAAGCTTTATATGTTAAAAACAATATCGCTTACGATATATCGCAATTACATCTAGCAGAATGTGAATACATTAATATCGTTATAAAACTTCCTAAATTGACGAACCAATTGCAAGTATTATTTATATATAGGCCACCAAATAAGAACGCAAAAAAAATTATTACAGAAATTGGTTGTGAGATAGATAAATGTAGTAATAACAATATGGTCGTCATTGGAGACATAAATATAAAATATAAAAGAAAATTCACTTGTCTCTTAATACGAAAATAAATTGATTGGAAGAGGGTTTGCGTGTGCAATAAATGACACCACACAAGAAGAAATATTGCAAGAAGATCTCTATTAGATCACATGTTCATTCGATCTAATTTGAGGTACGTTAAATCAGGAGTTGTACAACACATTATATCTGATCACCTTCCTATAAGGATATTAAACAATGCAAGTAATACCAGAAACATGTGGAATGAAATAAACTTTGTCATCACAAAAGATAAAAGCAAAAACGTGGACAAAAAGATTAGAACATCGTTAAGTGCAAAACATGACACAAAGTGTACAGTAACTAAATGTGCACAAGTCTTCCAACAACAAATTGAAATTTTAGTAAAAACATGTCAACATGATATTGTAGTGAATAATAAAGAAGGTGAAGTAAACAGTAATTTGTACATACCACTATCAAATGAACATGATGTTCCGAATATTATTCTTGGATTAAGCACCAAAAACTCTCCAGGAATTGATAACATAAGAGCCATAGATTTCAAAAACAACATTAACATATTCAAAAGAACTATATGTAAACTTATAAACGGATCATTAAAGCAAGGTATTTTCCCGAAAGATCTTAAACATCGATATTAACACCAATTTATAAAAAAGGACAAGCCTCAGACTTTAATAATTGTCGAACAATCAGTATACTTTCTACAATTGACAAAATAATTGAAAAATACATCGCCCAACACCTAAAAAATTATTTAAATCAAAGTAGCGTTATCAAACCCAATCAGTATGGATACCAGCAAGGCTAGAATACGGAACAACTTTTACCATGTGTAACAGACTACATCAATGTACAACTAAACCACAATAAATATGTGATAGTAGTGTTCATTGACTTAAATAAAGCATGTGACACTGTTGACCATGGCATATTAATACAAATTATGAGAAAGTATGGAATCACAGCAAAGCAACTTGATTGGTTCAGAACCTATCCACATAAACGCAAATACGTGCTGAAGGTAGTAGGTGAAGTAAGTGCAGCAAAGTCGATAAAATATGGAGTGCCACAAGGTAGCCACTTAGGTCCTATCACGTTTTTATTACATATAAACGGCATATTCGATGTTGTTAAGCATGTGAAGCGGTATTTGTATGCGGATGACGCCATTTTGATGTACGCACATAATGATATCGCAATATGCCAAACTATAATACAACAGCTAGATAACATATGCCAGTGGATGCATAATAGAAAATTGTATCCAAATAAAGACAAAACTGCAGTAATGGTATTCTCTACATCACATATGCCAAACATTGGATTAGAAGATATTAAAATGCACAAGTGTGGTTGCTTATTTGGAAAACTAGAGTGTAAATGTACACAGCTGAAACAAGTACAGAATTAAATCACTTAGGTCTAGTTTTCGATTCAAAACTCACATATAGTAAACATATCGATTACATACACACCAAATTAAAGAAAATAACAGGAATTTTCGATTTGTTAGCACTTGTGCAAATAAAAAGACACTTGAAGTGATATATAAAGCACTTATGGAATCAGTAATTCGTTATCCAGTGACAGTGTGGGGATGTGCGGGCTTTACGTATTTGAGAGAGCTGGACTCGTTACAACTAAAAATACTGACAGTTAACAACAACAAGAAACAAGAATATAAAAAGTTATTAGTAAATATGAATTCACTTACACCAAAAAACTATTACAAATATCAAAATCTAGTTACTTATTTTGGAGATAATGAATACAAAATACAAATGGAACACCAATATAACACAAGAGAAGTTATCTACACAGTGCCCTATCACTTTAATAAAGATGGTGAAAGGTCTCTAAAATGTGCAGTTCCAAAATTATGTAATTGGTCACCTTCAGTTAGGTGCACCAAAAAAATAAGTGAGGTTAAACAACGAGTGCAACAGTGGCTAATTAATTTAAAATAATACATTGTTTTTGTATACGATTCTTTTCAATTTTTGTATTTTTTTTTCTCATTTGGTTCGAAGGATCAAAATAGAAAAAAAAAACAAATTTATATGGATGTAACCATTATTTCTCAAATTTGTGTCGTTACTAAATATTTAATGATTACTTATCTAAGATTATTTAGCATGTAATTATTTAAAACAACTTTTTAAGAATTTTTTTTCCACAATACTTCTCAAGATTAATATTTTAAGAATATCTTTTTACATTTTTTACAAAATTTACTTTTTTTTCCATTTTTACGAATTGTAATTTTTATTTAAATTTAAAAAAAAACCTACTAGTACTTCTTTCCTTATTTATTTTTTTTTTTGTATAGCATCGGCTACTAGGCCATTAGCTATTTTAACATATGACGTCAACGAAAAAACTGTAATTCTGTAAACTATAATTCCTTATACACATCAATTTTCTTTAGAAACTGAGTTAGGGTCTGAACTTTTGATGCTTTATCTTCGAAAATTTCAAGGTATGTATTTCCAAGATTTAATTCTTTTCTAGATTTTTCATATAATGGACACTGTAAGTCATAAGTCACATTTCCTCATTCTACCAGTACCTAAAAAATGTACGTATGTTAGCCTGGTGTGCCCTATTCTAGCTCTCGTGAGAACTACCTCTTCTCTTCTTGGTAACCGATGATTAGTTTCGATGAGTTATGTGTGTTTTTATCTGCCTTAATGCTCTCCTTGAGCTATCCCATTCTCTTTGCCATATCTGATTAACTATAGGTTTTATAGATTTTTTAAAGTCACTAGGTTGGACAGGTATGTTGTCATGTATTTCGTGGGATGTTCCCATACGAGCCGCCAAATCAGCACTCTTATTTCCAGGTATACCATTATGTCCTGGTATCCACATAATAGTTACTAGTGTGTATGGAGTGTATGCAGTAATGCCTTGACAATGTTAAGGAGAGGGTAAACAGATGATTCGCTATTCTTTAAAGCGGTTATTACGCTTAATGAATCGGAGCAAATAAGGCATGTGCGTATGTGATTATGGTTTGTATATAAGAGGGCTTGCAACGTACCATAACGTTCGGCAGTGTATATACTTGATGTCTCATGAAATAAATTATCAACAACAACAACAAAACAAATCTTATTTGATGTTACCCGGGATGTCCTGGTTGGCAGCGCTCGTTTGGCTGGTCCCCCGTGGACGGTAGTGATTATTACTGGATCCTGCCGTTTCTGCGGAAATATAAATTATTGTGGTTCAATTGCTGATGTGTTATGACGATTTAATTTTGGTTTATTACGACTGTTCAGACCTGCCCTGTACACGGTAGTCTGGTATTTGTCAGGTGGCGCTGCGTGAAATTCTATATATTAGATAAGCAGGGGCAACGATCGCGTTGGTATTATTAAGCAGGTCAAAGAGAAAATCAATAATTTAAAGTAACCTTGGTGCATGACTATTCTTATACGTGATTTGGCTTTCAGACTGACTGGATATGAGCTCAGTACTTGGAATGCTTTATACAGGACAGGTTAATATTTACATGTTTTAAATGCAAATTGTACGCACGCGTTTAATTATATACCCTAACTAAACAGGCTGATCTCAGGATTTCTTGATTAATGGAGAACGTATTTACAGTAATGAAATGAATATCTAACATTTAATTATGCCCGAAAATAATCGTATTAATTCTTTATTATTAGAAAAACGTCTGTTTTTGTTAAACGCGTATATTTTTCGTATCAGCAAAACTTATTCTAACTAACAAATACAGGGAAGACGGAGTTTATCACGATCCTTTATGTTAGTTATTATTAAAAGATTGCTTCTTCATTAATTGTTATAAACGAATTAATCGGAGGCGAGTTTACACGACCTTTTAGGACTGCACGTGCTAAATTGAACAATTCTGAGAATTGTTTCCGACGGAATGCAGGTGTTTCAAGTAAGTGATTTCCATGCGATTGCGAGACGCAGGAGTACGTTTAATGTAATTTATCACGTAGACGCATCACGGGTTCGTCTTTATATATTCGGAGGATCACGCGTGTAATCTCTATGAATGCGGCTTCTGGTATTGAGATTACCTCTAGGTCAAGTAAAATTTGAGTGAGTACCCTTATTGCCGCTGGAGTAAATGGAAGATGCCTTCAGGGCGTTAGCCCAGTAGCAACGTCCTGGCTTATGCGTATGTGTGCCGAAGGTAACTTCAGACTATACAGTCCGGCGTATACTTCTAGAGTGTGTACCTTAGCGTATCTCAACCAGCAGTTTGATTGTATAATGCTGATTTACTGGTGACGGCGGCGAAGTAACGTGACTAAAGATGCACGATGGTTCAGGATAAACGGATGCGGCAATCGGCAGGTCGGCGACGTATACTACGAAACTAACTAGGGCAGGCGCGCGGTCTGGATCTCGGTTCTGGCTGTTGGAGACGCGAGCGTGTCAGGATAGCGGAGTCGCGAAATAACAGAAATAGTAGCGGAGTAGCAAAGTAGCAAAGTGGTCGCGATTGAAGTTGAGTAATAGTCGCAGAATAGCAAAAGTAGGATTTCTTCCGATAGCGCCACGGTTTTTAGAGCTGATTCGCGGTGGTTGGTTCCGGCTTCTATGCAGGGGTCCTCTGGCTGTGATTGGCTGAGGGTTCTCGGACGTAAGAGCATTTTGTGCTTTTTAATATCTACGTCGGAGGGGATTAAAATTAATTATTTATGGTGTAATATCGCACAATCTTTTGTAATGGGTTTTAATTTTAAACAACTTTACCTATCTTGATTACTGTAGGGCAATTAAAAAAATAATTAATTACATAAATTTTAGTAAAGTTAAGCTGGATCTTTACAAGTTTTCAATAATGGCTCTTATTATCGGTGTGTATAGCACTACCTACACCGTGATTCGTTTTAGACCCATCCGTATATACTATGGCATCGTATCTGAATGTATCCAGCATAGCGTAAAATTCGTTCTTGTACACTTCATTTGAGGTTTCCTGTTTAGTGTATTTTACAAGGTCTGTTAGGAATGTTATCTTTGGTGTACTCCAGGGGGGGGGGTACTTGAGTGCTTTCCGCGCGAATAAGGTAGGTGTGGTAATATATAACTCGTGCGCTTTCTCTGTAGCACGAATAATACAAGGTCTCGTTATTGTAGGCCTGCTTCTATACTGTGCTTATTTTTCATTATTATGTATTATGTCGTGATTGAGATGATTAGGTAGCGATAGAATTTTTATGAAGTGGTAGTCGATTGACATTCTAATTCTAGTAACGTGAACCTTATCTAGCTTTCGTAAGTGAGATGGACGGGCGGAAGAATAAACTGTAGAGCCGTAATCAATAGTGGACAGCACAAATGATTTATAGAAATGCCGTAATCTTTCTCTGTCGGCACCCCAGGTTATGTTAGACAGGCATTTGATGATATTAAGTTTTTTTTTTGACTTGGTTTCTAACATTTCGATGTGTTCTTTAAAATATAATCGACAATCGAATATAATTCCAGGAAGTTTCATACTGGTCTGAAACTCAATTTTAGTTCCATGTATGTACAAGGTCGGGTCGGAGTGCTTATGTCTCAGTCTGCAGAAGTGTATGGCGTTCGTTTTTGTTAAAGAGAGTTGAAACCCAATACTTTCCTCTTTTTGTACCATATCAGAAATTCCATTTTGTAATTCTTCTTGCAGTTACTCTACATTTTCTGATCTTCCAAATACAATTAAATCATCTACGTACAAGCAGACATGCAGTGGATGCTTTATTATTGCTGCCAGTTCATTCACTGGTATTAGAAAAGGAGTGCAGCTTAATACAGATCCCTGTGGTATTCCGTTTTCAGTGTATTTGATCGATGAGTACGTTATGCTTATCCTAGTTCTAACTGTTCGATTGGACAGGAGGCTCTTAATAATTGAGGGCAGATTACCGCTTAGTATCCATTCATATGATGTCTTGATGATGTTGATGTTGATGTGAGGTCGTACGCTTTTTTCAGGTCGAAACACACGGCTACCATGTGCTGTCTTTGCAAAAAGGTGTTTTGAATATTATCTTCAAGATATGTTAGAAGATCTATTGTGGAATAAAATTGGCGGAAACCTGTTTGCTGTTTTGGAAGTAGTAATTCAGCCTCTAAGTACCACATTAACCTATCATTAATCATCCTTTCCATAGTTTTACTTAAACAAGAGGTAAGCGATATAGGGCGGTAGTTTTCAGCTAAAGTGATATCTTTACCAGGCTTAGGAACAGGGACTATTATTGCTTGTCGCCAAGTTTCAGGGTAAATACTGGTTTCAAATATTCTGTTGTATATAACAAGAGTGGGAGCGAGAGTGCTCCGATATAAAAGAGTTAAAATTAAGGGAAGACACTCAAGACTAGTATAAGTAAAGTGTACTTCCAGCTAGGAGGACGTAGGGTTGCCATCCCTGTCCTGGTTAGATACGAGACCCCACGTAGACTGGTCCGCGACACCTTGTTCTCTAGAGCTAACAGTGGCGGATTGCGGCCACGAGCTCATATTTCGGTATTGGCCTTGCATCACTTACGATCATTTACAAGGTCATTCCCCTATCCGCCGCCTGGGGACGCGCCTAGTAGGTAGTCCAACCCCTAGGATTATTATTATTAATATTATTATTATTATTATATATATATATATATATATATATATATATATATATATATAACAAATAAAATTATTAACTGTGGTTGTTATATTAAAAAGGTAAATTGCACCACGGTCTAGCTCAATGAGGTACAAACTTATAAAACTTACTGAAATTGAGAACTCGTTCATCAGGTGTGAGGAAAGCAGAGATATTTTCATAGATATAATCAGTATTAGCATTTGTTATAATTGGGCACCACTCAATTTCTAGGTTTAATAAATAAAATACAACCAAAATTGGGAAAGGTTGTATCTCCGAACATAATAGGTAATCTGAATAAGCACTAAACATCTGTATTTATATGTATATTTAATAAACCAAAATGTCTGATTAATATCAGAGTAAAATAACCAAAACGATACTTCTTGTACGGCCTTACAATCTTAAAGTACTAAATTAAACACTGTAGCTAAGCTTACAATCTGTTTACTTAGAATTCAAAATGCAATCTATTCAACATGTATGCAATAATGAAATATGTATTGACCAATGTCAACAAATTACAGTTGTGATAGGTTATGAACTCAAATGTTTTTGTCAGGA
The DNA here is from genome assembly GCA_036346205.1 of Vesta saturnalis. Classification (NCBI taxonomy): domain Eukaryota; kingdom Metazoa; phylum Arthropoda; class Insecta; order Coleoptera; family Lampyridae; genus Vesta; species Vesta saturnalis. The sequence goes on from JARFJB010002068.1 coordinate 194,172, forward strand.
GCAGGACTCGGCTGTACCTTTCTTTTAACCGTATCAAAATACACAAACTGATTTGTTATTTACTTAACTGCACTAAAAGGATAAGTACTTACTTGTACAAAACAAATATTTTAATCTCGTCTTAAACGAACTGTAGCTTGAGAATTTTCATTTCCAATTCCAAGACAAATATACGATAATGTAAAGGTAATTTCCATTTGTAATTAACGTACAAATAAACGAAACAGAGACGTATAGGTAAGCACTATAAGTTTCATCTGTCTTCAACATAAATATTATACGAACGGTAGCATATAGTAACATTCGATTATTGACACCAAATGTTGTTGACCCTACAACAACTGAAAGATATAACGAACGCAGATTCGAACGAAGAATATGTATAACAGCATATGTGATTGATGCAAAACAAAGGTATCTCCATTTAGGTTCATAAAGATGACATTGCATCAATCTGCCATTTTGACAAAGTTAAGCTCGTGACGTCATACCCACGCCACTCAATGATACGTAAATTTACCAAAATAAAAGCTTTTTCTTGAAGATAAACTGTATTCTTATTCCTACCTTTGTTTCTAATTCCCTATTAAATATAATATATAGAAAATGTAATTAAACGCCTTTACATACCTTATAAAAGGGAAGCAAAACTTAAAAAAGTCTTGAAGGCACGACATGATAAACGGAAATGCATCTAGCATGCTCAACTCATGCTGCGCATAGAACTAAAATTGAATGTCTAAAATATACACACGGACGCTCGTAATTATGTAGACTGAAGAGAAAATATTGCGATATAAAAATTTAATTATTGAATGAAAAAAAATGCTTAAAAATACTAAGGTAATGTAAATATACTGACATAATATATATATATATATATATATATATATATATATATATATATATATATATATATATATATATATATATATATATATATATTATAATAAATATCGAAAGATACATGGACATTTTACAAGTTAAGAGTAATCCCCTGTAGGGGGTATCAGTATTGAACCTTTTGTTTCTGTCGGCATATTGACACAAATATAAAATACAAAAGATATGACAATACATGGCAGAGCCGTAAATTAAAGAAGGTTCTCTGCAAATGCAAATTCTAGGTACAGCTTGTAGATTATCTGGTAAGCTCTTAAATATTTTTCTTTGATTGCAAATTCAAAACTTAACTCAACTTTGATTTTTGGTACTACATTTAATTTTAAGTTTAATTATAACATTATATTACATTATACTTATACTATATTTTTCTTTGACAGCAAATTTAAAATTTAATCTAACTTTTACCTTTGTTACTATATTTAATCTTAAGCTTAATTAGTTAATACTAAAGGTAAGTATTTAAAGTCGAGTGGGTTAACAGGGTAATTATCGTTATTTATTATTCCACTTAAATTAAATAAAAGTGAAACTAAAAAACATTTAATTTAACAAATCCTTCTCTATTCGGATGCCCGGGAGGGTCAGGACCCAAGCAACTTCGGTCATCAAAAGTACCGACATTCGGATACATTACTGCAACATATGTGGTATCAGGTCTAATCTTAATGCTGTTCACCTATATTTAGGACAAGTGCAACTGGACATTCTGTTTCCGTCAGAAACACAAGCCTCCCATGGAAGCACTGATTCGCCTGACCAGCAATTTCCCAGATACAACCTCCACTCTAACTTTCGACTTAAAGGCGGAGTATCTGCGTATACCAAGGACCACGTAGGTTGTAAGAGTGTAAAGGGACGCCGTCAGATGTCCCATTTTCCTACTATTTTTAATTATTTTCCTAAAATTTAGTAACAAAATTTTCCTGTCATGAATAATTATTTGCTAAATAATATATCAGTACTGATATAAAATTCGCGGAATCCATGCACACAGGTGCAAGCAATTATAAAAATTCGTAGAATTTTTAGTAAAATTTAAACATATTTCATAACGTTGCAAAAGATTGCACAATAATTTATCCTGCATTCTCCCCCCAGACGTAAATCTCAAAAACGTTTAAAAGTTTTTATACGTCAGAGCATCTTCCGCCAATACTGGCCTACGGAACCTCACCCTCAAAGTTTTGTAGCCACCCTCGGGAATGCTTTATAAAAACGCGGCACGCGCTGCTAAAAGGATCTCTACCAGAAGAATCCGAGCAGAAATCGTGTACTCTATTTTCGCGTTTGCGCCGACTGCTACCTGTTTAAAACCGCCAGCCTGTAACCACCGTCCGGAGCAGAAAATGTGACACCGCGACTTGATATCATCACCGAAGCCAAAGGGTTAGAGTTACATAGATCTAACGTTGAACGTACGTAAGCTTAGATACCTACATCACTATACACCTGGTGAGAGGAATATGTAAGGTTGGAAGCCCGACATACTCCTTCATTACTGGATACCTACACTGTACAGTTTGGAGGGTGGTTGCCTTACATTCGATTGACCGCCGGAGATCCTCTTGTGTGGTTTAACGGGTAGTTACCCAGATTACCAACAAAGGAGGCCCACCTACACAAATTTACACCTCGACAAACGTACCAGAAACCGCAGAGTACCTATAATTAAAACCTCGCCGGGAGATTAAGCTGAACAAAAACTAGACATGTTCATGAGTACTAAATTATCGCCTGTAATTAAACCGCCGCCGCCACCACTAACGAAAAACGTAAGTTATACCGTTTGCAATTAGTAAGATTGTTACCTGTAAACCAGAAACCATCCGGTGATCTATTTCGCGTTAAATAATTAATATCATTACTGTTAGACGCGAACGATTCAGTTTAATAGAAAACGAAGGTTTTATATTTTAAACTTGGCCAACGTTACAAAATTATTTCACATAAATAAAAACTTGTGTAATAGTATAATTAATGTCTGAAGGTAAACAAATAATCCGCAGCTACCGTGCAAAATCTACCTTCAAAGCGAAAGCTTTCATTTATTTAAAAGGACAAAATTGAATTTGAACGTGAATGAGTTTATTTTCATAAGAAAAGCAGATATAAAATTAAAGCATTATTATACGTTCGAAATCCGACCGCTTTAAAAATGTTGATTATTTCTGTGAAAGCAGAGCACTGAACTCGGCGTCTTATCTCACACGTGTTTATAACAGTTTTATCTTGCTCCCGACTTCTGTATTTTATACAGGGACGCATTCAGGTAAAACTATTTACTTTATTTCGGTAGTTAACTAAGTAAACTCAAACCGATCCTTATTTTGCAAGTACAAAATACGACTGAGCTAAAAGGGCAAAATTTATTTTAATTAATGTACTTAAACAAATAAAGCATAATATAAAAGGATGTCCAATTTGGAAAACAATAAATTTGGCGCGATTTGGTTCAAACATTCTGGACCCCAATTTTTGAAATTCTTCTGCTTGTATAGGTCTTTCAATGATAATGACTCCCAAGATCTTCTTGATTAGCTTAGTCTGAAAATGGACTACCTCTTATGACAGCATCTTGCGATATCTCAATTCTGGGAGATTTTAATGCCCACAACTACAATTGGCTTCAATTTTCATCTACCACTAGTTCCGCAGGTCATAATTCAGAAGCATTTTCTTTATCCTGTGATCTCACACAAATGGTTTCCGAACCCACCAGAATCCCTGACAACCCTAACGATACTCCACATCTCCTGGACCTATTCCTTGCAACTCACCTACTTGTCTATAAAAGTCCTTTCCCCACTTAGTCAATCAGACCACTGCCTAGTCGAAATAACTCCCTGTGTACCCAATTTTAATGCAGCTAACTGTAAGACTTTTTTGCAACCTTACCCTGGCGTGAGTATTACTTTAAACGGTCCTCCTCTTCAAACACTGCTCTTTCAATAACTGGTTATTTTGATCGGTATGGAGTTATACTTTCCCAAAAAATATAATCTTCCGTTCCCAACCATCGTTTAATAGGACTTTCCCTTATACATCATCGAAAAAGCATAAACCCTGTACCAAATAGAAATCAAATAAATCTGTCGTACATTACCGCAACGAATAGTTAAATAGTAAAATACCCAAGGCCAAGAAAATGTTTGAAGAAAATAAATGCAAAGAATTAGCGTCAAGTCCTATGGGTAGTTGTAAATTTTCGTCATTAGCTAAAGCCATCAGTAAAACTTTAGTACAAAATTACACCGTCGCCTAAATCTACCCCATACGCTATGAAACCAGTCCACTCGCGATACAAGCTCCTAGAATCAATTACCAATAAACTTGACTCAAACAAGTCCACTGGCCCTGACGGTATTTCAGCTATCGTCCTTAAAAGATGCTACCCCGAGGTAGTACCTGTATCGTCCAACCTATTTCCGATGTCCCTGTAATCTGGAGAGTTTCCCTCATCGTGGAGGCTAGCAAATGTCCAACCTCTCCCTAGAAGGTCGATAAAACTGATCCCCCAAACTATTGACCAATCACACATTATCCACCAATTCTTCCTCCGTGTACCAATCATGAAAATGCGGGTTGGTTCCCTACAAATACCACACTAATAAATGCTCTAGGGCATTTTAACGTTCGTGCACCTTTGCGAATGCTACTCGGTATTTGACTAAGATTACAATAAAGTTATTTTTAATATCAGAGAATTGGTTTTAATTCGCAGTAACATTGGTACCGACGCAATAATTTCAAGTACGCCAGACGAAGCATTAAAGGTTAACATGGATAAAATCTATCTATGTTAAGGGTAGAGAGAAAGCGGATTGCATCAGAAAATTTGCGAGCCAGTCAGTTATTGAACTTGATAAACATCCTGCTCTTCCTGCTTTGCAACCAGTTTGTTACTATCATTGTCAATCATTATGTCACTGCGCTCTTTCTAATGTATAGTATTTGTACGATACATATGTAATGCAGTAAATCTTATACTATTTTTAATAAAAAGATAGTAAATATTTATTACGTTTTCTATACATACATTCTGTATATAATCTCTCGAATTATTACATAATATTAATATATTTTCCTCTCAAAAGGTCCTACACTAACTAGCCAAACTGGAATGTTAATCTAAGACTGTCCGTGCTCAAACTATTTCTACCCTCTGAATCACACAAATTCATTTCCCTAGCAACTTCCAGTAGTCTGCTCAAAAGATCAACGTTCTCCAACTCCAGAATTCTCCATTTGTCATACTGGGACCTAAAGGCAATTTAGCTTAATATCTCAGTGTATACATCATGTGGAGTTGATCTAAATACGAACATATTACATATTACTGTTTTATGCGATGCCTCTGCAACACCTTTGTAGTCTAACTCCGTCAGCACTTTTTGAATAACAACTTTCTTAACGCCTTTCGCTTTCTCGACCAGTTGGTCATCAGCTAGCTGTAGACAATACGATTTTGATCCACCACCATAAACGATGATGACACAAGTTTTAGTAGTAATACCATGTAGATCGTTATGATAGTTGAATATGTCATATTCATCTACATGATTGCGCATATGTGCATACACATCATCAGTTGTTATCTCGACTATTAAAGAGTCTGTATCCGTATATAGTAACGTTACGTTATTACCGTAATAACTGCGCAATATATCATAAAAAAATCGATACGTTACAATTTTGGAAAGATCTAAAATACTAAATCCAGCATTTACGGGTTTGTCATACCTAAAAACATGTTTTGACAATTCCACTGAATTGAATAAAATTTTTAAATTGTGATTTTGCGACATACTGGGCTAGACCAAAAAGGGCGACCGCTATTTTTTTTCTCAATGCGTTAACAACTTGATTACTCTTCTTTGTCAACGTTCTCCATTGTTTTACCAAAGACACCATTGTTTATGTATTTAAAGAAATCCTTTCCAAATTTGTTTTGTGCTTGATTTCGAAAAGTAGTACTAACCAAGGACTTTGGCGAGAGCTTAATGGTCTATGAATACGAGTAACAGTTAATCCATGCTCTATACATTGTCTTAAATATCGATAATGTATGACATAATTGGTCTTATCACACACGTTCATCATGCAAGTGGCGCGGATAGTGTATATCTAACTCACCCACATACCCAATTTCATCTTCATCATTAATCTTCAGTACATTAAATTTATGAACTTCATCTTGAATTAACCACATAAACCTGTTGTGTGGGACGCATACTCCATGCATATAAGTTCATAGCATCCAGACACTGAAAAAACACTTTAGGACGATTAGGGTCTTAATTTGGAACAAACTCGTTGTTAGCAGTATTTCTCCGCTTAACGCAAGTGCTCAATTCGCCACGAACACCTTTCTTTGAAAAAGTGGTACGTATCTATATCAGTCAGTAACTCTAACTGTACTTTCGTACATTTTAACGTGGTAGTCTACGCCAACCCAGGTAATGTGACATACTGTGCACGTCATTAAACAGCAACACATCTGATTTTAAGTATACATCCGCATAATCACTGAGTATGTTACACTTAAAGTGGTCCCACACCTGAAAGATGCGACAGTATTCCCCATCACTTATATTTTCTTCGCGTATTTTGTCATAGAATTTATCATAGGAGGTTACAGTGGCATCATTTAGTTTACTAAAGCTATCTACGCACGCATATAGAAAACCACTTATCTTGCTAACTAAGTTAAAGTCGTTATAATCACCTTACCTCTACACTATCAACGAATCGTAAACTAATATATCTCCTTTCCCTACGATCACGACTGTTTATAAATTCATCCACGAAAATATGTTTACCAAACATTATGTATTTCTCACTAGTCTTAGTGAGTACGTTAATTTCATCCGTTTCACTCATTAAATGTTTGATAAACATGTGGACATCATAACCGGATAAATTATGGAAAAAAACTGGGATAAAATCTGGTAACTGATAATTTCGACTTTGTTCATGCATTACCTACTTCTTGTTCATCAGCTAGTGGAAACTTGAGAACAACAATTTTTAAATTTTTATTATATATCCGTTTCACGTCGCTTTTTAATCGTGTAATAAATTCCTCCGCTGCATTTATCCCCCTATAGATTTCTAATTTCAACCAAGTATCGTGTTCAGCCGTATCTACCGATACTAATAATGCTTCAAAATCAGCACATCACGAATGTTAGGGATATCTTTTTTGATAGTTCCGAAACGCAAGTATATTTTTCACATATAATTCCACCGTTCTCCCTTTTTTTTGTTTCAAATCAGGTAATTTAGTGTGCACGAAGTTACAATCATGCGCTACATGACGAGTTAATTGTTCCTGAGTTCTAAAGTAATAAAGACTTGAAGCGCAGAAATGTTTTGCCCCCTTACATTGGGTTATGCAAGAGACAATCTCTTCGGTTTATGGAAAAGCAGAGCCTTGGTAAGAACATACGCATATTATAAGTTGATTTGTTAACTCCATGCATTGCAGCGATACCTTGCAACTGTGCTCCTTTTCCAAGCCAATGCAATGATATTAACAATTGCTTGTTTGCACTCAATGCTTCATCTTTCCCATTTATAAATGCTAGGTGAAGACCTATGATATTTAAAACAAATGCTACTTGCTGTTTACTAAGCCGAAATGCTTCTTTAAATGAAAAACCACCCGCAATGCCAAAATTTATTCTCTGTGCGTATACTTTTCTCTTTCTTTGACAATCTTCTTCATCACTGTCGTCGCTGGATGAATATAAAATTCTTCGAATCATTGTTTGCAAAACGCCCAACCTCTTATCAAATATGTTTGAAAAGTTTTGCAAAACTGTCAAAATAATTTTCATACTAAAAAGAATTGAAATCAAATTTAAATTGAAAAGTAGCGCTTTTCACTTTGCATTTTTACTTTGCAAATTGATTTGGTGCAAAATAATTATTTTTGTAAAGTGCAAAGTGAAAAGTTTCTTTTGTGCAATAAGCCCATGAATTTTTTTTCCAACGTTTCTAATTTAGGTCTAATTATTTTCTTTTTTTACAGTTATGTACAAATTTTTTGAAGAAGTACGATTTAGCTTTAATCAGTTACTCTTTTTTATAATTGAAATCCAAATGATATAATATAAATAAAAAACAAAGACTTTTTCTTGCGATAAATAAAAATTCGTTCTATATTTTTTAATTCTCGTCATTCTACTTTTTTTTTTGTTCGTATTGAAAATTTTTAGTTACCTAATTTATAAAAATATTTCATATAGCATCATAGTATAATGTTCATGTCTTTAATTAATTTCTTATTTATGACGCTTCTATTAAATTAATTGACAAACTGTTTGTGCATTAATTTCTTTCTGTTCGTCTTGCACTTCACATCAGTAACTTCTTTTTTAATTTGCTCTTATTAAATTATGGGCACCTTTAATTGTTTTTCTTTCATATGTCACTTCATAAATTGTCTAGATACTCTTGTTAACTTTTTAATTCTTTTTTTACAGTTGAAACCAGATGGCATGATGTAAATAAAAAAAAAACGAAGACTTTTCTTGCACTACATCAACTTTTATTATTTTCTTAATAATAATTTCCATTAAGACTCAGAAATAGCTCAAGTGCAGTGGAATTCAGAATGGTTCGCCAACTTGGTGAAGTACATCAAAAAACAAGTACCGAAGGACCTTTTGCACTAAATCAAAATGTTTTATTCCTAAAGCAAATCAAATATCCGAATGATAAACTTGTTACCTTTGTACAATTCAAGGTGTCTTTGTAGCAAATGAATACATTAACATATCATTTTCTTTTTTTTGTGTGTTGTGTTAAAGCTATGGGATACACACGTCGCCTGCAGTAGGTTGGTTGCCCAAATGGTCTTGAGAATGTGAGACCTTGAAGAAGTGTGAGACATGAACTACCTTGCTATTGTGCAACCTTGGGCATTGGGATTTTCCAAAAGAGTAAGGCATGAATCTCCGTGATGACCGTGTGAACTTTGGAATGTGTGAACTTTGAGCTGTGTGAAATTTGGATGGTAGGGCCTTGATGAGCAGGAGCGTGTTTCAGAACTCTCCAAACGTGCCCACTTTTGTGTGTGTGTGTATGTGTGTGTGTGTGTGTGTGTGTGCGTGCGCGCGCGCGTGTGTGTGTGTGTGTGTGTGTGTGTGTGTGTTTATGTGTGCGTGCGTGCGTGTGTGTGTGTGTGTATGTGTATGAGTTTGTGTATATGGGTGTATGTGTCTGTGTTTGTGAGTGTGTGTGTGTGAATGCAACTTAACGTTCCAATTCTTGGCTGTCGTTACCTTAATTTAGGTTTTGAATTGGTAAATATGTAGTTATTATGTTGGTATCTTTTTTCTTTCAATAATTAAATTTTCGCATATTTCGATTTTTTCTCTTTAGTGTACATTATTACAAATCTCTGTGTATATATTTTGATCGATTGTAAAGAGTATTTAAACACATCAGTTTTTTTCTATGCGCAAACGCAAACTCACTTAATTCATTTCCGTACCTGCTGCGTTTAGATGCATTTCGTATTTTAAGTTTTGCATTTAATTACATTTTTATGTATATTATATTTAATAGAGAACAAAGATAAGCCCCTACATTAAATAAAACCGCTTATGTTAGGAAAAAGCTTGCATGTTAATTAATTTCGTATCGTTGCAAAAGCGTGGTGGATAACGTCACGAAGTTAACATGCATAAAATGGCGTGAATGAAAATGCAATATCATCTTGACGAATTATGGAGATACCTTTGTTTTGCATCAATAATGTATGCTATTTATGTATCTGCTTTCGTTTTCCAACGCCAGCTTTTGTTAGTAGATAAGCAACACCGGTTCTGGCGCATTTTTTTCCAAGTTTCGTTCTGGTCATTTTTGGTCCCGCAGTCAATCAGAAGCGTCCTTTCAGTCACGTGACCAAGATTGCGCATACACAAAAATCATGACAGCATAAGGGATGTGTGTGTATGGTTGCATACTGCATAGGGGGAAATCAGGGGATGAGGAAGTATTGGCTGTGGGGGTAAGCTACATTAAGCGTTAGCTCATACGTGATGTATGTAAATGGTTGTATACTACATACGGGGTAAGCAGGGGATGACTGTGTGTGCGGGATGTTGTATGCAGCAGGACCATGCAGGAATTATTTATGAGACTATTGATAACTAGGGGTAGGTAGTAGCATGTAGGTGGTTGCATTAGCTAAAAGTGGTTGGTTGCATGATGCATAAGCGGTAAGCAGAGTATGGTTGCATTCCCGATGTCTACATAAGGGGTAAGCAGGGATGGTCGCTTACGTATAGGTGTATAGGGTTAAACGGTAGTATGTAGGTGGTTGCATTAGCTCATGGGGGTTACTAAGTGTGGTTGGTTGCATGCTGCATAAGCGGTAAGTAGGGGAAATAAACACACGATAATAGTAATTTATTGTTACAAAATACATTCTAAATAAAGAACATCTTCTTTTATTGAAGCCTGTATACTTATTTTCTTAAATCTAAAAAATATATGACATTTTAAGCGATAAAGGGACGTTTACTTACCTAGCACCATTTGAACTAATTTGAGAAGCAGATATCCGATTCATACTAATAATTACAATGTGAGTACATAAACATTGATGCAACAACGAATACCATATCACTAAAATACAGCATCACAATCTCCGTAATATCTAAAAAAGTTTAAGATGACCTGAAAATAAGAGTTTCACTTACACTGGTAGTAAAATTAATAAATCTATTACGCTTAACAAATATAACACTTTATTAAAATATTGTTTTGTGATAGGAAACTGGTTTCCGGTCCATTCAGATCATATTAATGCAAGTACATAAAAATTTTCGCAATACAACTACCATATCCTTAAAATGCAGAATCACAATCTCTGTAATATCTTAAAATAAAGTTTAGGATGACCAGACAATAGGAATTTCACTTACCCTGGTAGTAAAATTAATCAAATTATTACGTTTAACAAATAAAGCACTTTATTAAAATGTTGTTTTGTGACAGGAAATTGATATCCGCTCCATTCCGATCATTTTAATGCAAGTAGTGAATACCATATCGTTAAAATGCAGCATCACAAAACTCTGAAATATCTAAAGTAAATAAAGTTTAAGAAAATAAACACACTTATCAATGTAAAATTCCTGTTATTATTTTTAGTAAAATATTACTAAATACTGTATAATGATCTAATTATATCAAAAGTTGTCAACAGAATGAATAAAGAAGGATCAAATAAGTGGATCATAAAACCACAACGTCCGGTAAAGAAAAAATTAAACGTATTTCCATACAAAAAACATAATACGTCACAATAGAAAGTTCCAGAACATTGATACAAATGTTATAAATTGGTGTTAAATTAAAGTAAAATTTCATTATTTTCTCTATTATCAGGTATGTATCTTATTATATATATTTTTTTGTATCAATTTCAAAAATTACCCCTATTAAGTGGAGAACACAGGTTTTTAATGAATTTAGTCAATAGGGATTAATATGTTGTAGATTATATGTCAATATCATAATTTCCTCACAAACGTTTAATAGATTAGCAGTCCTTAGATAAACTTTAAACTGATGCATTATCAATTTGATCATTTGATGTCACTTCGGAAATACTGAAAAATTAGTAATTTTTATATCTTGAACGGTGTAATGAAGTTAATGATACATAATTCCATTAGTTTCTTCAACCTTAAATTACTAAGAAAGCTAAATTTGATGATTCTAAAAGTAAAACTTCAGGTCTGGATATTGTATGCTGAGATATTGAGTGTGGCATATCGTTTAACAGTATTTTGAACTGAATAAGCTAAATTCCATGTTTCCAGACGTGTAACTTTCGCTCTTCTCGTAATTTCATGTGACCCTAAAAGTACAGCTTCCGGTCTGAAGATTGTATGCTGAGATATTGAGTGTGGCATATCGTTTAACAGTATTCTGGCTGAATAAGCTCAATTTCATCTTTCCAGACGTGTAACTTTCGCTGAGTAGATTTCAAGTTGAGAAATTAGGTGTGGCGTATCGTTTAATAGCATTTTGAATTGACGTGGAGCTTCTGATCGGTAGATTTCAAGTTGAAGTATCGAATGTGACCTATTGTTTAACAGTATTTTCTTCAAATTCAGTTTTACACCTTCCATGACCAACCTAGAAGACAATAAATTTGTATCAAAAGATACAACCTTATTGGAGGTGTTTACGTCCTCGTTATAGGATTTTTATATACAAAAATATATATAAAAATATCCAATAGGCCTACCATATAAAATAATCTATAATTAAAATTACTCTGATCATGTCTTTCGTGTACACATCCAGCACCCTGTAAAAATATTTAATTTAAATTAGTTATAGTTTAACTATCCACTCTCCATTACTCTGACAGCACTTTCAAAATTAACTGAAAGGGTTTATTGATTTGTCAGTATTGGGTATGGTACAGGATTATGACAAATTTAAAATAGTCACATGGACAAGGTATTATATTACCTATTCAACTGATGTATCCAATATAATTCAGTATAAGGTGTTGGATGTAAGCGAAAGACATCAATTATGAAAAATAGTTATCGCCTATGTATTAGTTTAATCAACATTCTTAATATTTACAGATTCACTAAAACTAAATGTAACATGATGATAGTCAATAGATACAAATATGTATAAGTTAATCTAATTCCATGAACTCATCTTGGGGTGTATCGACAGTGTAATGTTCCCAAGGTAGTGTGTTAAATGAATTAGAAATCAGATATCGTTTATCATCTTCGGGACCTAGAGCAATCCTTGTTTGTGTTATGGAAAAGACCATATGCTTATGTGATCCAATCAAATTTTACGAGGTAGTCCTTTGTTTAAAGGTTTCGAGGTATTCTCCATAATCATCGAATACAATTTGTGTCTCTACTGCTGACTCCTTTACACCTTTCGCTTTCTTCATCTTCACCTTCCTCACATTTTTCATCTTCCAAGCTCATATAATTTTATAAAATCATCTTCAGAGGTTAATAGCTTGGTGGTATATAGTTTAGATCGCAATCCTACGTATTCAACCAATAGTTTACCATTATTCTCATCCTTCATCATACCAAGCACGTTTTTATTTACCAACGGGATGTCATAGATATTATTCTCAAGATAGTCTGAGGTGTCGAAATATTTAAAACAATCCTCCTTAATAACCGCGTAAGGGTCTTGCTCTTGCTATATATAGTCGTTTTAGCTAGATGAAGAACAACTTGACCAGATATACGGGTTTAGTTAAATATTATTTTAGCTTATTCATTCCCACCGCTATTAAATTTTACAAAAATATAGTACATGTCTTAAACTCGGGTTTTGAGATGTATGACTCTGCACCGTAACGACCCTCACATTTGGATAATAATTTAATGTCTACTCGTTTTCGCACATTTTCCATGGTTTTCCGAATACTGCGTTATTCATCAGTTTAAACAAATTCTTATCAAAGTTGTCTTTTGCTTTTTTTTCTTAGTTCCGTATTTAAATCGATGTAGGACTTTAACCAAGGTGATTGCTTAAATTTAAGTACTCCGTATACTTTGGTGAGGACTAAGCCGTGAGTTAAAGCTTGCTTTAGCACCCGCTAGTGGATAACGTATTTCTTCTTATTACTTAGCGTTTTCGAAATTTCATTAGATTTAATTGTAGGTTTTAGAGTTTTCGAGTTAATATGCCATGGATAGAAGGCCAAGTCTTTATGTGCATCATGTAAATTATGAGGATATTCCAGATCTACTTCTAATATCAGTCCTTCGCTTGCATCATCTGGTTTTGTAATGACATCTACTTTGTCATCTACCCATTCAAATCCACCGTAAGAAAGAAATTGACTCATAGCGCAGCCGGATTGATTATTGACGTCGTTGTAAATTAGATACACGTCAGGTTTTAATGAATTATAAATAGACATATACTTGTTGTTTGCACTAGCTCTTCTCTTAGAGCAGATTTGACTCAAACCACCACGAATGCCACGCCCAACAAAGAGAAACATATCTTGATCTGTAAGAAATTCCAGCTCTTGCTATGTACACTTCAACATTGCATCCCAAGTAAAACCTATTAGTGTAAATCAGGAATAGCAGGATCCAAGTCATATGTTCTAATGCAGCTTGATCTAAACTGCTTGAAGCCATCTGATAGAAGGAGAATATGGATCTTCATATATAAGTTTACATTTTCACCTAAGTTATTGCATCTAAATTTATTTCATACCTCCTGCGCTCTAAGATACATTTTTTTGAGGACAAGGCATACCCTTCAACTTATTATAAAAAGCATCTTGAGAAGGCAGACATGGTTCATTAAAGCGGTCAGACGAATCAAAGTAATCATACGGCATTACACGTTTCTCAGTTAAAAGATTAAATTGGTCTCTAGGTAGTAAAGGAAATTGCAATTTGAGGTTTCTAAATTCTGTTAGACACGGACACGGACACGGACACGGACACGGACACGGACACGGACACGGACACGGACACGGACACGGACACGGACACGGACACGGACACGGACACGGACACGGACACGGACACGGACACGGACACGGACACAGACACGAACACGGACACGGACACGAACACGGACACGGACACGGACACGGACACGTACTCAGACACAGACACAAACACACACATACAGACACAGGCACAGGGACAGGCACAGGGACAGGCACAGGCACAGGCACAGGCACAGGCACAGGCACATGCATAGCCACAGGCACAGGCACAGGCATAGGCACAGGCACAGGCACATACACAGGCACGGGGAATAGGCACAGACACAGGCACAGGCACAGGCACAGGCACAGGCACAGGCACAGGTACAGACACAGGCCCAGGCACGGGCACAGACACAGACACAGGCACAGACACACACACAGACACATGCACAGGCACAGACACAGCCACAGACACAGGCACAGGCACAGTCACAGGCACAGGCACAGGCACGGGCACGGACAAGGGCACGGACACAGACACAGGCACAGGCACTGGCACAGGCACAGACACAGGCACAGGCACAGGCACAGGCACGGGCACGGGCACAGGCACAGGCACAGACACAGACACAGACACAGGCACAGGCACAGGCACAGGCACAGGCATAGGCACAGGCACAGTCACAGGCACAGGCATAGGCACAGGCACGGGCACGGGCAAGGGCATGGGCACGGGCACGGGCACGGGCACAGGCACAGGCACAGGCACAGGCACAGACACAGGCACAGGCACAGGCACATGCACAGGCACAGGCACAGGCACAGACACAGACACAGGCACAGGCACAGGCACAGACACAGGCACAGGCACAGGCACAGGCACAGGCACAGGCACAGGCACAGGCACAGGCACAGGCACAGACACAGACACAGGCACAGACACAGACACAGACTCAGACACAAACACACACAGACACAGACACAGACATACACAGACACAGACACATACACATACACGGACACGGACACGGACACGGACACGGACACGGACACGGACACGGACACGGACACGGACACGGACACGGACACGGGCACGGGCACGGGCACGGGCGCGGGCGCGGGCACGGGCACAGACACAGGCACAGGCACAGGCACAGGCACAGGTACATGCACGGGCACGGGCACGGGCACGGCACGGGCACGGGCACAGGCACAGGCACAGCACAGACACAGACACAGGCACAGGCACAGACACAGACACAACAGACACACACACACACAGACACAGACACAGACACAGACACAGACACAGACACAGACTCAGACACAGACACAGACACAGACACAGACACAGACACAGACACAGACACAGGCACAGGCACAGGCGCAGACGCAGACACAGACACAGGCACAGACACAGACACAGACACAGACACACACACACACAGAGACACAGACACAGACACAGACACAGACACAGACACAGACACAGACACAGACACAGACACAGACACAGACACAGACACAGAGACAGACAGACACAGACACAGACACAGACACAGACACACACACACACACACAGACACAGACACAGACACAGACACAGACACAGACACAGACACAGACACAGACACAGACTCAGACACAGACACAGACACAGACACAGACACAGACACAGACACAGACACAGGCACAGGCACAGGCGCAGACGCAGACACAGACACAGGCACAGACACAGACACAGACACAGACACACACACACACAGAGACACAGACACAGACACAGACACAGACACAGACACAGACACAGACACAGGCACAGACACAGACACAGAGACAGACAGACACAGACACAGACACAGACACACACACACACACACACTTATATATATATATATATATATATATATATATATATATACTATATATATATATATATATATATATATATATATATATATATATTTCTTTAAATCTATTCATGATTCATTGCAATGCCTCTTTGGACGGCAATTGATTCTGATTGAAAGCCGGGCATATTTCAGAATTAAAAGCATTATTGGCAGTGTTCGACGATCATCTCGCTGCTTTAGAGATTATAAGTTATCCTGTCAAGCAACGGAATCTCATTCTTGTTTACCCGTTGCTCAATAAATTATATTCTGATACAGAAATCCATTTCAAGTTGCATTATAACTCTGATGATGTTCCAGAATATACGGTCCTATAAATTTTCTGACTAAACACTGTAAAGCTCTGGAAGATTATTCCGCTACGCAACGTGTTCCTAAACAAGCGTCTTTATTAGAACAAGCTACACCCTCTGCAATATCTACCAAATGCCTCATTTGTAGTTCAACTCACTATTTACAAATGTTCACAATTTTTACATCAATCACCCTTAGACAGATATAAAATTACTAAATCCAAAAAAAATATGTATAAATTGTCTGAGTCGTTCGAATTCAACTAAGCATTGTAAAAGTTTACAGGGTTGTCGTAAATGTGGCCAAAAACATCACATTTTTCTGATTCATTTAGTCGTCATTATTCAATTTGAGTTGTTTCAGATATATCACCAGCATGCAAAAAACTTTTTATGTAAGTTTAAAACTTACGTTCTTATTGGCAACTTATGTGCATTTCGTGTATCGTTAGTTGCATACCTTATTGGTGTAAAAAAAATTTTTAATAGATTATTTCTATACTTCTGCACATCCCTTTCCGCGCTTTGAATCGTTTTGGATCATTGCGCAGAGTTACTTTGAGCGTCCTTTATTCCTTTATTCTAGTTATACTCCTACCACTTATCTTTGGGCTTAATTTTATTTTAACGTTAATTTTCCAAGATGATGTAATAGCTTTGCTAATACGAAGTGGGAATTCAATTACCAAATTTTACTTTGAAACATTCAAAATCAATTCAGTTGGGAGGTTTATACAGAAATTGTTATATATTTGGAATTACCAGCATATCAATCTGATGTTTACTTCAACTTCCATCAAAATTGCGCAATAAATTTAAAATGACGAGTAGACAGCATTTCCTTATCTTCTGAAGTTCAAGTGCTACCCAAAATGTGAAAGAAATTACTCCAGGTATTTCATATTGTTAATTAATTCACATTATAGTTTAAGGCAATTAAGAATCACTAACATTAGTTTTTAATAGATCATCCATTATATTCAAATTAAGTACAGTAATAAAGCTCATTGTCGTCATTATTTTTTACTTGTTATTTTCATGAGTTTTTTTGTGACTTTTCTATTTTTAAGGTTTATTTGTTCCTTAAAGACAAATTGGCGTCCGAGATTACAGTATTTATTTTCAGGTTTGATGCAACATGTTTTTTGTAAAGCGAAAATATCTAAGCAATTATATTTTTGTTTATAAGCAAATCAAATGTTTGAACCTGGACCTATTAATCTACCGATGAGTAAGTGGCATAAAATCTTCTAGTTATCCATTATTTTCCATAGCTAATTATGGCTCTGGGCGAGAAGTATTTAATCATAAGTGGGTGAATTATTTTTACGACACCCGTTTAAAGATTACAAGTCCCAATCCTGCATTTGTTTAATTATGATGTGCCTCTACATTAGTTCATATGCTTTATGGAGGTCAAAGCAGACTGCTACCGTACGACTTCTTCTTATGAAGCTATGTAGGGTGTGATTTTCTAGGTACACTAGTTCATCTGTGCTGTGAAATTTGCGCAACCCCGTTTCCTAAGTCGATATGGGTTGTTTGGATTCCAATAACCACATTAACCTACGGCTTATCATTTCCTCAAAGATCTTGCTTACACAACATCTGAGAGAGGTTGATTTATGATTTGCTGCTTCGGTGTTGTCTTTTTCGGGTTTAGATATGGGAATTATGACCGAATGTTGCCATTGTGCGGGGTAAGTGCCTTGCGCATATATTTCATTGTAAATCCCTAATAGCTCTTCTTTTTTGTTTGCAGGCAAATTTCTCAGCATCGCATATACAACCTTATCTGGACCAGGAGCGATATTTTTTGTGTTTGCTAGAGGTTTATTTAATTCATTGGCAGTCAAAGGGTTATTGTAGTCTAGATTCATATTAGTTGTGAAGCTAATGTCACTTTCCTGCTCTTGCTTTATTTTTAAGAAAGGTTGACTATAATTTTCTGAGCTGCTATTTTCCTCCAACTGGCGAGCCATTGCTTCTGCAATATCAGCGTCTTTTGTCAATCTTATATCGTTCGCTATTAGTATTGGCGAAATAGCTTTACTTTGTTTACCAGCTATTGTTTTAGCTTTTCGCCATACTTCACTGCTACATGTTTGTCTATTAAATTTGCTAACGTATTCCTGCCAGGATTTCCTCTTTGCAATTAAAATTACTCTGCGGGTTTTAGCTCTTGCTCTTTTGAAAGCTATAGGTTTTCCGTTGTTGGTTTATGCTGGAAAGTATTCCTTTTTTCTTTTATTGCATCTTTTACTTCATTACACCACCATGGGACACCATTGGCTTTTATTTTTCCACTTATTTCTGGAATTGAGTTTGATGCTGCCTCAATTATGTTTTGTGTAAAAGTATGCATTTTTTCCTCAACCCTTAGGTCTTCTTTTAGGTGGACATTGACCAAAATTTGCGAATATTTTTCCCAATCTGCTTTCTTAATTTCCCATGATTTTGGTATAGTATGTTTTTTTTTTATTTGGGTTGATCGCTGCTATAATAGTCATAATGAGTTTTCCATTCTAATTTTAACGCCACAGGTTCAGAACTTAATGCTAGGTCTATAGCAATAAATGTTTTGTATTTAGCATTTAAGTGTGTGGGTTTCCCTGTGTTTAATGCTTTTAAATTATTGTTATGTATGAACCTTTCTATTATTCTGCCTCTCGCGTCAGTATAATTGGATCCCCACATAGGAGAGTGTGTGTTAAAATCTTCTACTGTTATGCAGGGCTTTGGCAATTGGTCAATCACGTTTTCTAACTAATGTAATATCCAGTTAGATATTGGTGGTAAATAAACATTACAAATTGCAGTTTTATTGAGTACTGAACTTCAATGTCTACTATTTTCAGATTGGTCTGCAGCTGAAGTGGTCTATGTGGTACATCATTTTTAATGTAGGTGACTACTCCACCGCTCGCTCTAGTATTAGTCACAGTTTCGGTTGTAACCAGTGTAGTCCCTAAAATGAAATCATTCATTTCCTTTTAAATGGGTTTCCTGAACGCAAATGCAAAAAGGGTCGCACTCACTCATAATCATCTTTATTTGGCAATAGTGAGCCTTAAGACCATTACAGTTCCATTGTAATATGCTTTCTGAATTGTCAAAAAATGGGATGTATGTTTGATTTTACTGTAGCCATTTTGTTGAAATACGTTTATTGTTCATGCCAATTTTAATAGAACTAATTGCTTAGTGGTTTAAGCGTATTTAGATAACAAATAAACAAATAAATAAGTTGTATATAGGACAAATACAACTAATTACAAATTGGTTAATAAATAAGATTTGTAAAACGAATAAATATAAGCAATGTACATGACATCACAGACATTTATCACAAATGGGATAATAAAGGTTTTGTAAAACGAATAAATCTGAACAATGTACATAAAATATCACAGAATGTTATCACAGTCGTTTCTATCACAGTTTATGTTCGGACTCTCCTTGAGTCCCTATCTTTTGTGTACTGGATTGACTAGGTTGGGAAGTAGATGGGTTTTCATCCGAAAATTCGTCTATATTAGAGTTTCTCTTCCTAGGGCGACCTTTTACCCAACCTGGTTTCCACGTTTTTTGGATTCTTCCAGTTTTCTTTGTTTTACTAGATGTGAGCCTTTTAATTAATGCATTTGCATCGAATTCTGTTTGGTCCATTTGCTCTGTAGATGTACTTTCGTAGATTTCCGAGATCCTATCTACTTCATTGTTGGTAGACATAAACTCAGCGGTATTTACTGTTACTGTAACGTCCTTGGGGTTTGTTACGGATGGTATAGATATTTCCTTGCGGTGAGATGTGGTATTGATGTGATTATCGATATGTTTCTTAATACTTTTGTCGATCATTTTTTCTAACTCAGGCAGCAAGGTTATAACACTTTCACTTGTATTGTTATTGGGTGCCGACGTTAATGTGGTACAACTCCTAGAAGGGACAACTGGGGAGAGTTTTAGTTCCTCTCTTGCTTCGGAATATGATAGTTTTTTAACCGTTTTTATTTCTTGTATGCGCATTTCCTCCTGGAACTTTGGGCATTTGTTATAATTGGCTAGGTGATTGCCATTACAATTTATGCATCTAATGTTATCAGAACATGGTCCTTCATGAAATGCGTTTCCACATATACACATTTGTTTTCGTTTGTAATTGTTGAACGAATGACCAAAAGTTTGACACCTCCTGCATCTCATAGGCATCGGGATATAATGTCGTACGCGAAGTAGATATATTGCCCTTTGATTTAATGAGGCACGTCTTGTGTACTAAACGTTAATATATGGTAGGGGTGTCCACCAATATTCCATTCCTTCTGGTCTGCACACGACGAACGTCGATAACCTTTTCTTCTTTTAATTCTTCTCTAATTCCATCAACTGTACAATTTAGTAGATCCGGACAGTAGACTACTCCTATTGACTGGTTTAGAGTTACGTGTGATATAACCACCACATTCATTTCACACAGTTGTTTTACAGTCAACAATTTCCTAGATTGTAGGAAAGTTGAGGTCTCTATTAATAATCCATCTGTAATCTTCTGAATTGACTTAGCGTTACCAATGGTACCGTACAATGACCTAACTATCAATAAAGGCGATGTCTTTGAAAAATCGCCTTCCAGGCTTTATCGAGAAGGAAGCGGGGTAAAGCCTTTTCCTGTACCGTTTGGGCAGGTGTTTTACGTGACCTTTTCTCGTATGCTTCAGAGGACAGCTCCTCATTTGGTTTAGGTTTCCTACTCATAAGGTATACCACGAGTCAGAAAGAAGTGAATGTCCACTACGGCAGTGGTCCATACCGCAGCAAGGCAAAAACTACTGTCGGGGGCTGCCTGGTACCCGACAGACGCCATATGGGCATTTATCCCTCGGAACGGTTCGTATTACACATTGGATTACGCCTTTGTTGACGGGGTCAAGTCTCCAAGACATAGAACAGATGAAATAGGACCAAAACTTCCGAAGACACAAAGACAAACGAATTTGCGACCAGCGTTTGCGTTACCCAGGGAGTGCCACGTGGAGGTGCTGGTTCGACTTTACTCCCCTGTTATTATTGTTATTATTATTATTATTATTATTTGTTTTTGGCATAACTACATGGTTATTTGCCATCTTCGGTATGTCTACTTTTTTTTCTGTACTTCTGTAGATGCTGCTTATACTTTGTCAAATAAATTAATGGCTTTTAAAAACTGAAGCAATCTCTGTATTTTGTCATTGTTAATTTCAAAGTCTTTCCTTATCCCAGTATTTATATTGAATTTGTATCTGTCATCTATTAATCTATCGCATTCTACAAATATATGAAATATGGTTAGTGATCTATCACATTTAATGCACGTGGGTTTTTGTGCTTTCGTTAATATATAGGAATGTGTAGTGTTTGTGTGTCCAATTCTCACTCTCGTAAGAACGACAGTATATTTTCTGGCCATTGGTGGATAAGGATTTCTATTGTGTACTGTATGTGAATGTAGTTTTGAAAATCTATTTTCCTTTTCCCACTCTTGTTGTCATTTATTCCACACGCTATTTTTTATTTATTTAATCCCTTCATTTAATGTTAGGTTCAAACCTGTAAGGGCGTCTTGTAACCTGACCTTCATAGTTTCATTCTGTTCTCTGGTATTTTCTTGTCTGTTTGGTTTAAATACCACATGTTTAATATAATGAGAAGGTGCGTCTTTTATTTTTTTGGCGTATTTTAGCGTAATCCATATTCTTCTAAACTTAAAAGGTAATATCCCTGCTTTAATGTGTAAACTACTTACAGGACACGTGGAAACACACCTATGGCGTAACGTATACATAAATTTTGAAATACATCTAATGTATTAGGGTTTGTTTTTGCAGCTAAACCATATGCCGTACACCCATAATCAAATATCGATAGTATCAAGGTTTTGTACACACGCAAAAGGATCTCTCTATCTACTCCCTACTTTGAGTGTGATAAGCATTTAAGTATATTTATGTATGTAAAACTGATGTAAATTCTAAAGACAAAATTTACATCGATTGGGGCTTGAATCTCGATAGCGCAGTTGGTTAGCGCGGTATTCTTGCAACGTAGAGGTCGTAGGTTCAAACCCTACTCGAGGTAAACTTTTATTTAGGTATTTAATACAATTAATAACAATTTTTAATTACATATTTACCTTTGAACTTATTCGTTCATAATAAAAATTTATAATAACTTAATATCTTTAATGCCCTTTTGCGGTTTTGAATAGCCTCTTTTACTTGTGCACTCCACCAGGGAACTGGTGGCTTATTTACTTTCTTGTTGTTCATGTCCACTTTCTTTATACTGCCTTTAAACTGATCTCAATTAGCTTTTCTCAAACACCATCTTTCTGGTATAGTCCTGGTAGACCTGGTTCCTAGTGTTGTTAAAAGCAACGCAAAATGGTCGCTCCTACGGAGATTAGCTAGTCGAGCCCATTCAAATTTTCTAATTATTTCGGACGAACACATGCCTAAATCAATAGCAGAGAATGTACTTGACCTTGAGTTAAAGTGATTATCATGTTTAGTGAAACCCTATAAGGAACTATGTGCATTAAAGTCCCCTAAAAGTAAAAAGGGCTTAGGGAGCTGCGATATTAAATTTTGTACGTCTAATAATTCCCACTTGTGATCAGGTAAATAAATACTACATATCGTGATTTCAATTGGGTATTCAACAATAACCACGGAAGCTTGTATTTTTGTATTTAATTTAACCTGTTTAAATATAGAATTATTGTTAAGTAATATAGCTACACCCCCTTTTGTTCTAATATTCTTGTGCATGTCCATTCTAATAATTTTATAATTTCTTACCTGATATTTATCACTCACTTTAGAGTGGGTTTCTTGGAGAGCAATTGCAAGTGGATTGTATTCCGAAATTAAGAATCTCGTCCGAACTTTTTGAACAGGCATTACAGTTCCATTGGATTATATCTTCCATGATTAGGTTTATGTAAATAATATTGAAATAAATATACTAATAAATAAATACTAAGAATAACAACGGACGTTTAAACAGATCTAAACTGACAAACAAATATATCACAGTTTTATAATATCAAAGAATCAATATCAGTATATCACAGATTAGAATACCACAGAATTCTTCTTTTTTTGCTTAAGCAAACCCAGTCTTTGTTCTTGTATGTTCTCCTCGCCAATCGAGGGGTTAATTGACGATACAGACGTTCTCTTTCGTTTCTCGAAAGAGTCCGCCTCCATGTGTTCTGAAGTTACTTCAGAAATACCGTCTTTTGGTACTTCTGCCTCCTTATCAGTATTTAATTTGAGGTATTCTTATAAGGGACCGTAAATTTATATTTCGTGCTTTTGATGGAGATGCTTGTTCTTTGGCCTCAAAATACGAGATGTTTTTTTTTACTTTTATCTCTTGAACTCTTTCTTTCTCTTTGTATTTTGGGCACTCTCGTGCTCTTTCCGAGTGATTACCTCCACAATTTACGCAATGTGGAGGTTTCTCACACGCTTTACCTGCATGTAGTTGTTTTCCATATGCACTAGCCGGTTTTTTATCACATTTCGCTGCAGAATATCCAAAAATCTGACATTTAAAGAACTTTAGACGCGCGGGTATGTACAGTATTACGGATAACCTATATATTGCTAACTTTACATATTGTGCCAGGTTATCACAACAAAAGGAAGGTCCTAACTAGCAGTATTGATCATATTTTCATCTTTAGGTGACATAATCCTTCTAGTGTCGATTTCAAGGATCTCTTCAGTTGTGTAATTAAGAAGATCTTGACATTTAATTACGCCTTTCACTATATTTAATGTCTGATGCGGCTCGACTAAACTATATAGAGTTTTTGCAACAAAAATGGATTATCCTTTTCAAAATTACCTTACATCTTTTTAATAAGAAGGAACCGAGGAATCACAATGCCCGACGTCGCCCTCTTCATTAAATTATCTTTAATGCATTTTGTAGTTGCATCGACAGCAACATCCATGATTCTAGAGCCGAATTCCTCTACGGCATTTTGCTAACGGTGTCTACCGTCAGCACCTAGTACAGAGGATAAGTCCTCATTTAAATTAATACAACTCATAGGATTCCCACGACTACAGCAGTGCACCCATACCATATCGAGGCTATATACTGTGGAGCGGCGCCCTTTTCCCCACGGGCGTCTCAACTCGAGCGGCCAGGCTTCCCCTGGCCACACTTAGGCTTCCCTTCGCGCAATCCCCTCGGTATCTAAAACTGCCAAACGACCCTGGGATTGGGGGATTTTTTTATAGAGGTTACCTTCATCGTAGTCTGGGCGGTAAATCCAAGATCACCGACAGCTACCTTACGACGTTCCCTAGCCACGCCATACTAGAGTATCTGAAGTACATTTCGCGGTTGCGGTACTAGGAGACGGCTAGCGCTCAATCGTCCCCAGCTAGGACATCCCGGGCTTGCCACACCCGTATACGATTTTAACGGCGCACGTCCTGAGAAGAGTAAAAAGAAAAGGTGAAGGTCTCCCAACCTTTCTGGGAGCCTGAAGAGATCAAGGGTTGGAGTTACAGTGCCCCGATAGAAAAACATTTAAAATATGGGAAGCTACTCAAGACTAGTATAAGAAAAGTAAGCTTCCGGCTGAGGGGTTGCCATCCTTGTTCTCGTTAGATACGAAGCCCCGCGTGGACTTGTCCGTGACACTGTATTCTCCAGAGCTAACAGTTGCCGTTTACCGCTACGAGTTCTTATTTCAGTGTTGCCCTTACATCAGTTACGATCAATTGCAAGGTTATTCCCCTATCCGCCTAGTAGGTAGTCCAACCCCTAGGTATTTTTTTGTGTTATAAGGCAGCAACACCAAGGTTATTTGCTTTTAAACTAATGCTATGGTTATATTGTACGATATGACCTTTTCTAACTTATTTATTAGATTTGATTGAATAGCTTTGTTTCCTGTAACATATTAAATATTCTGCACAGTTTGTCTGGTTCTAAGTTTACATCGCTTTGCATTCCGTTAGTAATGCTTAATTTTAACCTAACGTCTCGGTATTTGTAACGTTTCGAATATATGTTTTACAGTTAGTGCTACATTGCACTTATCACACAACGGTTGGTCTTAATTCCTAAGCATATAGCTATGAGTGTCTGAGTTTCGTGTGCCCTAACCTAAGGCGTGTTAGTACGACGCTATTTCTCCGGTTTCCTTTCGTGAGCTACCCGTATAAATGCTTTTAGAAATCTATTTTCTGTTTGCCACTCCTGTTGCCATTTAGCCCATAGTTTGTTTTTTATACTGCGCTCTTGTAGTTGGATGGAATTATTTATACTTAAGGTTTGTATGGCGTCTTTTATTCTATTATGTATTGGCTGGTTTAGTTCCTCTAGGGGCTCACCTCGGCTTTTGTATAAAATTTCGTTCATATAGTGGCTACTAACAGGATTAGTAGGAAATGCCCCTATCCCGTATCTTACGCATGCGTTTTGAATGATATCAAGTTCTTTTAGATTACTTTTGGCCGCAGAACCATATATAATGGAGCCGTAGTCCAGAACGGGCAAAATGAGGGTTTTATATAGTCGTAGAAGAACTTCTCTATCTGCGCCCCAGTTGCTATTTGACAAACATTTTAATAAATTTAGGGAATTCCGTGTTTTTTTTTAATTGCTTCTATATGTGGTTTCGACGATAAAGGTTTGCAAATTATGACTCCGAAGAATGTATGTTGCGTTACACATTCTATTTTGCTTTCCTTTAAAATCAAATTTGGTGGGCGATGTGGATGCCTTAGTTTGCAAAAGTGAATGCGTTCCGTTTTCGTTGGATATATTTTAAAGCCTACTGATTCGCTTCTTTCACTATTGAGTCAACTGCATTTTGCAGTGTTGCATTATGGGATTTGTCTCGCTCGCTATGTGCAAAAATAACTAAATCATCTACATACATGCAGTACCATACTGGAAGATGTAGTATAGTAGTTAGACCGTTTACAGCGATTAAGAATAAAGTCATGCTCATTGGTGATCCCTGAGGGATGCCTATATCTAATTTGTACTTTTTGGAGAGACAATTCCCTATCCGAACACAGAATTTTCGCTCTGTTAGGCACGACTTAATAAGTTTCAACATGCTTCCCAGTATCTCTCCCAACAATACAATTTTTCTAAGATTCCGTAGTTCCATACAAGATCATATGCATTTTCCAAATCGAAAAAGTGAAGTTATAGAATATTTCTTGTATAGTCGTCGCTAGGTATGCCACGTTGTCCCTAGTAGAGTATCCTTGTCTGAACCCCGAATGATATTTGCCTAGTAACTCGTTCCGCTCTAAATATGCTACTAGTCTCTTGTTTACCATCCTCTCAAGGATTTTTCCCATGCAGCTGGTCAGAGAAATTGGTCGATAACTACAGGGTTCTAGAGGGATTTTATCTTTTAGGAACGACGATTTATGCTTTCCACCAAGTTGGATATTGGTCTTCAGTCCATATTCTATTGTATATATATATAGAGTAAATCTTGTAGGGCAACTTGTGGCATAAGTTGCATAAGCAATATTTTCTATTCCCGTAGAAGTTTCTTTTACATGTTTTAGTTCTAGCATTAGATGTTCTATTAGTAACAAAGCGTTATATCCACAGACTTGATTTTCAGTATCTGTAAAACTTTTTTCCCTAGCGATTCTGTTACTCTTAAACGGTTCATCGTAATTATCTGCAGAACTGACTCTTTCAAAATGTTTTGCAATTTTTCGCTTAAATGTTTTGGTTCTGTTATTATCACACCGTTCTCCTGTATTTTCAGAGAGGGTAAGGGTTTAGTTTTGCCAAATATTGCATTTGCCTTCTTCCAAACATCTGTGGTTAGTGTATGAACCTTAATACTAGACCCATAGTTTGCCCAAGGTTGTCTTTTTACATCTAGTATCTTACGTCTGGCTGCTGCTCCTTTTTGTTTAAAATTAATAAAATTTTACATAATAGGACTATTAATAAATAAACGTAGAGCGTGATTTCTGGTTCGAATTGCATTTGTCACCTCTACATTCCACCACGGAACTGGAGGTTTATTCATTCCTACTCCGCTTCTGGGTATACACTCTACTGATGCTTTGATTATGCTTCCTGTAAAACTGTTTACCAATAAGTCTGTGTCTAGTTGTCTATTGAGTGCTGGCATGCAGTTTTTGTAGTTTTCCCAGTTTGCCTCATTTAAATGACACTTTTCAGGTAGTATCCATTGAGATTTAGCGTTTTGTGTGGACAGTATTATTGGAAATGGTCGCTTCCGTGTAGGTCGCCTAGCGGAGACCATGCATACTGCAACGCTATTTGTGGTGAGCTTAGTCTTAGGTCTATAGCCGAAAAGGAGTTGGCTCTCGCATTGAAATACGTAGGTTTGCCACTATTTAAAAGCACTATGGCGGCCGTATCCAGTAAGGTTTCTACAACCTTGCCACGACTATCTAGTTTTTCTGAGCCTCATAACGAGCTATGTGCATTAAAATCTCCTAGTAACAGAAATGACTTAGGTAGCTGAGTCATTATGTTTTCTATATCTTTTTGATTCCAATCACAATCAGGTGGATACATATTACAAACTGTTACCTTTAAAGGATACTCGATTTTCACAGCACCAGCCTGAATATCTGTTTTTAAGTTCATTTCATGGAAAATACAGCCACGTTTCAGAGATACGGCTACACCACCCTTAGCTCTTAGATTGTGTATCATATCGTTCCTAGCACAATTGTAATTTCGTAGGCAAAACTTATCCTCTGCTTTGAAATGTGTTTTAACTCGTCCGTGCTTTTAACACAGCCATCACAATTCCATTGGAGAATTTGTTCCATGATTAGTTTAATATATATATATATATATATATATATATATATATATATATATATATATAAAGCAAATTAGTAATACTGATGTCTAGCACATTTGGTATTGAACGGACTAACAGAAATTAATAAATTAACATTAAAAAATAAATTCTTAAAATATGGACTTCGCAGATTATCAAACGACTAACTAAGAACTAATATAAAAATATAACAGTTAAAAAAATATATATATATAAAAATATCACAGAAATAGTATCACTATGCTTTGCTCTTTATTCACAAATACTTTTTCCTGGGGCCTCTCGGTTTACCCTGTTACCATCCCGGCTTCTTTTTTCGAGTTTTTATCTCTCTAACCAAGGTTTCGTTCTTAAAAGCGCTACTGGATTCATTGGATGGGGACCTGCCACTTTTCTTTTTTCCCCACGAGATTCATCGTTCATTACTTCTATGAGATTTTCTATGGCGGATGAGTTGGTGGGTTTTTCAATATTATGTAGCTCCGGTCTTATAATACCCTTAATTTGGGTTACTAGCGTTTCCCTTTCAGATTGATCTGATATTTGGGAGGCGCTTTTAGCTATCTAAGCGGTGTGTAGCGTGATTTTTTTCCTAATAATTTTCTTTATTTCGGGTAGGATATCCTGTAGTGGAGTAGTGCTTCTTGAAGATGACGCAAAGGTAGCTTTACTTGTGACAGCAGATCCTACCATCTGTTTCGCCAGCACATACGGTATTTTAGTGAACGTCAGTATTTCTTTTATTTTGCTTTCGTATTTCTACACTGGGCAACCTCTCCAAGAGGAAGAGTGACCGCCTTTGCAATTTGGGCAAGATTTGGGATTTTCACAAGGGATATCGTTATGTGGAGGCTTTCCGTAAACGCAAACTTTAGTGTTAATACAACTAGTACCCGAATGTCCAAATTTCTGGCAATTACAGCATCTCATTGGTGAAGGAATATAAGGCTTCTCCAATAACGGATACATTGCAGCCTTAATACTTTTAGGCAAGCTTTATATTTCAAATGTCAACACATGTCTTCAGGGCTTAAGCCTTCTTTTATCTCTTCTAGTGTGCAATTTAAAAGGTCCGGACAGTAGATTACCTCGATTACTCTATTTAATGTTGGATGTGCCGCAACTTGCATTTCCATATCAACTAGTCTTT
The DNA here is from genome assembly GCA_036346205.1 of Vesta saturnalis. NCBI lineage: Eukaryota > Metazoa > Arthropoda > Insecta > Coleoptera > Lampyridae > Vesta > Vesta saturnalis. The sequence continues at coordinate 223,786 of JARFJB010002068.1, forward strand.
TAATATCGTGAAGCTTGTTACACTGTGCTCTCGATACTGTTTCCACCAACAGTGCTCCTTGGATCTTCTTAATGCTCTTTACATCGCCAATTAACCCAAACAACGCTTTAGAACTTAAGAAGGGACTAACTTTTGTTCTATTAAGAAGCAAGAACCGGGGCCAACAAATCGCCTTGTCCTGTCTTTCTTCCTTGGAAATTTATCGATGGTAACCATCCGAAACCAACGAGCCACGTTTTATATCAATTTTCACGCCTAAGTTTGTTTTTTGAGGTGGAATAACATCTTCTCTTGGAGAGCGTCTCCCTGTACGCTGTCCTCTTACAGCATGTCTATAATCCTTGCCATGGTCGCCATCTGATCCAGTAGCAGTTACTTGCTCCATGGCTTGGTTTCCCACCACGGACGGCGAGCAGTCGCTTTATGACGGTCGGATGAGGCCTGCCCGCTTCTCCTCGCTCCCGACCGGTACTGGGGACAATCCGAACCCCTGCACCGTAAACTGTGGGCGCCCCGAAGGGCTCGTGTCATTATCCATTGTCCATGATCGTAGCTTGGTCGTATTCATTGCATTTTAACGCTACCTGCCAGCGGGCCAAGGCCTGTTTTTGTTACTTTTTATTATTATTATTATTATTATTACCTTTAAACATGTATTTTTTAAAAAATTAAAAGAACATTTAAGAAGTGACAATTAAAGTCATAGATTATTACACAATTATACATTAACACAAACAAATAGTATTAGATAAAATTGTAAATATAAAATAAGATTGCACTAACCATCGAAGCGCCATTTGTACATATCTACTATTTAAATGTTACAAATAATTATGTATATGCTCTAATCCGGAACCTACAGACAAGTCTTTGGACTTAGTAGGACCGATCACTGTATGTGTAGAATAAATAAATAAATAAATAAATAAAATAAATTATTACTATTATTTATTCATTTATTATTGATCTGGCGTTCATAGAGTGCGGACCTATTTTTACTTTGTTCCTAAAATTTTATTATGAAAGTGTGTAATTGAAGTTTTAAGAATTGTTTAACGATTTATAAATAGTCTTAGTGCTTATGCTTTTGATAATTTTCGTCAAATAGCTTATAAATATGAAGTGTGATCATTGCGATAAAATTATGAATAGTGAGGAAATAAAATGCCACGGCTGTAATCCATATTATCACTACGAATGTTCTATTACAGAACAAACGTATCGAGCCAAATCAAATACATTAAAGCAGGCATGGAGGTGTACTTTGCGCAGAAACAAAAAAGCAGCTGCTACTAGTAATTCTACGGCTTCCGAATCCTCGTCAGTTCATGATATAGTTAACGAACTCTCAAGTATTAAAGAGGAGATTAGCGCTGCTGTTAACCAACTGCTCGAAAGAATGATACTGGCTATGCAGTTTATGACTTCGCAATTCGAAGAAATAAAATTACTAATGAAGGGAAGTCTTAAAGAAAATAAATCACTTAAAGAAGAGATAAAATTCCTTCGAAAAACTGTCAATTCTAAAGAAAATCAAGTTGAAACAATGCTAACACGGCTGAATAAGGTTGAACAACACGGAAAGAGGAAATTTATCGAAATACACGGTGTCGATAAAGACAATCAAACTACACCTGAACAAAAATTCAACGACGTTATGGAGTATAATATAAAAAATGGAAAGTTGTGGTGGAAAGAACTACCCAATGATGAGAAAAAATTGCAAAACAGCACTACTTTAATGAAAGCTTAACGTCTTACTTTAGAATACTGTTACGCGAAGCAAAAAAAAGAGCAGTAATGTACAAATATGACTATGTTTGGTAGAAATATGGACGAACACTTGTGAAAAAAAATGAACAGGAAAGGGCTGTCAATATAATGACTGAGAGTGATTTAGACAGCTATATCAACTAATTATAGTTAACATTTTTAGAATTACTTTTTATTTTGGATTAATTGTAAATATATTTAAAAGACATTTTATTTTCAATGGGCAATAAAATACCAAACCTTGTGTATAATATATACAAACGTAGGAAAACCATTTTTTTATTTGGTCGATTTACATTCAATAGAATATTAGATATTTATATAAATAAATTGTTTATGTATGACACCATTCATATTTTAATTTTAGAAATTATAATAATTGTATTAATTTATTACTCATAATGGCTAGGACACCAAATACAGAAACTGACTTTTTTCAATTTCAAGACTGTACAAGAGTTCTGGAATGGAATACGTTTATTGACAAAAATAACTCTACATGCAAATCACTACATTTCTTTCACATAAGCATTAGATCGCTAAATAAATACTTCCACGAGTTATTAATAGTTCTGAAAGAATGTGACTTTGACATCATATTAATTAGCGAAATTAACGTAAAGCACGAAAATGTATTTTTCTATCACATTCTTAACTACGAACGTGTAATTAAGATTAGAGAAAACAAAAGCGGCGGAGGATTGGCTTTATATGTAAAAACAAATCAAAAATTTACAGAAATATGTACTAAAGCTTCCACCTTTGAATATTGAACTAAACTTTCCACGAAGTAATAACCAATTACTATTGCCGTATATCGTCCAACAAATACAAACATCACACATTTTATTGAAGAGTTAGATTCAAAATTACCCAACAACATACACCAAAATTTGATATTCGTTGGTGATGCTAATATAAACCTTCATGACAGTTACAACTCAAATGGTAAAAGACTAGTGAGCATAATAACAAATTCTTCAAGGGAGGAAATAAAAGAGATGGAGCAATTTGCTTAACGCTAATAGATCATATCTTCATCCGATGCAACATTAGAAAGGTAAAGTCTGCTGTTATCTAACACAAAATATCCGATCACTACGCCATATGTGTAGACATCAAAGACGACGTAATTACCGAAAATTACTGTATTACGAGTAAGGTAAGAAAGAAATTCATTGAATATAAAATACAGAAAGAAATGAAAAATCAAAACTGGGAAAATTTGAGACACAATCTGTTACGTGTTTATCGCGAATAACGTGTATTTTCGATAATTTCCTTTACTTTATCTAATGAATGAACTAATTAGTTAGATCTAAATATTAATATTTCCTTATTCGTTGGTGGAATGTTTTTAATTGCGTACCTCAAAAATTATTTTTCGCATCTCTACAGTTAAAAACTAATTGATTTAACGTACACATCTTTTTTTATTCCTTTATAGATATAAGTTGCGCCATCTCTACAATTTATGGTCATTTAATAAAGTTTTGAAAAGGAATCTTGTTTTAAAAGACAACAATGGGATATCTGTAAAAATTTATTTATCATAATTTGGTTTTAACATTCTTATCTAGTTTGAATAGTTTTGACAGGTTTGCAATATTGCTTTTGTTAGGGCGTTGTTCCTAATCTTTCTTTTCTTAACACGCCATTTTCCGATGAGAAGGTTGATCTGCAAGAAAAATTTTTCCTTCCGTTTATAAGATGTTTAAGCATCGTTTCTTTGGAAAATTTTTCATATAATGTAATGTTTTTTGGTATAAAACTTTACTGACGCTTTACAAGCGGATTTATTGCAATTTTCACTCTTCACATCCTCCGGCACTTTCGCACGATTACTTAAATTTATAACATAGGTCTGTTGAAACGAAATCATCGCTATCGGCTCTAAACATCTAAAAGAGCGCCTTGATACCGGCGAAATAAACAGCTATTCTTTATTTATATACATAACTAGCAAATTGGAATGCACTACCGATCACCTTCGTACCTATTCCTACTGGAATGCTGGCTCTACTGATTAGCTGTCTTGGTTCCACAAAGTAACTACCACCTTCGAAACACGAAGGGCATTTACAGTTTGGTAATTCTTCATCAAAGGTCAGAATTCTTTATTATTCAATATACACAGGATTTGTGTAATGAACAGTGTATTACTAAAATCAGTACAACAGAGTTAGGTTACATTAGGGTTTAACCAGTATTACTTACTTGTAACAAAAATTTATCATTTATAATAACATGCTTTTACTGGAGGCTAAAGTGGTTGAATAATTTAGAGTTTGATTTGTTCAATTTGTAATTTCTTTCTGCATACAAAAGAAGAAAAAACCACACCTATTATTCACTGGGACGTTGACCTATTTAGTTCGCTACCTTCACACGGTAGTGCGCGTTGAAGCTCCTGTTTGTAAAATACATTATATACAGGGTGGAACAGATATCGAGGTCGTATGAATTACAGTCATTGTTTGAAACTGTATATATATTTATATTCAAATTTTGAATTTCTGTAGCTTTTCTGTACTTTGTCTTTGATTAATATTAATTATTTGTCATTACGGATAATTTTGTTCAGAGCAGGTTTTGCTGTAATAAAAATTTCTGTACTATTGAATGTCTTGCTTCAATTCTATGCCTTGCACTGAACAGACTATCCAGATATTTCTATTTAATACCACTTCTTAATGTTTTTAATAAAATTCAAGAAACCGAAATTAAAATCACTGGGAATTTAAATTCTATTTTGTGAAACGTAGGCAAGCTGTTTCAAAATATTTAAGCACTACTATTTTCATTGTGGATCTATTTTAGATCGCACTTTATGGGTTACTTTCGCCCTTTCGGCTGCGATTTGTAAGTACTTACAACCGTCGGGAGCGGCACAATTAACGAAACTTTTCTTTTACATTTAGGGTTCGATTAACGAACTAAATACATTTAGTTTTTTTTATTCTTTGTGGGCATCTGCGACGGCTCACCACTTGCCATCGTCAGGGCTGAATTATATTTATTGTGTAAGTTAAGATTGTTATGAATACTTTGGGGGAAAACTAGCATAGTATCATATTTGTTTACGTTCGATATTTATTCGACAAGTATTAATTTGAGTTTAAATTAAATTAAATAAACGATTACTGTGTGGTTGTTCGGGTAAAAGTTTGTCTCTCTTTAAATTATTCCTTTTTTTTGGAGCACTACCTGTTTCAGGTTTTACAGGGCCTGCCCTACTCTACTCCTCTTTTCCTTTTCTTTCCTTTTCTCCTTTCCTGACTAAAACCTGTGGCGCCTATCCTTTAGTGGCTATCTAACCACGTCAACACCATTGTAGCAACCCTCCAAAACCCCACGCATCCAAGTGCTCTGCGGTCAAACGACCGTACGCAGGAGCTTAGTCGAGCGCACTTTCAAAAAATGTTTACATGAGGTTAGACATGTAGCATAAAATTGGCGACCAACGTTTCGGCCAGAGTTTTGGAGTACGTACAAATTTTTAGCTACATTTTAATTTTTTTCTCTTCTCATTCCTTGGGGTTATCTTAAATATTTTTCTCTCTTTAGGTTATTGTATACACTTGGCGTATTAGTGCCAACGTGGTTATAATATTTGATATAGTATTTTACTTTACTTCCTGAATTAATTTGATCTTTTATGTTACTAAGATGGCTGTTACACTTCGTTTTGATGTTAATCGTCTTACGAAGACAGAATTAATGTATGAATTATTATCTAGAGGTTTAGACTGTAACGTTAATGTCGAAGCCTTTACGTAAATCGGTGCGTAGCGCGAGAATACTCGACGCTAACAAATCTCTTACTATGACTGCACATCAGATTCCGTTCGCGGACGACGAAATTGCTTTAAACGCTGCCATTCGGGAATTAAATACCGGCATCGACTCTTCTATTGGTGACTGCACTTCGGCTGCTTTTCTTCGTCTGAGTACTTTAGTACTTCATGCTCAAAGACGATGCGAACTTATGATAGCGGATTCAGAAATGGAAATCGCTCAGAAAAATCAATTCCTAGTCGAATTACAAAATTTACGTTCTGATTTAGAGCAAAGAAGGAAAAAGGGTAAACGTATTACATTCTCTGATACAGTTTCTTCACCAATAGCGGGACCTTCTGCAAATTCTACGGCTCATGGCGAACCTGACCCTATGGACGTAGAACCACCATTAATTTCTTCCGATGAGGACGTTGATGTGCCTCGGGTACCTCAGCTTCTACTTTTACTCCTTCCTTAAGTCACTTCTCATTACCAAGTTAGGTTATCGTTCTCTGGCGACAGTACTACCTCTCTTTGATTTCTTAACGCGGGTAGAAGAATTAAGTGCTTCTCGTGGTTTATCCCATAAATTTCTATTCTCTGTTATCCCGGAACTATTAAAGGAAACGCATTATTACTCTATCGTGCTCGTAAACACGCGTTATCTTCGTGGAAAGATGTAGTTGCGCTACTTAAGACTGAGTTTTTACCGTTAGACTACGATGAACGTTTATTGGACGAGATTAAGTCTAGAACGATGGGTCCTTCGGAAACCATAAGTATTTATGTCGCTGTCATGCAAAGTCTTTTCCAACGACTCTCAGTTCCAATACCTGATCAAAAACAGTTATATTATGTACGCCGTAATCTAACACCCTTCTATCAGAATGCGTTAGCGTTAACTGAAGTCTCTACACTTTCACAGTTAATAACTTTAGGGAAAAGATAGAACAAAACAAGTATTTTATGGAATCTTTTAAACCTCCTCCGTCAAGGAAATCGTCACAACTGTTAGAACCTAGTTTGGCTTACGTTGATTCACTTTCTGACTCCTTTAAACCTTCTCCTTCTTCTCAATCATCGTCGGGAAAACCGAATACTACGGCGACTCCGCAAACTTCTAATGTTCTTTCACCTACTGTAACTTTACGCTGCTGGAATTGCTCTGGGAGTGGGCATACTTCACCACGTTGTCCACAACCCCAAAATAGGCATTGCTATGGCTGTGGTAAGCCTGGTTATACCCGCACTACTTGCCCAGTATGCACTTCTAATCAGGAAACTAATTTCTGAATCTTCTATCCGAGGAGAGGATTCTATCTTACCGTTAATCTCGGAAACAGCTTTTTGTGAGTACCAGACTCTCGTCGCATTCTTCTTGACTATATTTTTGCGAGTGTTCGTAACGACGAACGACCTTACTTAAACGTCAATATCTTTGGTTATACTTTTCAGGGTCTTTTAGACTCTGGCGCTTCACGCACTATTATAGGAAATTTGGGTTGGCATATTTTACAACGACTAGGTCTATCTTTATACGTGGGTTCGTTTACTGCCTGCACACTTGCGAATGGTAATACTTGTAATATTCTGGGTCAAATTACTCTACCGATCACTGTCGAATCTAAAACGATCATGCTGGATGTTCTCGTGGTGCCTGAAGTACCTCACAAACTAATTTTGGGTATCGACTTCTGGAAGGCGATTAACTGCGTCCCCGATCTTAGACATGGACAATGGACATTTGGTAATGATACTAGTTTAGCAACTATCTCTTCTGAACATTTGAGTTCTTTCTCTGATCTTCCTACATCTCAACGTTCTGCTCTAAAAACTTTACTGGATCACTCTTTTCAAAATTCCGACACTTTAGGATGTACTACTCTAGTCCAACATGAAATACGTACTAATTCCGAGCCAATCAAACAGCGCTATTACCCATTATCTCCTGCTTTACAACGAGTAGCTAACACTGAGTTAGATACGATGCTGCAATTAGGTGTCGTCGAACCATCAAATAGTCCTTGGTCAAGCCCGATTGTTTTAGTTAAAAAGAAAGATGACTCTTACCGGTTTTGCGTCGACTTTCGCAAAGTTAATGCGGTGACGGAAAAGGATGCTTATCCTTTGCCTTACATATCTTCTATTCTGGACCGTTTACGTGATGCGCGTTACCTTTCTAGCTTGGACATTCGCTCTGCTTACTGGCAGATTCCTCTTTTGGACGAATCTAAACCTATGACTGCTTTTACCGTCCCTGGACGCGGACTTTTTCAGTTTACTCGAATGCCTTTTGGCTTGCACAATTCGCCTGCTACTTTTCAACGACTAATTGATAGAGTTTTGGGGGGAGACTTAGAACCTTACTGCTTCGCTTATCTTGACGATATCGTTTTGGCTACACCTACCTTTGAAAAACATTTGGAAGTACTCGAAAAATTTTCAACGTCTATCTTCTGCAGGTCTCACTTTGAGACAAGACAAGTGTCATTTCTGCCGTTCTGAGTTAAAATACTTGGGATACGTCGTTAATAAGGATGGACTTCTAGTAGATCCCGAAAAGTTTCTGCAGTTTGCTTAATACCTGTTCCTAAAATGTTTCTGATGTTCGCCGCTTAGTCGGTATGGCGGGATGGTATCGTCGTTTCATACCTAACTTTTCTTCTGTCATTAAACCTCTAACTTCACTTACTCAAAAGAATGCTCCATTTGTTTGGACTTCTGAATGCGAAATCGCTTTTACTTCTTTAAAAGAATGTCTAGTGTCAGCTCCTATTCTTTCTTGTCCTGATTTTTCACAACCATTTGTCATTCAAACAGATGCCTCTGACTTTGGTATCGGTGCGGTACTCTGTCAACAAATTCCTACTGGCGAAAAGGTAGTCAGTTATATTAGTAGATCTTTGATTAAAGCTGAACGTCACTATTCCACTACGGAAAAAGAGTGTCTGGCTGTTATCTGGGCTATTGAGAAACTTCGTCCCTACATTGAGGGTTCTCACTTTACCGTCGTTACTGACCACCATTCTTTGATATGGTTAAATAACTTACAGAATCCTACTGGACGGCTTTGTCGTTGGGCGATTCGCCTGCAGCAGCACGACTTTTCGATTATTCACCGTAAAGGTAAAGAACATCTAGTACCTGACGCTCTGTCGAGATCAGTTCCGAAAATAGACTGTATTAATACTTCTTCAACTTCTTTAGTCACTCTGCCTGTTCAGGATAAATGGTATTTAAAACCATTTTCGTATCTCTACATTCCTAGAAAATATCCTTCTTGGGTTGTACAGGACGGACTCCTTTATAAACGTTCCAAATTTTCTTCTTCAGATTCTTCTTCGGCCCATTGGAAAATAGTCGTTCCTAAAGAACAACGCAAACGTATTATTTCTGAAAACCACGATCTTCCAACTTCTGGTCACTTTGGAGTCACTAAAACTATTGCTAAAATTTCTATTCATTACTACTGGCCTGCACTTCGTGCAGATGTCATTCGCTATATTCGGCGGTGTGCTGTCTGTTCTGCACATAAAGTTGAACAGTCTGCTCCACCGGGGTTTCTAGCACCAAGAGCCAAACCTACTAAGCCTTGGCAAATTTTATGTTTGGATATCGTCGGTCCTCTTCCTAGGTCCTCTAAAGGACATGCTTTTGTGTTAGTTATAGCGGATTGCTTTACGAAATTTGCCTGTTTCTTTCCCTTACGCCATGCTACTGCTTCTGCTGTGTGTCAAGTCGTGGAAGACAATATTTTCTTCTATTTGGTACTCCACAGTACATTATTAGCGATAATGGTGTACAGTTTCGCAGTAAAGAATTTATGAAATTATGTTCTGATTATCGAACCACTATCCTTTTCAACGCTAAATACCATCCTAGACGAATCCTGCGGAACGAATTAACCGAGTCCTAAAAACTTTAATCTCCTCCTATACCACTCAGAACCAACGTAAATGGGACGTAAATTTAAACAAAATTGGCTGTGCTATCCGCTCTGCAAAGCACGAAGTTATTGGCTGTTCTCCTTATTACGCTTTATTTGGACGCGACATAACTTATTTGGCGACCTTTTAGGTCCACCACCTTCTCCAGATTCTACTTTATTAGACCCAGATCGCGAAAAACTTTCCGACAATAAACTAGTTCGTCAGTTCGATTCTATTCACACTGATATCAATAAACGGCTGGCTAAAGCTTATCAAAGTCAACATCTACGCTATAACCTACGACGTAGACCGGTTAAATTTAAACTCGGAGATAAGGTGTGGAAACGCAATTACGTGTTATCAGACGCGGCGCGGCATTTCAATGCGAAACTCGCTCCAAAGTTTACTGGTCCTTTCCTAATAAAACGAGTGTTATCTTCCTGGACTTATGAACTCAAAAATTCTGTTGGTAAATCCCTCGGGGTTTATCACGTCAAAGATTTAAAGCCACATATACCGGCTGATAATTCTTCTGAGTCCGATTCCTCCGTGCACTTGGCGTCCTCCTGTCCTCTTCCTCGTCCTGATCGATCCCTTCGCTATCCTAAACGACGCAAAAGACACAAACCTCCTATGTAAACCCTTACTTCCTTTTCTTTTGCTATTGTGACGTTTTGGCTTTCCTTTTGGCTCTCTCTTTTCGGATAGGCGGTTGGTTGGGCGATACTGGCGGGCCACTTTTACGGAGACCTCTCCTTCGTCTTCCGTGACCTCTACATCCGGTCCCTTCTCTTTTCCTGTCTGCATTTCTTCGGGGGTCTTCCCTACTAATTTCCTCAGGGGGATCTTCGGAGACTTGCCCTTTTCATTTCACTTTCCTATCTTCTGTCTTTGATCTAAATCTACTCTACCTTCCTATTTCACTTTACTGGATGAATGCTTGTATGAATGGAGCTAAGAGGAACGGATGGGTACGCCTTCCCGTGCGAGCTTCGGTGACCACGGGATCCCGGAATCAGAGTCAATGGGGAAAATTTTCGCCGCAAATGTGATTTCTTCTTTCTCCTACTATCTCTTAATAGCACCTATGCCATTTCATCTGTGCTAGTTCATGGTGGCATAGGGTTGAGTTGGGGTCTTTAAGGGGCTCCTTTTATTCACGTTTTCGGCAAGGGGGTCAAAAATTTTGGGCTTTCTTTTCCTGTGGGTTGGGATGGGCGTTCTTCTGGGAATTTGGTTTTTAGGCTGCCGGCCCTTAAGTTCGGTTGAGGGCGGGGTACTTTTCTAGTGGGTTGGGTTTCTCTTCTTTCTTCCTCTTCTACTGTCCTTTAGGTTTCTATAGGTTCCGTGTATACCACGCGTGAATTTGCTTTTGGAATGACTGAGGCGAAGACAACCTACCTACCCAAATCACCTTATCCTTATCCGCTTTGCTTCCTTAACTTTAGTAATAGACCTTTTTTTGTTCTCTCCTAGTTTTTTGTTTTTTTTTTTGGAAGTATTATCGCTTCACGATATGCTCTCCTTTTAATTGTTTGTTTTTCTTTCTTTCCTAGTACCGGCTGAATGCCGAAGGGCTCAAGTGGGAGTTTGGAGTCAGGTTGCTCTTTCGTGGCGTGGATGAGTTGTGCGTTTGGTAGCTGTCTGGTGGTATATGCGTCACGTTGTCCACTTGTAACTTTCTTCCTCTATCTTCGTGTTCTTTTTGCTTTGGGTTGGGTTTTCTTTGTTTGCTTCGGGTTGGGAATGGCTTAGGGTTGTTTACTTCCTCGCAGGGGTTTGGTTTTTACTGATATATATATATATGTGGGGTTGGGCGAGAATATATGGGGTTGGGTCATTAGGGATTTTAGGGCTTCTTGTCCTGAGCGTAAGCTCAAACTTCTCTTCCTCCTACCTTCTTTCTTTCCTACGTACATTCCTCTTCCGAGGTCTTAATTTTGCTGGGGGAATCTGTTACGTGTTTATCGCGAATAACGTGTATTTTCGATAATTTCCTTTACTTTATCTAATGAATGAACTAATTAGTTAGATCTAAATATTAATATTTCCTTATTCGTTGGTGGAATGTTTTTAATTGCGTACCTCAAAATTATTTTTCGCATCTCTACAGTTAAAACTAATTGATTTAACGTACACATCTTTTTTATTCCTTTATAGATATAAGTTGCGCCATCTCTACAATTTATGGTCATTTAATAAAGTTTTGAAAAGGAATCTTGTTTTAAAAGACAACAATGGGATATCTGTAAAAATTTATTTATCATAATTTGGTTTTAACATTCTTATCTAGTTTGAATAGTTTTGACAGGTTTGCAATATTGCTTTTGTTAGGGCGTTGTTCCTAATCTTTCTTTTCTTAACACGCCATTTTCCGATGAGAAGGTTGATCTGCAAGAAAAATTTTTCCTTCCGTTTATAAGATGTTTAAGCATCGTTTCTTTGGAAAATTTTTCATATAATGTAATGTTTTTTGGTATAAAACTTTACTGACGCTTTACAAGCGGATTTATTGCAATTTTCACTCTTCACATCCTCCGGCACTTTCGCACGATTACTTAAATTTATAACATAGGTCTGTTGAAACGAAATCATCGCTATCAGCTCTAAACATCTAAAAAGAGCGCCTTGATACCGGCGAAATAAACAGCTATTCTTTATTTATATACATAACTAGCAAATTGGAATGCACTACCGATCACCTTCGTACCTATTCCTACTGGAATGCTGGCTCTACTGATTAGCTGTCTTGGTTCCACAAAGTAACTACCACCTTCGAAACACGAAGGGCATTTACAGTTTGGTAATTCTTCATCAAAGGTCAGAATTCTTTATTATTCAATATACACAGGATTTGTGTAATGAACAGTGTATTACTAAAATCAGTACAACAGAGTTAGGTTACACTTAGGGTTTAACAGTATTTACTTACTTGTAACAAAAATTTATCATTTATAATAACATGCTTTTACTGGAGGCTAAAGTGGTTGAATAATTTAGAGTTTGATTTGTTCAATTTGTAATTTCTTTCTGCATACAAAAAGAAGAAAAAAAACCACACCTATTATTCACTGTGACGTTTGACCTATTTAGTTCGCTACCTTCACACGGTAGCTGCGCGTTGAAGCTCCTGTTTGTAAAATACATTATATACAGGGTGGAACAGATATCGAGGTCGTATGAATTACAGTCATTGCTGGAAACTGTATATATATTTATATTCAAATTTAGAATTTCTGTAGCTTTTCTGTACTTTGTCTTTGATTAATATTAATTATTTGTCATTACGGATAATTTTGTTCAGAGCAGGTTTTGCTGTAATAAAAATTTCTGTACTATTGAATGTCTTGCTTCAATTCTATGCCTTGCACTGAACAGACTATCCAGATATTTCTATTTAATACCACTTCTTAATGTTTTAATAAAATTCAAGAAACCGAAATTAAAATCATTGGGATTTAAATTCTATTTTGTGAAACGTAGGCAAGCTGTTTCAAAATATTTAAGCACTACTATTTTCATTGTGGATCTATTTTAGATCGCACTTTATGGGTTACTTTCGCCCTTTCGGCTGCGATTTGTAAGTACTTACAACCGTCGGGAGCGGCACAATTAACGAAACTTTTCTTTTACATTTAGGGTTCGATTAACGAACTAAATACATTTAGTTTTTCTTTATTCTTTGTGGGCATCTGCGACGGCTCACCACTTGCCATCGTCAGGGCTGAATTATATTTATTGTGTAAGTTAAGATTGTTATGAATACTTTGGGGGAAAACTAGCATAGGATCATATTTGTTTACGTTCGATATTTATTCGACAAGTATTAATTTGAGTTTAAATTAAATTAAATAAACGATTACTGTGTGGTTGTTCGGGTAAAAGTTTGTCTCTCTTTTAAATTATTCCTTTTCTTTTTGGAGCACTACCTGTTTCAGGTTTTACAGGGCCTGCCCCTACTCTACTCCTCTTTTTCCTTTTTCTTTCCTTTTCTCCTATTTCCTGACTAAAACCTGTGGCGCCTATCCTTTCGTGGCTATCTAACCACGTCAACACCATTGTAGCAACCCTCCAAAACCCCACGCATCCAAGTGCTCTGCGGTCAAACGACCGTACGCAGGAGCTTAGTCGAGCGCACTTTCAAAAAAATGTTTACATGCAGGTTAGACATGTAGCAAATGACATGAACATTTTTACTAACAAAATTATTAATACATTTAACGGTATTTATGTTAATAACACAATAACTAAAGAGGAAAACAGCAAACAGCGGGAAAAAAAAACATGGATGGCTGACAAACTAACGGAACGCGATAATTATTTAATATATGGAAATCGAATCCAAACAACATTAGGTACAAAAATAATTGTCATAGATTCAGAAACAAACTAAACAACGAAATATGGAACACTAAAAATAAGTATATCAAAAATCTAATTTCAGTAAAAAATAAAGGTGCGAAATAAGTATGGGAAAATACAAACTACATATTATTCAGAAAAAAAAAAATAAAAACGTTGATGAGACAATACTTATAGCAATGAGAAAAACAAGAACCATCGTTGAAATTGCATCGGAATTCTCAGAAGAACTTTCAGAATCAAATTACAGAATTAAAGAAAATATGTACACATTTAACATCTCAAATTACTACTAGATAAGATCCTAACCACAACTTCTACGTTCCTTTATCAAGGAAAAATGTGTGGAAAATATTATTCAGAAAATGGGTATAAAAAAATCACCAGGACATGATAACATCAAGGTGATCGATGTAAAAAATGACGCACAAATGCTTAGCTCAACAATTTCTGAGATCATAAATTTATCTATCAAACAAGTAAAATTTCTACAGGCCGATCAGTATACTACCTTGTATAGAAAAAGTACTAGAAATGTATGTAACAAAACATCTTCAAAGCTACTTGAAAAACACTAACGTAATTAAGGAGCATCAGTATGGATTCCAGAAACGGAAAAGGACGGAAGACGCCATAATAATGCTTACAGATTACATTAACACAGCACTGGACAAAAATAACTACACTAATTTTCATCGATTTGTCCAAAGCATTTGATATGGTGAACCACCGGCAGATGATAAACAGGCTGAAAGGCATTGGTATCACAGGGATGCAGTTATCACGGTTGGAAAGTTATTTAACTAATCGACACTATATGATGAAAGTTGCAGACAGGTTTAGTACCAAATGTAAGTAAACCGAAGGAGTTCCACAAGGTAGCAATCTGGGTTCTATATTATTCTTGATATACACAAATAGTATTTTTACAACAGTGCAAGATGCAAAATTATACATGTACGCTGACGATACAGTTTTAGTTTATTCACATAGAGATACCAACACATGTGCATTTGTAATACAACAGAACATAAGCGATATTGCTACATGGATTCACAATAACAACTGTCAATGTTATGCGATTCTTTCTGTTCGCTTTCTTAACGCGCCTGTTTGTGGTCGCTCACTGTATGCGAGTGACTTAAAAACTGCACATCATTATTATAACAGTGTCATTTCCTTCTACCACATTCATCCACTTGCAAATGCCGTGTAATTTAAATATTTTCAAATTGAATATATAGAAAACTTTTTGAAACAAACTCAAGCTTTTCACCTTGATATTAATTACATTCAAATACTAATAAACAATAACCATTTCTTTATTCAGAAAAATAATATATAAATATCAAATCTCGTATAATTTAGCGCGAAGTTTTGATTTTTCTAGAGTTCCCGTTACAGAAGGGAGGTGGGCTCAAAATACACTACGTTTCAAATGATATTCACCACTTAGAAATAATAATGCTATAATTTTGAAATTTTGGCAAAATAATGTTTCAGTATCATATAGAAAACGATGGAAGTTTCAATGAAAAAGAACAAGTCATTATGTACTTTGCACTACTGTTAATATCAATTATCAGCAATTTTTATTTTAAGAAATCTGATCGCTTAGTATCAATTTTTTGTTGTTTAACTGACACACTTATTCTAAAAAAATTCACCCAGTAAGACAACGACAAAACTTTGCCCAAGTTTCAGATTTTGACAGGGGTAGAATTATCGGCATGGAAGAAGCAGGTTTGTCATTTCGAGAAATCGGCAGAAGACTTAATCGAGACCACAGGACGGTGCCCCACATTTGGTCTTCTTGGTCTGAAGAAGGCATTCAACGACCTCGTCCCAGTGGAAGACCATCACGCAGCACCAATGATCGTGAAGAACGACTTCTCAGGCGCATGTCTATAAGAGATCGGTTTCAGTCAGCATGGTCTGTTGCGGTGAACTGAACAGGAGCTATTAGTCGTCACCCACCAATGTCAACAATCTACAGGAGAATTAAGTCTTTTGGCTTACATTCGTATCGTCCGTACCGACGACCCCAGTTAACTTAAGAACATAAGACTGCTAGATTGGCATGGTGTGAAGAGCGGTGGGACTGGGACCTTTAATGGAATCTCGTCGTGTTCAGCGACGAATTGCGTGTTTGTTTGTCGCAAAACGATGGCTGTCAGAAGGTGCGGCGGTTTCGAGGAGATCGTCGAAATTTAGAGTTTGTTTAAAGACGACCCACAGGCTTAAAACCTGTGTCACGGTTTGGGGCGCCATACTTGTTTGTGGAAGATTTCCTCTTGTGTTCATTCTAGGCACATTAAGTGCTCAGCGTTACATTGATAATGTTCTGGATCCAGTGGTAGTACCGTTAATGCAGACGTTGCCAAATGGTATTTTGCAACAAGATAATGCTAGACCACATGTTACAAGAAGGTTTCTGGATCAAGTGCAGGTACCAGTATTGCCGTGGCCTGCGCGATCGCAGATCTTTCACCTATTGAACATGTATGGGACATGATGGGTCGAAGACTAAGGCAACTACCAAGGCCCCCAAACAACATAGATGAATTACGACACCATCTCCAGGTAGCCTGGGATGAAATGCCTCAGAAGAATATAGACCATTTCATAGAAAGCATGCATCTGAGAGTGAATGCCTGCATTGCTGTGCGTGGCGATGCTACACACTATTAACACTTTATCGTTAACTGTCAATATTTTGCCTTCAAAATTTCATCATCTTATACATATTAATAAAGCATTATTTTACCATACTTTCAAGATCATAGCATTTTTATTTCTAAGTGGTGCATTTCATTTAAAACGTAGTGTATATTATAAAAGTAATCCTCTTTTTACATTAGTACCTACCACCGTTAATAGTTGTGAATGTATGAAAGGAACATTTGAATTTCCTAATGTCAGGTCCCGATACATCTTATATTTATACACAGACCTCCTAACTTACCCAAGCACGACTTTTTTGCAGATTTGGAATTATTGTTAAACAACGAGAAAGTTAGCAAGATAGTTTTAATAGGAGATATGAACATAAACCTTCTTGAATACGAAAATTATAATATTCACGAAGAAACCATCCCATACTCAAAAGGACTTATTTGTGCTATTAACGAATGTACCAGAGAGGAAATCCGAGAAGGACCAAAAAGATAACAATCTGCCCGCGTCGTTATTACGATGCCGCGCAGGTTGTGTGAAGACGACGACGACGACAGGATCTGGATCGACTTCGGAGCGGCAGAAGAGGAGAAGAGCATAGAAGACGGCGCCGACAGACGTCGCCCCGTTAGTGGTGGTCCCACTAACGGCTCCGACGACGTCCGCCGCCGCACAACCCGCACCGATCCGAGAAGAAGACCAGAGCCAGGGATCCATCGACGACTTCAGCACACAGAAGAAGAAGCCGAAGAAAACTCCGAAGGTTCGCCAGCCAACGCCGCCGCCTGCCGACAACGGGTTCGAGGCCCTCGAACCCTACACGGACAGCCCTGCAGCGCTGGAGCAGGCAGCAAGAGAAGGTGCCAGGGAGAAGGTGCCGCCGGTAATTCTTCGTCAGAAGGAGAACTGAATTGCGTTCTCCCGTGAAATCGACCGTGGTGGTCCACACCAGCTACAAGGGATGCCCTCGACCTCCGCAACGGAAGAAGACGGAAGGACATCAGAGACCGAAGAGGACACTGCCGACGGCGGCGCTTTCTTCAATACGGACCGGCGTAAGTTACGCCCGAGCGACAGCAGGCAAGGTTGAGAAAGCGGAAGTACCGAGAACGGCTCCCGCCGCTGTCGTTACCCCGCCTGCCCAACTCGCCTTAGGGTTCGACGCCATATTGGGCCTCCTCTGAGGTCTCGATATGGAGAAGGCCCTACCTGTCATCCGTAAGGTGGCAGAGGCTTTCGTTCAGGCGCAATCTGCGATGGACCTGTGGGGAGTGATCCTCTCTCACGGTTCAGATCTGGTTGCCCTTTTCGGGTAATCATACAAAAGTTCGGAGCGAAGTCTGGTGCCCCAGATAAGTATACAGTATCGACAATTTAATCTGTTCTGTTCTGTTGAAGCCGACAATGTTTCACACAACTAACACATGTTTCTATTTATTTCAGATACGCAGGGCATCAGCAACCAGCCACAACCGAGCGACAACAGGACAGTCCATACAACATACTCCAACATCACCACATCTCCACAAATCATCTTTTTTTTTTGAACGACCAACAATGCAAAGCACAAACTGTCAACAGGCAATCCACACGACACGCAACCCAACAACTTTGGAAACAACGCTCCGAAGAGGAAGAAGATTCCTGAGCAGCACACCACCAATACAACACAATACACATTTACTATTATATTTAGTTTTAAGTGTGATATGTATGTAAAATGAATTGTTAATTTCTAAAATTTTTAATAAACTTTGTTGAACTTGAACTTGGGTGAATAAGTTAAAAATTAGACTAGCTAGATTAAGTTGTGAATAATACAATTATAAATTCTCAGTTCTTGTTAAATTTACTTGCGCAATGATTGCACATCACCCCACACCGCCTTTTAAATGTATAATTTATGCTTTGTAACTATTTAATGAATTACCTGTCAACTTACACGGAACCTACAGATAAGTCTTGTGACTTAGTAGGACCGTAATATTTGGATAAATAAATGAAATGAAATGCAAATTTTTTTTTCTTGTTGTTTTCAGGGTCAACCCTTCTGGGTTATTTGCCCCTTTCCTCAGGTTTGATCAATTTGTTATAGTCTATTTTTTAGATTGAAATTGTACCCATGTCTGCGTTTGATAATTAGGGTGTTCGGATATCAGTAGTAATGAGACAACTTGGCCGCCATCTTGGATTTTGATGTCACAAGGATGATCCACGTGGGGGACGCGTTTTTTTACCCTTATTTTTTATGGTTTCTTTTCGGAGGCCTTTTTTCACCCTCAGTTTTTATGGTTCCTTTTCGGAGGCCTCTTTCAACCCCTAATTATTTTTGTTGTATTAAGAGCCTTTTTGACAGTAATTTTGTACATGCTCACATGAGGGGCTGGAGTTTGTCTTGATCTTGGGATTGGAACTGGAGCTGGTCTTGGACTTGGGCTGGACCTGGACCTGGAGTTGGTCTTAGGGTTGAGCTAGGTCTAGGAGGTTGGGGTTGGTCTAGGGGTTGATCTTAGGGCTATTTTTGAGGGTCGTCTAATTAAGGTCCTTTTGGTTGTATTTAGAGCGGTTCAGCCCTGAATGTTAGACTAATGCGGGTACATTATTACATTTCTTGCTATACCTTTTACCTGCAAATTTATTTATTTATACGCTGAGGTGTGTTAGAAACCCTATGCTTGTAAAACCGGTATAATCCCTCTCTTTCATCTCTCGTACCTCTTTTGCTTCACACACACACACAGCGCACGCACACACTCACGTACGGACGCACGCACGCACGCACGCACGCACGAATGCACCCACGCACGAATGCACCCACGCACGCACGCACGCTCGCTCGCACGCACGCACGCACGAACACACGCACGCACGCACACACGCACACACACACACACGAGCGCTCGAAAAACACAACAACACGAAAACACGACCAAAACACGAAAACACGACCAAACACAAAACAACACGCAATGAAAACACACGAAAACACGACTAACCGAAAACACGCAATAAACACAAATGAAAACACGTAAAACACGCAAACACATAAACGAAACACGCATACAATGAAAACACGCTTACGCAAAAACACGCAAACACGAAAACACGCAAATACTAAAACACGCAAATGAAAACACGCTTACGCAAAAACACGAAAACACACAACCTAAAACACGCTAACACGAAAACACGCAAATACTAAAACACACAAATGAAAACACGCTAACGCAAAAACACGCAAACGCGAAAACACACAACCGAAAACACGCTAACACGAAAACACGCTAATACGAAAACATGCTAACACGAAAAGACGCAAACTCGAAGACATACATATGCGAAAACACGTAAAACGAAAACACGCAAATACGAAAATTCGTAAAGCTGCAAACATGAATCAAGACGGTGAGCACCGTTAGGAAAAACAAGTTTTATC
This sequence comes from Vesta saturnalis, assembly GCA_036346205.1. NCBI lineage: Eukaryota > Metazoa > Arthropoda > Insecta > Coleoptera > Lampyridae > Vesta > Vesta saturnalis. Next base: position 243,742 of record JARFJB010002068.1, read on the forward strand.
GACAAAATTGAAGGAAAGCTTTGCGCTTGAAAATATATTATTATTATTCTTATAAACAACAATACTTCGTTTTTATTTAATAACAACCTTTATCGGTCTTCTTCTTTTTGAACCGTGATTCGTCGCTATCATCATCATGGTTTTGAAATTCGTCCTGCTGCTCTACCTCATCGCTCTTCTTCCTCCTCTTCTGTGAATCATCACCATTATCTTGGATGTGAGATACATTCAGCTTATCCACGTTATCGTTTCCATCATTATCTTGAACGGTTATGTTGTAATAGTTTATTAACAAGTCAGTAAATTCTCTAATGTCCGCTGATGTTGGCTCATAAGCAGGAGAATACATCATAATAATGCTCACTCGGTGACAGTTACACTGTAAAGAGCGAAACACACGAGAAACGAGAACGCTGCTAGCCTAGGGTCTTGTGCGCCGTCGCACTCGTTAATGTTCGGGTAGAATCGGTTATCTTCGAGGGAAGTTTGAAGTATTGACCTAACCACACTCTAATATCTTCCCTAGGGGCATGTTTATAAATCTAAACCCCTTTTTTTATGGCTGAGGTTGCGCTTCTAAAGGTAAGCGTATTATTTTTAATACATATATTATATATATATATATATATATATATATATATATATATATAATTGTAATGTTTAATTATGAATGAGATTTAAAATGGCGACTTACACTTTTGTGAGGTAAAATTATAATTATATTTATATTTATTTTGGGAAATATTTTAAATTTTAAATGTTGATAAATTATGATTATAATTGAAGTAATATTTAAATCTTATTATTATGCACCGGACTAGCTCAGATCTCATATGGGGATAGAGTTCAGGGAATTTAGTTTGAAGTTAAAATTTTGTATCTGTAAATGTGTATAAGAAATATCCTTTATGTAATTGAATTGAAAGTATAAAAATAATTCTGAATGTAATTTGCTATCAAACGCATGCGTTGTAATGAACTTAAGTGAAATTAGTAACTGTCAAAGATGTCAAATACTTAATTTAGAAAATTTTATGTTTAGACCCAAAATGAAAATTTAGAAAAAGAAAATAAATTAATATCTTTACAGGTGTTTACACAAGTAAATATTTTAAATTCTTAACCAAAAACATATATGTAACAAATATAAATTGCAGGAAAATATCAATGAATGTTCACAATAAGTAGGGTTAACATTTGTGACTCACATATACTGTCCTCCCGGTTGATTGATGTCTTCGGATACTCCAGTTGGATGTAGGCAATGTCCACTTGATTACGGTTGTTACCATCAGCCAATACTGCTAACTCGAATCTCGGTTGTCGAAGACACCAACTTCCAAACTTAAAGATGTTTTCTCCAAAATCGGCAAACTCCAACCACTTATTTAATTTCGGTAACTTTTATTTAAATAGTTTTAAATCTTAATGAGTGATATCGTTTTAAAATTATTTTTAAATAACCAAAATTTTTGTTGATAACACTTTTAATTTTAGCTACCGATTCAATTTTTGTTTAAAAGAAATTGTCCGAAGAAATGAAACAACTTTGACCAAATAAAATGGATTTTAATTTGGTATAAACGGAAATAATTTAAGTTGGATAACACAAAAGCAAATCTTTACAAAATCGTGACACAAATTAACACGAACAAAAATATTTTTTCAAAAACGACAGGTATCGGAGACCGAATTATTTATTTCAAACCGTCGATATAAAAACAAGTGCTCTCGAAAATATTCTTCGTAACGTAAAACTTCTTGACGAATTTAAATTAGGTTATGAACTCACAAATTTCACAACACTGTTTTAACCTTTTACACTTTTGAACAAATTCTAGAGAGAGAGTGATTTCCTGAGCGCTTGCTTTTATATGTTTCTGGTTGTTACCAAAATTCATTTTTTTTACAGCCATATTGAAAAAGTAACTATGGCTATGATTGGTGGATCTAGATTACAAATTGGACACAAATGGAAATTTGGCCGTAACTTTCTTATGCATAATCGGAATTGAAAATTAAAAACGGAAATGAAAACTACGTAAAATTTTGAACAAAAAGACACCTAACAAGCTATAATTCATTCATTAATATACGAAATAACTTAATCTACCTTAAATAAGCTTCTAACTATTTACACTTACAAGCTATACTAAAACTAATTGCAAAAATGGAATTCTGAGAACATTCTACATAAGAATACATATCTTTTGTGTTGGAAATATTTAATTTAAAGAAAATTTTAAGCTTTTGTAATATTATCTAAAATTCACCTCAGAATTAACATAATTTTGCGGAGAAAAGCGCTGTATCCTTATAAAAACTGTGTCATATTAAGAAAGAACATTTATTATTTGCTTTAAGAGCAAAATCTAAGTCTAATAATGTGGAAAAAGTATAAAATTATGTAAAAAACCTAAAAATTACAACCTAACCAAACTTAAATCTAAAAATGAAAATAATTTATATTTAAAAATGTTTTTAACACTTAAAATGTTATGTTTAAGGTTTGTACTTCTTGTCTTTATTATTCTCACTAATTAATTGCAATGCATAATGTTATATAATGTTGCATTGAAAAAGTTTCATCGTCTAACACTCTTATTAAATGTTTCACTATATAAATGTACGGCACTATAAATGTCTGTATACCAAATTGTTCTATATGTTATTCTTATTGTTAATCTTGTAACATAATTTTTGTCACTAATTCGCTTCCAAAAATATGTGCGAAAAATGTCTAAACTGTCCATATTATAACCCTTTTACTAAATTTTTGTATTTCCTGCATTCAAAAACTAAACATACATTATCCCTAACATAATCCTAACTATATAGTCCATGTTTAAACACCTGTAAAATGTCCACTTGCCAAATTACCCTTGAAAAATTGACTTTCATTGCAATAATTGCAATACTAAAATGACTTTACGAAAATGGTTATATTTAACATTCTTGACAATTTTGTTAGCAGCAAATTGCTTTTTATGATAAAACCAAACTAAGTAAATGATATTCAGACTAATTTATACCAAACAAATTTATTTTAATCACATCGTGAACCAGATTTATATAAAATAGTGTCTTGCACTTGTATCGAGCTAGAAATCATCCCTTTTTATGACCCAAATGTCATGTAAGCTGTCCGATACTTCTATTACCTCTTTCTGAACATCTCAATATATATATATATATATATATATATATATATATATATATATGTGTGTGTGTGTGTGTGTGTATATATTAAAAATAATACGCTTACCTTTAGAATCGCAAGCTGCTGCCTTAGGAGAAATACCGCAGCCATAAAAAAGGAGTTTAGTTTTATAAACATGCCCCTAGGGAAGATATTAGAGTGTGGTTAGGTCAATACTTCAAACTTCCCTCGAAGATAACCGTTTCTACCCGAACATTGACGAGTGCGCCAGCGCACAAGACCCTAAGCTAGCAGCGTTCTCGTTTCTCGTGTGTTTCGCTCTTTAAAGTGTAACTGTCACCGAGTGAACATTATTATGATGTATTCTCCTGCTTATGAGCCAACATCAGCGGACATTAGAGATTTTACTGACTTGTTAATAAACTAATAACCGTTCAAGATAATGATGGAAACGATAACGTGGATAAGCTGAATGTATCTCACGTCCAAGATAATGATGATGATTCACAGAAGAGCGATGAGGTACAGGAGAAGGACGAATCTCAAAACCATGATGATGATAGCGACGAATCACGGTTCAAGAAGAAGAAGAAGAAGACCGATAAAGGTTGTTATTAAATAAAAATGAAGTATTGTTGTTTATAATAATAATATAATTTCAAGCGCTAAGCTTTCCTTCAATTCTGTCGATAAAACTTGTTTTTCCTAACTGTGCTTGCCGTCTTGATTCATGTTTGCAGCTTTACGAATTTTCGCATTAGCGTGTTTTTCGCTAGCGTGTTTTCGTTTGTGTTTTCGTATTTGCGTGTTTTCGTTTTACGTTTTTTTCGTATTTGTATGTCTTTGCGTTTGCGTATTTTCGTGTTAGCGTGTTTTCGTGATAGCGTTTTTCGTTTCTGTGTTTCGAGTTAGCGTGTTTTCGTGTTTTCGTTTGTGTGTTTTCGTGTTCTTGCGATAGCGTGTTTTTATTTGTGTTTTCGTATTTGCGTGTTAGCGTGTTTTCATTTGTGTGTCTTCGTTTTACGTGTTTTCGCACGCTCACGTGTGTGTGTGTGTGTGTGTGTGTGTGTGTGTGTGTGTGTGTAGAGAGAGAGAGAAAGAGGTACGAGAGGTGAAGAGAGGGATTATACCGGTCTTACAAGCGCAGGGTCCCTAACACAGCGCAGCGTATAAATAAATGAATTTCCAGGTAAAAGGTATAGCAAGAAATGTAATAACGTACACGCATTAGTCTAACGTTCAGGGCTGAACCGCTCTTAATACTACCAAAAAGGACCTTAATTAGATGACCCTCAAAAATAGCCCTAAGACCAACCCCATGACCAACCCCAACCCCCTAGACCTAGCTCAACCCTAAGACCAACTCCAGGTCCAGGCCCAGCCCAAGTCCAAGACCAGCTCCAGTTCCAACCTCATGATCAAGACCAACCCCAGCCCTTCGCGTGAGCATATACAAATTACTGCCAAAAAGACTCTAATACAACAAAAATAATTAGGGGTTGAAAGAGGCCTCCGAAAAGGAACCATAAAAAAGAAGGGTGAAAAAAGGCCTCCGAAAAGAAACCATTAAAAATAAGGGTGAAAAAACTTGTTCCCCACGTGGGACATCCTTGTTACGTCAAAATCCAAGATGACGGCCAAGGTGTTTCATTACTACTGACATTCGTCGAAGATATGTTTCAGCGTCATGAGTGCTTCTAATTTTTCACATACCGTCTGTTCATCATTTCTTAGCAGGTGTGAGTATGTAAGCTGTGTGTGGCCTATTTTTAGTCTAGTTATTACCACACTGTCTTTTCTTGTTATACCTGTATATCATTTTCTGGCCGTTACGTTACGAAGGTGTAGCTTCAGTGCTTTGTTATCATTCAACCATTCGTTTTGCCATAAGTTCCAGATCTTTTCTTTTATACTCGGGTTACTCTTAATTTAATTTTTGTTTGTGATATTTAGTAATTCGCATATTTTTGCAATTTGACAGTGTATTAAGGCCCTTGACGTGTTGACTTTTCTGTCTTTCCATATCAGGGGATAATTAAAGTGTTTATGTTTAGCATATATTTTAGAGGCGTATTTCATTAACAGCCATTGACTTTGGTATCTTAATGGTAACACTGCAGCTTTGCACTTAAGTTGTTTGCTGGACTAGAAAAGATTCCATTGCATACTGTTACGGTTTAAATTTGAAATCACACAATTTCTTATATACATTTCAAATAAGTTAGAATAAAATAATAATAGATGGCATAAACGTATAATACTTATAATATTTACATTTATATTTTAAATTGGGGTAAAGCAGGTAAGAATTGTTATCAGTCACTTGCACGTTGTTCTTGGTAACATATGTATAGCTTTACAACCACATTGGTGGATTTATTATCGAGTCAGCATCAATTTGAGTTTCCTTTAGTAATTAGAGAAAATTAGTATATTGTATTAAAATACTAACAAATTTTGAAACTCTCAACAATTTAATATTGGATTTATTACTGCAAGTTTGTTACAATCGGCCGCCTAACAACTCAGGCCGTTATGGCTTTGCCACATTACTTTTAAATATAATCGAGTCACAATAGTAAGGTCAACCGAGGATTAGAGGTTGAACGGTATACAGCCATCCAGGAAATCATTCATAGGAACGAAAAATAATTAAAGAGGTCAACAAGTCTTCATTTTAAGGTCAGATAAGCTTTATTAATCTAGGGATACAAACAGTTTTCCCTATTGTTTCTTTTGGACGTTTTAATAAAGTTAATAGTTCAATTGTGTTTAGAACAGTGGTGATTATAATTAGTCGTTAGTAAAATAAACAATCAGACGATTACGTTCAATTAGATTATGTGGGCATAAACGAAAATTCAATTTTGTTATTTAATTTCTTACACGGAAAATCATGTTATTTTATTGTAAGAGAAATCTACGTACCTAAATAGTTACTTGATTATTCGCAAGATTTACCAGAATAAAAAAAAAGGTGGTTAAAGGGGTAAGAGTTAAAATAAGTTACCTGAATTTGTAAATTTACATTACGACTTGTTTTCTCTTACATGTTTGAGAGCCTAAGCTATCCTACGACCTCTTATCGTGGGTCATACAATTTAACTGTACAACAATATATTATTTATCCACATTTTGGAAAGCGTCATATGTCGTAGATTTTCTTCATTATTACGTGTAATTAAATTCTTTATTATTTTATATGAGTATTTTACTGCACAGTATTGAATTGCAATTTATGTTATGCGTCTTATCTAAATTGATATGTACCAACGGATTTTCTTTCATTTCGTTTATAATAATCAATGTTAATAGTATTAAGTAATATTCTGTACTCAGTCTGTAGAAGTACATTAAGTTGAATTTAGTTTCTTGTCAAATCGCAATTACTTTTGTATATATATTAATACACTCTTATTAACAACGAAGCCGGTAGTTATTTTGGTAATTGATGTGTTGTAAGGTGAAATTAGTACACTTATTTGGGTCAAGTAAGGAACAACGTTTAGTAGTTCAGGTATTAATTTAGACCCTGGCGCCCTAGTTATTTAAGTATATTTTGCAGTTTAGTAAGTACTACACAATCGAACCTACTACTCCAATATTTTTGCTTTTTTTTTGCGACTGAGCAGCTGCACCACATTTTGGTTATCTTTCCAAACCCCGTCACGTAAATACGTAAATAACAATTTAATTAATACATATAGAGTAACAAATTATTTAGCGTAACAATACCTAAGCCTAACGTTTTGAATACTGTCCAATTTTTTTAGTCTTGAGATGTATGTTGACATGTAGACGATAGATCCGTGGTCTATTCTGGTTAAGATTAGGGTTTTGTACATGCGAATGAGAATTTCTCTGTCCGCGCCCCATCTTATATTTGCTAAGCATTTTATAATGTTCACTTTCCGAACTTTATTCACTATATTAGTAATATGGTTGGACCATAGCAGCGACGTGTCTAACGTTATCCCTAAGAATTTGGACGTTTGGTCACTTTTAATTTGTTGGCGTTTGAGGGTTACGTTTGGTTGGTAATGTGGCCTTATTTTGGAGAATGTAAGCAAATTGTTTTGGTTATCGAGAGTTTGAAACCTCCCTTTGCTGGTTAGTCTGCTATGGCATTAACTGCCCTTTGCATCCCAACATTGTGCGCAGCTCTCAATTTGCTGGACAAATATATAGCGACATCATCGGCGTACATACACCTTCCAATACACTTCTCTAGTGTCCTTGTAATCTCATTTATCGCGATACTATATAGGGTAACGCTTATGGGCGAGCCTTGTGGAATGCCATTTTCCAAATTACGAGACGATGATATTACATTTCCTATTCTGACCCTAAAGCTCCTGTTGTTTAGATAGGTTTGTACAAATTTGCCCATATTTCCCCTAATTCCTCATTCATGTATTCTTGAGACTACTGCGAATCTCCACACCCTATCGCAGGCCTTTTCTATGTCAAAGAAAACCGCCGTTGTGTGTTCTCTTTTTTTAAACCTTCTTTAAATTTTTGTGCATATTTGCACTAAATTGTCGCAAGTTGAGTAACTTTTGCTGAAACTGGACTGGTATTTATTAATCCAGTCGTTTTCGTCAATCAATTGTATTAACCTTTTGTTTATTCTTTCCAAGTCTTTTCCCAGGCAGCGCATTAGGGACATTGGCCTGTAGCTTTCCGGAATTAATGGGTCTTTATTTTGCTCAATGACTGGAACGACGATGGAGGATTTCCACAACGATGGATGGTATCCCTCATTCCATATTTTATTGTAAATCGACAGCAAATCTTCTAACGTCCCTTGCGGGAGATTTTTAATGATTACGTTTGGGATGTTGTCAATTCCGCCTGCCGAGTCTTTTATTTGTTTTATTTCGGATTTGAGTTCATGCATAATTATGAGCTCGTTATATGACTCTTCTTGTTTTTTTTTCAAATACTAGCGGAACTTCTAATTGTCGCCTAATAACAATGAAGTCTGGGTCGTAGCTGCTCGTGCTGCTTACACTGTGATAGTAATCAACGAAGTATTCTGCTACTGGGGAAGGGTCAGTTACCAACTGTTCGTTATTTAATGGCTTTGGATGCGTTTTTCCTTTTCCCAGATATTGCACTTATCTTTCTCCGCACCTCCGTTGATGTTGTATTACTTTTTATTTCGTTGACGTACTTTTGCCATGATGTTTTTTGAGCTTTTCGGATCAGTATTCGAGCAACTGCTTTAAGGCGTTTAAGGTTTATTAAATTTTCTTCTGCTGGGCATAAGGAGAATATTTTGAGAGCTTTTTTTTTCGTTTATTGCCTTCCCGATGTCGGAGTTCCACCAGGGAACTGGTTGTTTGTTTGTGTTATTTTTTGACTTAGGAATGGTACTCTGGGTTGCCTGACTAATTGACTGGTGACGTTGAAAGGTCTCTCTTTTTGAGGTATCTGACATCATATTTTTTATTTCCGGAATAATTTCGTTCAGGATTCTTTGGTTTGGTTGTCAGTCTTAGCTGTTACCGTAGCATAGGAATTGTTTGCGTTACTGATGATGATTTTAGTTCATCCTTCGCTTCAAAGTAAGACATTTTTTTGTGACCTTGATTTCCTGAATTTTCATTTCTTGTATATATCTTGGGCAGTTTCTGTCTCGGGCTTGAGTACTGTCCTCCGAAGTTGACACATTGTAACGGTTCCTCACATATCGCGTCGTCATGGGTTTTTTTGCCACACGTGCATATCTGATCGTGTATACACTCCATTGTGGTGTGTCCAAACATTTTGCAACGGAAGCATCTAATAGGCGGTGGTATATAGGAACGTACTCTTAAGGGATAAATAGCATCTATTATACTCTGGGGAAGCGATGGTTTGTCAAAAGTCAAAATATGGTTTGGCGTGTCCACCAGTTCTCCGTTACGCCTTGTTTTTATACGTTTGACCGCGATAACTTTTTCGCTTTTAAGTCCATCCAGAATTTCCTCTAAACCACTATTCAAAAGGTCCGGGCAATACCACTCCCTTAGAATAATTAAAACTTTGATGGCCCGTGACATTTACATCCATATCTGCTAATCTTTTTACTGAAAGCAGTCTTTTCGATTATTGATTAGAAACAGTCTAGATTAGCAAACCTTTAACTTTTCTAATATTCTTTGTTTTTCCCGCTATACCAAACACAACTTTAGCAATTAGGACAGGTGAGACTTTGAAAAAATCACCTCGGTCATCGGGGACTCACTGGATGGTTTTGTAGGTGGAACTTCCGATACATCCATATTTAGAGAGCTGACATTGTAAGTTTTGGTTTTTCCGACTTATGTTGTTCTCACGAGTAGGGCCGAAATATATGGTCAGCTGAGGCAGTGCTCCCTTACTACAGTAAGCCTAAATACATTCGAAGGTCGGCATTTACCCGAAGGACATCGTTCGCTGTTGACTTTCGCACAATCATTCATCCCTCAGCACGAGACACCTACACCTTGCATTGCGGCTTTGGTAATGCTGTGTGCTCAGCACATAGAACAACATACAGAACAGGAAACGACGTAGGACACCATGTTCAAGAGTAGAAGAAAAACGAGTACAACGACTACCGAACATCTATTGCACAATGGTGGTGGTTCGCCCTCCAGAAGGTGTTTGTGTGTTATTGTGGTATGCCCTATTCTAAGTCTATGCAGGATGCTTCTTTCCTTTCTACATGTTGGAGACATACGTTTTCATCCATTTGTGGTTTTTTGCAGGCGTCCTAGATGACTATTACTTTCACACCACGTGTGTTCCCGTAACGTTTTTACTTTGTCTTTCAAGTGTTTTAGAAGGTCACTAGAGGTTGTCATCAGGTAACCTTGGCGGTAGAAATAGTGGGGAAATTAGGATGTAAATGCAGAGAGAGTACATGTGCAACTAGTATTGTATGTAATGGAGAACATATTACGTCAAGCGGTAGAACAGGCGAAGATTGTGAGTGGTATGAATTCAAGTGGATTTCACCATTTTAATTAACAACGTACAGTATTTTTTAAATAAAAGTAAATCAAAGATGTTAATGTCGGTCTGTCACCCCAATTTAATTTTCAACCAGTCGTGAAACTTAATGGATCTAAGAGTAATAGAGTGGTGTTTGATAAGCAGGATTGGCACATACTTATAGACAATCAAGGGATAATTACAAATTATTTCTACACACCTAAAGGGACATAGCTACCTACTAAGATGGGTTCAAAAACGATATGGTATGAAACTATTAACAAGGCGAAAATTATACGCATCTCTGATTGTGAAGAATCAGAAATCTATTTAGGATGGGAGTCTACAGAACAGTTATGGAGACTTCTTAACATAGTCAGTTACCGATTGGGTTTAGTACCTACTATGGCATTTCCTGCATTTCATAATAAAATAATACATGCGGCAACGAAAATTCTCATGTTGACATACACAGGTTAATAGTTCCATTACAAGATATATTTGATCTCAATGTAGCATGTGTTATGGAAGTTGTAGAATTTGCCAAGGAGAAAATTGATATTGACGTAGTAGTTTCGAAATCCGTTAAATAATAGTGGAGGTAACGACCAAAGCGAGAATAGGGACAATAATAGTGTTTAGTCAATATGTGAATGTGTTATAGTGCAGAGTCGTGGCCTAAGGCTGTGGATTGTGTTAGTGCAGTGCAAAGACTAATATGCCAATTTCAATCACTAAAATTTGATGCTGAACATGAAAAAGTGTATGGGCGGGGTACGTTTAGTAATGACTATTTAGATAATCTAGTTTATAAGTATGATAGTGGAATACGTCTGTGTGAGAAATATTTTCTATCGCATGACGATGGTGTAGAGTGTATTTGTTGCGTTAAGCGGTTAATAGAAGACCTGAAAGAATTATCTCCGGAACAATTTGTGCATGAAATAGAATGTCATTTACCGAATTATATTTCAACAAATGACAACATGACAAGTGAAGGAGATCTGCGCTCAAAAACGTAGTTCACGATGGAGTAGAACGGGAGCGAAAAGAAGAATGGGAACAGTTAGCAAGAGACTCTGCACACTTTAAGAAAATAATAGAAGAGTGTAGTTAAATATTTTCAGCTACCCTGGAAAAGCAACAACGTGATTACGTATTTATGAAACGCTTTAGTAGTGTATAGTATTGTATGTATCAATAATAAATAAAAAAACCGTTATTTATTACATCATAATATTACAATATATAAAAGGAATTGTACAAAGCGTATTATATAATGTCTTTGTTAGAAGTCCGTGAATTGTGAGAAGTATCAAACCCTAACCATTTAACGAGGGACATATTTCCTCGACGTCGTATTACACGTTCAACTAGGTGAATGTCAGGATATTTAACACTTTGAAGTTCTGGCTCATAGAAACGTCCCTGTATCTCTTCATTTCGACTATCTCGTAATGTGTAGGTAATTGGACTGGAACGTTTCACTGCTGATATTCGAAAGACTTCATAACTCCAGTTAGGTGTGTAACCCTTAGAGAATATGCTTCTGTATTTGCTAATAAGTACATCATCCCCCCACTTTAAATTGAGGTGTCTCACGGTTAAGAACTTTGTGACATTTTAAATGTCTCAAAATAGAGACAGCATTATTTTCCGTTACTTTATTATATATATATATATATATATATATATATATATATATATATATATATATATATATATATATATATATATATTTAACTGATATTTTCATTATATTTATTAAATTATATTTATATTAATATTCTTGGCTAAACTAATATTAAACAATCGGATGTTATATCTACTTTATAATTATTATATATTTTTAATTATTATTATTATTATATATATATATATATATATATATATATATATATATATATATATATATATATACAGTGAGGACGTTTAGGTTGGAATAAATTCAATATCTCGTAAAGCACAATTTTTTTCAAAATCGCTCGGACCCGTCGATTTCATATTTTTTCGGGCATATTTTGAGAAAAAATTTTATACAGGGTGTCTCAAAAAGATTTGCTAAACAAAATTTTTTTTCAAATTGCAACCCAATTTTTTATTGCATTTTGGATTGCCCTTACAATTCTAAACATTTGTCATGTAGCATGTGCTATACCTAAGTCCAAGCGTTTTGCAGTTATTCGCATTCAAAATTTAAAATTGAAAAAGATCATGAAGAAAACGAAAATAAAATAATTTTTATAACGTTTTATTATATCGAAAACAAAGATTCGTAAACTTAAAAATAATTTTATTTCAGCAAATGTTCGAAATGTCCTCCGTTAGTCAACTAACGCCCGAAATGGTTCGAAATGTGCAGCAGGAATTTGTAGATCGATTAGACTGTTCTGTCTACAGCTATTGTAACAAAACGCTTGCACAGGTCGATTTTATTTTCAATTACGCATCGTACGCTATTATTGATGTACGAATGACGTCATCACTTTCGCGTACATGACGTCACTATTATTTTTTAAATAGAACATGTTTTTCTACATTTTAAATTCTACAACAATAGACGATTACAAAATGTATAATACTTATTAGTCCAAATCATTGGTTTGTGAATTAGAGACGAATGTTGTATCAGAAATTTTTAGTTATAAAACTTTATTGAAATGACTGGACTAACAACGATGATAGGTTTTCATTATAATGGTTTTGTCTTTTGTTTTTTTTTGACATGTTTAGTTTTTATTTACAATGCTAATGTCAAACAATAAGTACTGAATTGTCAATTACCTATTTGTTAAAGTTCTCAATAATGGTACGTTTAAGCGAACAAGAAAGAATTGAAATTTTAATAATGTGTGGGTATGGTGACAAGTCCCGTACCCAGCAAGAAGTTTGTGAATTATGGAATGATAAGTATCCAGATCGTTCTATTTGTCAATACACTGTATCGAAAACAGAAAAAAAATTTAGAGAATTTGGTCATGTCAGAGATAATTATAATGGTCGTTCTGCAATTAGTGATGATGAGCAGTTGGATTTGCTCCTAAATGTTAAAGAAAATCCACACATATCCAGTAGACAACTCGCGGCGGAAAATTCATTGAGTAAATCTACAATTGTAAAATATTTGAAAAAAAATAAATTTCACCCGTACAATGTTAATTTAGTTCATGAACTCAACGGAGATGATTTTGATCGATGGATCGAATTTTGCGAAGTTATAATGGAGCGATGTAATAATGACCCACAATTTCTAAAACATGTAGTATTTACAGATGAAGCAACATTTTATTTAAATGGTACTGTTAATAGGCAAAACTGTAGATACTGGTCAGACACTAATCCTCATTGGATGATGGAGGCCCACACTCAGTATCCTGAAAAAATTAATATTTGGGCAGGAATTGTTGGCAACAACATTTTGGGACCATTTTTTATGGAAGGAATGTTGACTGCTGAAAAATATTTAGAAATGTTACAAAATGATATTCCAGCAATTGCTGCGTTATATCCAGATAATAACAATCCACACATGCCTAGTAATTTGATATGGTTTCAACAGGATGGTGCACCACCACACTATGCGCAGAGAGTGCGTAATTATTTAAACGCTACTTTTCCCAACAGGAGGATAGGTAGGAGAGGGTTTATAGAGTGGCCAGCAAGATCTCCTGATGCAGCCCCCCTTGATTTTTACTTTTGGGGTTATCTTAAATCTAAAGTATACTCCAATAGACCTGCCAACATCGAAGACTTAAAAGAGAGAATCCTTAATGAGGTAAGACTCATTCGCCGGGAAACATTAAATGAAGTGTTGGAGGAATTTAAAAACCGTCTTGGTTATTGCCAGTTAGTCAACGGTATGCAATTTGAACATTTAATTTAGTTATCTAAGTATTTTGCTAATTATTTAGAATAATAAAAACTAAAAATTTATTAGTCCAGTCATTTCAATAAAGTTTTATAACTAAAAATTTCTGATACAACATTCGTCACTAATTCACAAACCAATGATTTGGACTAATAAGTATTATACATTTTTGTAATCGTCTATTGTTGTAGAATTTAAAAATGTTGTTCTATTTAAAAAAATAATAGTGACGTCATGTACGCGAAAGTGATGACGTCATTCGTACATCCAATAATAGCGTACGATGCGTAATTGAATTTTTAAGTTTACGAATCTTTGTTTTCGATATAATAAAACGTTATAAAAATTATTTTGTTTTTCGTTTTCTTCATGATCATTTTTCAATTTTTAAATTTTGAATGCGAATAACTGCAAAACGCTTGGACTTAGGTATAGCACATGCTACATGACAAATGTTTAGAATTGTAAGGGCAATCCAAAAATGCAATAAAAGAATTGGGTTGCAATTTGAAAAAAAAAATTTTGTTTAGCAAATCTTTTTTGAGACACCCTGTATAAATTTTTTTTCTCGCAAAATATGCCCCGAAAAAATATAAAATCGACGGGTCCGAGCAATTTTTGAAAAAAATTGTGCTTTACGAGATATTGAATTTATTCCAACCTAAACGTCCTCACTGTATATATATTATTATAGATTATATTTGTATTTATTAAATATTTATATTGCCCAAACTAACTTTTAAAAACAGTCGCATGTAAAGACTCATCAAAGGGAATAGGGTTCAAAATTTAGAAGAGACTTTAAATTTATATGACAGAGTAAATAATTATTTTGTTGAATTATACTAAGATTTTGAATATTATAATTATAGGTAATGTGATTAATACACATTGAGTTATCGCCCATTTATATTTTATTACATCTAAATTATTCAAAGAAATTGAATTATAATTTTTAATTTGCATCAATATATGTGCCACACCCTGTACATAACAAAAATTCTTCAAATGTATACTTGGGCATGCGCTGTGAATACGCATTCATGTGACTTTTGATTATAAGCAAAAAGAAATACGCCATACATGTAAGTATAAATATGTTTGAATTTATTCAATATTGTATTAACCATTTAAATTTTAGCTCAAATAATGTTCCCTTTGGACATGCATACAAATTGTCGCACATCATATTTGTTACAAAATATGGAATTATGAACACAACAATGAAAATATCAATGTCAACAATAAAGTACAAAGTCATAACACTCACATAAAATGTCCTCCTTATCTGGTCACTGATGATGAAGTTGATCGTAGAAAACAGCTCCTTCGAACTCCAACTCTGCTTCTTGAACATCCAAACTTGCTTCTATTTTAACTGCTTATACGTTTACGTAAGTTTCACTAATGTTTCTTCATATTGATGAATCTTTATTTTTAGGATCATCACACTTATTATTTTGATTTCAAAAATAAATTTTGAAAAGCATGGATAGTTTGAAGGATATTTAAATTAAACACGCTTCCAGTAAATAAAATGTATAATGATAATAACACGAAGAAAACACAATTAAATATCCATAACAAACGTAAACAAAACAAACTTAAAAAAAAACAATGTCGAAACTGCGGAAATTTTTTCACTCGCTATCGATAACAACCGATTTTTATTTTAAAAAGGTAAACTAACCTTAATTTAAATTATTTACCGACAAATGACTATCACTTGTTTTTAATACTGCCGATACTAAAAACCGCACTTTGTTTTTATCGAAAGTGACGTTATTTTGTTTAAAATAATTTCACGAAAAATTTGGCAACATCTTGCTTTAGCAAGCTGTTGGAACAGAGAAAAATTGAGAGAGATCCTAATCCTTCAGCAAAATCTTCGATTGTTACCAACAGTTACCTACAATGTTTTCTCAATTTTGATTGGCTAAAGCATTTCTTAAATTACAATTTAATTTCAAAAGCTCATAACTTTTGCCCTCTTAAACCTATCTTAAAACTAATAACATATTCGGAATCTACATAAATTTTCCTATAAATTAAATCTAAACACGAACTAATTCCTCCAATTATTAACCATGTTGATTTTCACATTGATTTATTGACTTAAACTAATTTTATGTACTTTACAGGCCTGGAATTGATTTCCACATGAATATGGGATGCTACTACACATAAATATTCATCTTTTAAATACCTAGGGCCAATTTGAAAGGAAAATTATTTAAAATTTTCAAACACCCTTAGAAACTAAATTTGGCAAAATGGTCACGAATATAGTGAATTGTGACTTAAAATTGAGGCTACTTTACTATTTTTACCTCTTATAATTTATTTTGAACAAATTGTCTCAATCTATAATAACTTTTACATAATTTTTGTGTGAGGAAATAACATAACCTCAAATTAACATTATAATTTTTAATGTATTACACTTTTAAGTACTATAAATGTTTGTGAAAGTGTTTATTCTTAATGTTTATGTCTCAATTTAATTTATTCTCACACTTTTTTAGGTTTATAAGTTCTTCTAAGACTAGTGTCGAATTGTTGCAAATCACTTATTTAAGGTCTGTAAATGTTGATTAAACACAATAATTCCAGAACTGCTGGCTTGTTTATGTTTTATAGTTAATCACCAATGTATTTATTCTGTTTTTAAGTAATTCTAGCACTTATATACGTTTATCGCACTAACACGAACCTTTTCATGATTCTTGGCTGCGTACATTGAAATTGTGACATTGATACCAGCCTAAACCTAGTTTTTAACATTATTTTTGTAATCTACAGCTTGTACCTCATGTCATTAGGGAACATTATGTTTAAATAAACCTACTAACTAAATATGAACTTGATTTAATGCATAACTATATCTAACATACCCTATACTTAAATGTAATATGTTGTCGAATATAATTATTTTAACATTTTATTATGAATTATTTAAATTTACATCCATCTCAATGTTAGTCAATCATTCTTATCTAATATTATATATAAGGAAATGTACCATTTGTACAAATTAATGAAATTATTCACTATGTGACTTACATAGCTACACGAATGTAATTTATCATCTCAATATATATATAATCCACAACAATTTGGGGTAATATTGATAACCATTTATAGGAACCTTGCTTACTGAATGTTTTCCACATTATTGCTTTAAGAGTGCGATTTACTCGTTCAACTTACTACTCTTCAAGTTGGAATAACTACTGTAATGATTAATATTAAATTCTTTCATAACATTTATAAATTCAGCATTATAAATCTCCGTTCCCATGTCAGTTTGTGTATGTGTAGGCGTCCTTTGCAAACCAGACAATGATTTATTCATTACATCTGCGACTAGTTTACCATTCTTGAATTCCGAGTTATCAAGAAGAGGTTTGATTAAACACAATTACGTTTACGCGGGTCTACAAAAGGTTGACCACGGCGACTGTAACCTTTACAACGAGTGAGTGTGGTTGAATGAAAACTCTCGGAAACGTACTCGCGACGTCTTCGTCTAGAGGTCTGCGGATGATAATGCTCCCTCTTCGGGTAGCGAAACTTTTCGTCCTTATCTATTTACTTAGCCTATGTGGTAGGCGTGCGAGTGCGTGATGTAATTAATGTTTCGAAGGGCCATTGACAAGATTCTGGGACGAACCCGTTAAGCTGTACAAAAGGAGCCTACCGGGGGTGGTGGTCGAACTAGGGCAATGGCCTTTGTTTCCACCTGGGTAAGTGGAGATTGACGCTGGAGTGTACAACAATGCGTAACAACGTCCGATTGGTGTTTGTATGTAGTGTAGTTCGTAACATCTTGAGATGTGTGTATGCTGTGAGATTGTGTACTGTACACGCAAGATGACTTTTGGGTATCTAAGCCCGTCATCTTGCTGCGTGTTATGTACTTTAGCGTAAGGTTGTCCGCGATCTCGAAGGGAAAGCGCAGTTGTATAGAATAACGCACGACTATACGCGACGGATCTGCAACTCGACGCGGTGTTCACCAGGTAAACAGAAGATGACTTGACTAAATCGGCGGCGATGTACGGTCAAGCTTCGGGAAACTGAAACGGACTGGATCGGGCCGGATTCAAACGGGGCGTATTCAAGATACTAATCACGATACTTATTATGGCAATAATAAAAGTCGTCGATCTGGAGATTATTATTTCTGGTACTCTTTTCGAGTCAGAGGTTATCGCAATAAGTGATCAGGTTTCTGGTCAGGATTCAGGGCTCTCTTTAATAACGCGATTAAGAGAAGCAGGCGCGCGGTCAGGATATTCTTTATTCGGTAGCGTCGATGGAACGAATCGACGCGCAGGTAGCAATGGCGGTAACGGCCTGACTCGCAAGCATCCTGTTAGCACTTCTGGTCGCGGCAACGGCCCGACGCACATGCCACTTTTTTCCGGTAGCGCGTCTCGCGATTTTATAGATGATCCGCGTTAGGCGGGGACGGCTTCTCTACTCTGACCTAAAACCATTTACTGGTTTTCTGAAATCTACGTCGTAGGGGTAAAATGATTATTTGTGGTGCAATATCGTACAGTCTTAATTATGGAATTTGTTTTAATACAGCATGGTCAGCAAATAATCAATTAAAAATTTTCGTAAAGGCTGCTGGGTCTTTACAATAGTTCTTTATTTTAGGAACTGTACCTAAACATTTGTTACAGAGTTATTAATCTCTGTTACGATGGCATCTATACCTAGATTTCGATTTATTGTCAGAAGTTTTCTTTTATATTCTTCCCAATTTGCATTTTTTAACCTCCATTTTTCTATAACTGTGGAAAGCGTTTTCTTTTCCATAGAATTGTACATTCTATGAAAATTGTGTTTAAGTAATATAAATTTTATTAATAACCGTCATTTGAATTAAATTTTGATAGTGAAACAAATTCTATCTAAAAAAAACCGGAAATTTTGACCTTAGACTATGTTAATATGTATTATGTATGTTAATATATATTAAGTTTAACATAAAATAATATTAGTTGGAATGCCTACACTTCAAAGACAAGAATCATGAAGTGTATCATTTTAGCTTTAGCCTGGACGGTGACTTCTCAAAATTTGCGTAAGTGCACAAAATTGTACAAAATTTAGATGAAACTTAAAATTGATATTTCAGCTGACAACTTTAAAATTTGTGATCATTTCGCTCCTAATCTTAAAGAATGCGTGAAAGAAGCTGTGCAAAGTGCATTATTCCAAATGAAAGATGGTAAGTGAGGAATTATAAAAATAAAATTTCGTCGTATTCTGCCTTTTAGGAATTCCGAAGATTAATCTACCTCCACTGGAACCATTGCGCATGGGAAATTTAACAGTTGAAGCATTTGATAATGTTGTTTCATTTGCAAATCTTAATATTTACAACGTTTACACTGGCGTTGTAAAGGAAGTGGAGTAAATTGAAAATACGAAGTTACGATTGTGAACTATTTAATTTTTTCAGCGTGGAAATAACTCGTCAACGGCTCAAACTTGATTTGGTAGTTTGGGCAGAAGAGGTAATAGGAAGAATGTTTTATAGTTTGACAGGCAAACTATTAATGCTTACTCTAGATGGTGGAGGAAATGCTCTCATTACCTTTCGTAAGTCATCTATATTGGAAAATGACCTTAATAAAAAAATCTCATTTTCATGAAGGGAATACTACCATATACTACAAAATCGAAGCAGACGTGGTAAACGACCATGGAGAGCATTTTTTTATAAGAAAATCTGATATTAATGTTGAACCAGACAGAATTATATACGATTTGGAATACATTGTCAAAGGACAAAAGGAAATTAGTGATGAAATTAACAAAGTTATCAACCAAAATTGGGAAGTATTGTTTGACGAAACGAGACCTCAATTTAATGAAATATTCGGTAAAGTATTCCTCCAGTACGGTAATAGAGTTCTTAAACACATACCTGTATAATCGCACAACTGCTTTATGTAACACATGACTAAAATCTAACTTACGTTATTACTTATTATTTGTACCTTACGTCTATAATTTATTGTTATTTTTATACAGTAGGATATTATGTTGTATGTAAATAGGCTTAGCAGTTATTCGACACTATACAAAAAATGTGACTTAAGAAATATACAAGTTACACTTATACAAGTCTTCATTTAAAGCCAACTGCAGTGGAAATCGATGGGATCGATATAAGGAGTAAAATCATTCAAAGGTAGTTTCAAACACCTTACACTTACCATAAATCTACAACTAGCAATGTTGAATTCAGGATAAATTGTCTCTAAACGCCACCATAATCTAAAATTTTTCTACAATAAGTAGTATTAGGCGGGGTGTTACGTTAATCCTTCCTGGCTGTGAAAGATAGGATTGTAGCCTACTCAGTAAAATCATACGCAGCTGAAGTTCAATCACACTGAAAAAGAAATTTGTCCGAAAGCTTAATAAAATTTTGAAGTAGGTTAAGAAGGTAACTTACTTCCACAGTACCCAAGTGCGTAACATATTCACGGCTCTTTATTATTCTTCTTACCCATTCATTGCCACACAGCGTTATTTTATAGATAGCGTGAAATGGGTATACGCAAAAAAACGCATTGTCGGTATCGTAACCTTTTATACCTACACATGTATATGTAGATTGGAAGGTAAAAAATTATATCAAAAATAGAAAAATTTGGTAACTATATTCCTGCAAATTTCATGATATAAACGCGTCACGGAAATGTGCGCACGTTGATTACGGACGTGTATACGCTAAAAACGCAGTGAAATAAGTGTAATCAATCATTTAAATGTGAAATTTTTATTTTGTTGTGTCTATCTTGGGAGTGCAAACACCTTGAGTGTTAAATGTGGAAAATTCGAAATCTTGACCAATTAAGTAGTGCACGGAGACGTGAAGTAAATTGAGCATCTAAACGCGAGAACCACTAACATGTTAATAAAATTCGAAAGTAATCAACCAAGTAGATTTGTACAGAGTCATCTGTGCGTTAGACCGCGAACGTAATATATTAATATGAACGTTACAATAAAAAACGTACTAATAAAACGCATGTCATTAATAAATTGACAGTAAAATGTATGTATGATAATGCTTTAAATATACAGCTCCGTGCATAGAAATCGACCGACTGTAGGCTTCCTCTCCCTCTCCATGCATATGTGGGGCAGATATTTAAAATTTTTGTGCCTATACCTTCGCGCAAGTGCAAGCAATAATTTGTCAAAGTTTTACCGCAATCGGATGAACGGTATGGCAGCGCATAAAATACGAACCATCACAAATTCATTTTTATATATTAGATGGAACAAGTTTGAATACATATTGTATTGCTACCGTTTGTTCATTTATTACGCATTTCTCAATATACGTTATAAGTCATTCTTTCTTCATTGACAATGTTTAGGTCGGCTTATTTTCAAATACCTACAAGCAGGTTGCATTCTAAGAAAACTACGACAGGTTGCATTTTAAGAAAGCTACAAACCCCTTTAGCTTTACGTCAACATTTATTTATGATATGGAAAGATTAAGATAACCAGTAATCTTATCTATCTTAATAACTATTATTCGATAGTTTATAGGCAGGTTATATACTTATACAGTATAAGAACAATACTACTAATATCGTGAAATTTCCATTCGTTAGTAAATTCATTCGATAGTGAATTCATTCGACTTTTTTTTTCAAAAATAGTAATTTATTCGATAATATTTTTATTCCATAGTGTCCAACACTAATTACAAGTGAAATAAATACATCTTTATACGCGAGAGAGAAGCTTGACCTATGGGTGAGCGTAAGCACCCGAATGGACAACTTTCACGAGTAACATAATGGAATTTTGCTCATGTGTAATATACGACGTTTTAACTTACAAGTGTATCGAAGAAATTAAAATCACTCAAAAAAATACCTAATAAAAATTGAATCGTCGTATGTATAATTTTTCGTAGTTACCAACGATTCTTATAGAAATTATGAAATAAACAATTCATTATTTTTGTCATACTTTTCATTAATTTGCACGAAATTACTAAAAATGAATATTAATTACAACTGACACCTATCAAACATATTCACTTGTGATTATCTTAGTTGACTTGTCTATAATATTTGATGTCACCGAAAACAATGGTTTAAGGTGCCTCAATAACTACACAAGTAAGATAAAATATTTTTCTTTCAGATTGGTAAACTTCTCCCCGACACTTCTGTCAAACGTGAGCGCTATCTGTATCACTAGTAGTTGTTCGTCGTATTCCAAAATGGAAGGGTTTGTTTGAAATTATATGTTCTCAACGAAATATCAATTGTTCGATGTATTGAAAATTCTACGAAAAGCCTACAGAGACTCTCTCTCTGCTCTCTCGAAAGCACGAACATACGAGTGGTATTCGGCATTCAAAAAAGATCTCAAAGAAGTTGAAGACCTAAATTTCGGTCAAGCGTAGTTCCCAAAAGCAGTGGTCCAGGAGATGATTTCAGAAGTAACAAAAGATCCTACCACGATGAAACGCTTAATTACTGTTGACGAAACATAGGTTTGCCAATATTATATTGAAACGCGCCAAGTGGCGCTATGAAAATTACCTAAAACCCAAAAAAGCGCGCCAAAAGTCCATCAAAAATCATCATTATGCGTACAGTTATTGAGTCTTAGTGAATTCTGAGTACATGGCAACGGGGCAAATAGCGAATAAAGAGTATTACCTGCCCTAATCAGGCACTTGAGAGATGCTGTGCCTAAAAGGTGATCAGAATTATGGAATAACAACTCTTGGATTTTGCACCATGATAACGCCCCCTTTCACAAAGCACGCATTGTGGCCGACTATTTGGCTAAACACGCAGTAAATACCATCCAGCAAGCACTGTGTTTTCCTGTGACGTTGTTCTATTCTCAAAACTTAAAATTACTGCTTTGTGGAAAGAGGTTTCGAGCATTAATAAAGTAAAAGTGTGAATGGATTAAGCGTTGGCATATGTGCAACGCTTTAAATGGATGCTACTTTGAAGGCGATAAAATAAATGTACCCAAAAATTAACAAAATCAAACTGTTTTATTTACCAATTCATAGTGTATTCATTCTTCATGCGGGCTCCGAGAACACCTCTAGTCTTAGTGGTAATATTTGATTCTAAAGCACGTGGGGATTATCAAAGAGATATCAATCAAAAGAATTTATTGCGCTGGTTTGAAAATAAATTATTAATAAGGTTAAAAGGCCTGCTGTTGTGGTCGACAACGCGTCATATAATACATACCTCTACAAAGTGTGGCGGTAGGTACCAGGATCACGTATCTATCATAATAGTTTGTTCTGTAAACACGCTTAGGTTGCAAAATATTGACTATTCAAGTATCTACGCACGGTATAGGACGCTGTTAGTTTCGAAGTAATTGATTTTTTCATAATTTAAATTAAACTGTCAATTATTAACGACAGTGATAATAAAATTTTAATTGTATATCTGTGTAATTTTAAATTTATTTAAAATTATGAGAAGGAAATAGTTTTTCTGGGCCGTTATTTACTAAATTATATTTCCCTTATCTTATTAGTTCAGATAAACTTAGTGGCTAAATATAAAATATAACAATACAGAATGATATCGTTGAAGAAGTATTAAATAACAGTGAATACAAATAACATCGAACGCACACAAACATTGCGCTGGATTGCAGAGATTACGATGTTACTGCACGTAATTTTGTCATAGAATTTATCATAGGAGGTTACAGTGGCATCATCTAGTTTACTAAAGCTATCTACACACGCATATGGAAAATTACTTTTCTTTCTAACTAAGTTAAAGTCGTTATAATCACCTCACCTCTACACTATCAACGAATCGTAAACTAACATATTTCTTTTCCCTACGACCAGGACTGTTTATAAATTCATCCACGAAAATATGTTTACTAAATATTATGAATTTCTCACTAGTCATAGTGAGCACGTTGATTTCATCCGTTTCACTCGTTAAATGTTATGATGTGGACATCATAACCGGATAAATTATGGAAAAAAACTGGGATAAAATATGGAAGCTGATAATTTTTAAATGTTTATTATATATCCGTTTCACGTCGCTTTTAAATCGTCTAATAAATTCCTCCGCTGCATTTATCGCCCTACAAATTTCTAATTTCGACCAAGCATCGTTTCCAACCGCAACAGAAAAAATATGGCTCATATTTACAAGTTCTTATAGCGAACGGTTGTTTGGGATCGTGTTCAGCCGTATCTACCGGTACTACTTATGCTTCAAAATCAGCATATATCACGAATGGTAAGGATATCTGTTTTTGATAGTTCCGGAACACAAGTATATTTTTCACATATAATTCCACCGTTCTGCCTTTTTTTTTTGTTTGAAATCAGGTAATTTAGTGTGCACGAAGTTACAATCATGCGCTACATGACGAGTTAATTGTTCCTGGGTTCTAAAGTAATAAAGACTTGAAGCACAGAAATGTTTTGCCCCCTTACGTTGGGTTATGCAAGAGACAATCTCTTCGGTTTATGGAAGAGCCGAGCCTTGGTAAGAACATATGCATACTTTGAGAAATACAAATACATTAATTAATAGGCCAAACGTGATAATACACGCAAAACGGGAAGTGGTGGCGGGAAAGAAAATAATCTCAATGAAGTAGACGAGGCTGTTTTCGAAATAATTGAGAAGGAATCGCCAGTTTTGGATGGGCTTGATGGAGTGCCAGAACGTAATCGCTATAATTTAAGGTGCTGTATTGGTTTTTCAAATATAATAGTAAGATTTTTTATTACATATTTTAGTCCTCTTGATAAACATGAGAATGTGAAACTTCAAAACATACCGGAAACAGACACAACTGAAAAGAGAAAATATAAGACGAGTTTAAAAAAATCATAAAAAAACACAGTACAAGGAAAATCTAATCAAATTAGAAAGAAGAATTGCTTCAAGTTTAAATTTATAACGCCAAATTAGAAGCATTCAAATTGGAAAAAGAATTAGAACTGCCGCCTTCAAAAGACACACAACAATATAGTGCATGCATATTACGTACCTTAATGAGACCCAGACTCTGAATTAGAATAAAAAGGACTTAATTAGAAAAAGTTACGTTATTTAAAATTATAACTATTGTAGTAATAAAATAATAAACGTATTAAAGTTAACTAAAGAATTGTAATAAATGATTGTCTCTCTCTTCAGTGGCATTATCTAACAGGACACCATTTTTTTCTTGAATATACGTTATTTCATCTTCATTTTCTGTGCGGTTGGGTATATTTATCTCCTCTTCGCTGTCAATAGTCCTAGCAATATTATGCAAGATGCAGCATGTTAAAATTATTCTAGCAGCCTTTTGTGGCTGAATTCGAAGACGATTTAAACAAGGAAACTTTTCTTTTAATATTCCAATACTGTCTTCTATCAATCTTTTTGTTTTTTTGTGATGTCTATTAAACCTACTTTCACTTTTATTATCGGGATTCCATCCTAGCAGTGGAATTAGCCAATTTGTACCTCTATAAGCACTATCGCCAAGTATAACAGCATTAGGAAAAGGCGTCCATCCTTACTCAAATCTTCGAAAAACGACTGTATTTCGCAGAGCTCTGGAATAATGAAAGCTGCCTGGCCAGTTAGCATAAAAACAATATTCGGGACCGCAGATTAACAAGACATTAAGAGCATGTTTCCCATGTCTGTCAACGTAATTTTCTTCATGAATGTTGGGAGCATCTATCGGTATCAATGTGCCATCAA
The DNA here is from genome assembly GCA_036346205.1 of Vesta saturnalis. Lineage (NCBI taxonomy): Eukaryota > Metazoa > Arthropoda > Insecta > Coleoptera > Lampyridae > Vesta > Vesta saturnalis. Next base: position 269,510 of record JARFJB010002068.1, read on the forward strand.
CGCACACATGGAAATCACCTTTTCGAAAAAAATGCAGCGGAATATTCTCCACATCATCCGGCCAACGTATAACATTTTTAACCATAATAGCAATTATAACATTAACTACTCTATGCAGCGTTCTACATAAAGTTGATTTGCTAACTCCATGCTTTGCAGCGACACCATGCAACTGTGCTCCATTTCCAAGCCAATGCAATGATATTAACAATTGCTCGTTTGCACTCAATGCATCATTTTTCCTATTTATAAATGCTAAGTGAGGATCTGTGATATTTAAAACAAATGCTACTTGCTGTTTACTAAGCCGAAATGCTTCTTTAAGTGAAAAACCATCCTCAATGCCAAAATTTATTCTCTCTGCGTATACTTTTCTCTTTCTTTGACGATCTTCTTCATCACTGTCATCGCTGGATGAATATAAAATTCTTCGAATCATTGTTTGCAAAACGCCCAACCTCTTATCAAATATGTTTGAAAAGTTTTGCAAAACAGTCAAAATAATTTTCATACTAAAAAAAATTGAAATTGAAAATTTTCAGTTAGCTAATTCATAAAAATATTTCATATAGGTCATAGTATAATGTCCATGTCTCTAATTAATTTCTTATTTATGACTCTATTATTAAATTAATCGACAAACTGTTTGTGCATCCATTTTCCTTCTGTCCGTCTTGCACTTCACATCGGTAGCTTTTTTTAATTTGCTCTTATTAAATTATGGGCGTCTTTAATTGTTTTTATTTCATATGTCACTTCATAAATTGTCCAGATACTCTTTTTAACTTTTTAATTCTTTTTTTACAGTTGAAACCAAATGGCATGATGTAAATAAAAAAAAACGAAGACTTTTCTTGCACTACATCAAATTTTATTATTTTTTTAATAATAATTTCCGTTAACACTCAGAAATAGCTGAAGTGCAGTGGAATTCAGAATGGTTCGCCAACTTGGTGATGTACATCAAAAAACAAGGACGGAAGGACCTTTTGTACTAAATCAAAATGTTTTATTCCTAAAGCAAATCAAATATCCGAATGATAAACTTGTTACCTTTGTACAATTCAAGCTGTCTTTGTAGCAAATGAATACATTAACATATCATTTTCTTTTTTTTTGTATGTTGTTGCCCAAATGGTCTTGAGAATGTGAGACCTTGAAGAAGTGTGAGACATGAATTACCTTGCTATTTTGCAACCTTGGGCATTGTGGGATTTTCCAAAAGAGTAAGGCATGAATCTCCGTGATGGCCGTGTGAAGTTTGGAATGTGTGAACTTTGGATGGTAGGGCAGGAGCGTGTTTCAGAACTCTCCAAACGTGCCCACTTTTGTGTGTGTGTGTGTGTGTGTGTGTGTGTGTGTGTGTGTGTGTGTGTGTGTGTGTGTGTGTGTGTGTGTGTGTGTGTGTGTGTGTGTGTGTGTGTGTGTGTGTGTATGTGTGCGTGCGTGCGTGTGTGTGTGTGTATGTGTATGAGTTTGTGTATATGGGTGTATGTGTCTGTGTTTGTGAGTGTGTGTGCAAGTGCAACGTAACGTACCAATTCTTGGCTGTCGTTACCTTAATTTAGGTTTTGAATTGGTAAATATGTAGTTATTACGTTGGTATCTTTTTTCTTTCAATAATTAAATTTTTGCATATGTCGATTTTTTCTCTTTAGTGTACATTATTATTATTTAAACACATCAATTTTGTTCTATGCGCAAACGCAAACTCACGTAATTCATTTCCGTACCTGCTGCGTTTAGATGCATTTCGTATATTAAGTTTTGTTTCATTGCATAAGGCATTTAATTACATTTTTATGTATATTATATTTAATAGAGAACAAAGACAAGCCCCTACATTAAATAAAACCGCTTGTGTTAAGAAAAAGCTTGCATGTTATTTAACTTCGTATCGTTGCAAAAGCGTGGTGGATAACGTCACGAAGTTAACATGCATAAAATGGCGTGAATGAAAATGCAATGTCATCTTGACGAATTATGGAGATACTTTTGCTTTGCATCAATAATGTATGCTATTTATATATCTGCTTTCGTTTTCCAACGCCAGCTTTTGTTAGTAGATAAGCAACACCGGTTCTGGAGCATTTTTTCCAAGTTTCGTTCTGGTCATTTTTTGTCCCCGCAGTCAATCAGAAACGTCCTTTCAGTCACGTGACCAAGATTGCGCATGCACAAAAATCATGACAGCATAAGGGATGTGTGTGTATGGTTGCATACTGCATAGGGGGCAAGCAGGGGATGAGGAAGTATTGGCTGTGGGGGTAAGCTACATTAAGCGTTAGCTCATACGTGATGTATGTAAATGGTTGTATACTACATAAGGGGTAAGCAGGGGATGACTGTGTGTGGGGATGTTGTATGCAGCAGGTCCATGCTGGCATTATTTATGAGTATTGCTGACTAGGTGTAGGTAGTAGCATGTAGGTGATTGCATTAGCAAAAAGTGGTTGGTTGCATGATGCATAAGCGGTAAGCAGAGGATGGTTGCATTCCCGATGTCTACATAAGGGGTAAGCAGGGATGGTCGCTTACGGATAGGTGTATAGGGTTAAACGGTAGCATGTAGGTGGTTGCATGGGGGATTACTAAGTGTGGTTGGTTGCATGCTGCATAAGCGGTAAGCAGGGGAAATAAACAGACGATAATAGTAATTTATTGTTGCAAAATACATTCTAAAGAAAGAACATCTTCTTTTATTGAAGCTTGTACTCTTATTTTCTTAAATCTAAAAAATATATGACATTATAAGCGATAAAGGGACGTTTACTTACCAAGCACCATTTGAATTAACTTGAGAAACTGATATCCGATTCATACTAATAATTACAATGTGAGTACATAAAAAATTAATGCAACAACGAGTACCATATCGCTAAAATGCAGCATCACAATCTCAGTAATATCTTAAAATAAAGTTTAAGATGGCCAGACAATAGGAATTTCACTTACCCTGGTAGTAAAATTAATAAAATTATTATGTTTAACAAATAAAGCACTTTATTAATGTGTTGTTTTGTGATGGGAAATTGATATCCGCTCCATTTCGATCATTTTAATGCAAGTAATGGATACCATATCGTTAAAATGCAGCTTCACAATACTCTGAAATGTCTAAAGTAAATAAAGTTTAAGAAAATAAACACACCAAAGTAAAATTCCAGTTATTATTTTTAATAAAATATTACTAAATACTGTATAATGATCTAATTATATCAAAAGTTGTCAACAGAATGAATAAAGTAGGATCAAACAAGTGGATCATAAAACCACAACGTCCGGTAAAAAAAATTAAACGTATTTCCATACAAAAAACATAATACGTCACAATAGAAAGTTCTAGAACATTGATTTAAATGTTATAAATTGGTGTTAAATTAAAGTAAAATTTCATTAGTTTTTCTATTATACGGTATGCATCATATTATTTATATTTTTTTGTATCAATTTCGAAAATTACCCCTATTAAGTGGAGAACACATATTTTTTAATGAAATTAGTAAACAGAAATTAATATGTTGTAGATTATATGTCAATATCGTAATTTCCTCACAAACGTTTAATACATTAGCAGTCCTTAGATAAACTTTTAACTGATGCATTATCAATTTGATAATTTGATGTCACTATTCGGAAATACTGAAAAATTAGTAATTTTTACATCTTGAACGGTGTAATGAAGTTAATAATACATAATTCTATTAGCTTCTTCAAACTTAAATTGCTAATAAAGCTAAATTTGATGATTCTAAAAGTGAAACTTCAGGTCTGGATATTGTATGCTGAGATATTGAGTGTAGCATATCGTTTAACAGTATTTTGAACTGAATAAGCTAAATTCCATGTTTCCAGACGTGTAACTTTCGCTCTGTTCGTAATTTCGTCTGACTCTAAAAGTACAGCTTCCGGTCTGAAGATTGTATGCTGAGATATTGAGTGTGGCATATCGATTAACACTATTCTGGGCTGTATAAGCTCAATTTCATCTTTCCAGACGTGTAACTTTCGCTGAGTAGATTTCAAGTTGAGAAATTAGGTGTGGCGTATCGTTTAATAAAATTTTGAATTGACGTGTAACTTCTGATCGGTAGATTTCAAGTTGAATATCGAATGTGACCTATCGTTTAACAGTATTTTGAGCTGAAAAAGCTGAATCTAGTGTTTCTAACTTACAATGAACGTTTCAATATGACAATCACATTCCAAATAAAAATTAAATGTAATGTTCTGAATTTTGGAGCGTTAGAATCTACTTAAAACAGAGAAAATATTAATATAAACTTCAAGTTCAGTTTTACACCTCTTTCCATGACCAACCTAGGAGACAATAAATTTGAATTAAAAGATACAACCTTATTGGAGGTGTTTACGTCCTCGTTATAGGATTTTTATATCCAAAAATATATATAAAAATATCCAATAGGCCTACCATATGAAATAATCTATAATTAAAATTACTCTGATCATGTCTTTCGTGTACACATCCAGCACCCCCTAAAAATATCTAACTATTAACACTCCATAAAATTAATTTAAATTAGTTATATGATTCGTCAGTATTGGGTATGATACAGGATTATGACATATTTAAAATAATTACATGAACAAGGTATTATATTACCTATTCAACTGATGTAGCCAATATAATTCAGTACAAGGTGTTGGATGTAAGCGAAAGACATCAATTATGAAAAATAGTTATCACCTATGTATTAGTTTAATCTACATTCTCAATATTTACAGATTCACTAAAACTAAATGTAACATGATGATAGTCAATAGATACAAATATGTATAAGTTAATCTAATTCCAGGAACTCATCTTGGGGTGTATCGACAGCGTAATGTTCCCAAGGTAGTGTGTTAAATGAATTAGAAATTAGATATCATTTACCATCTTCGGGACCTAGAGCAATCTTTGTTTGTGTTATGGAAAAGACCACATGATTATCTGATCGAATCAAATTTTACGAGGTAGTCCTTTGTTTAAAGGTTTCGAGGCATTCTCCATAATCATCGAATACAATTTGTGTCTCTACTACTGACTCCTTTACACCTTTCGCTTTCTTCATCAGACTATAATTTTTGGTGATATTTTTAATTTCACCTTCCTCACATTTTTCCTCTTCCAAGCTCATATAATTTTATAAAATCATCTTCAGAGGTTAATAGCTTGGTGGCATATAGTTTGGATCGCAATCCTACGTATTCAATCAATATTTTACCATTATTCTCATCCTTCATCATACCAAGCACGTTTTTATTTATCAACGGGATGTCATAGATATTACTCTCAGGATAGTCTGAGGTGTCGAAATATTTAAAACAATCCTCCTTAATAACCGCGTAAGGGTTTTGCTCTTGCTATATATAGTCGTTTTAGCTAGATCAAGAACAACTTGAGCTACATATTACGGGTTTAATTAAATATGCTTTTAGCTTATTCATTCCCACCGCTATTAAATTTTACGGAGATATAGTACATGTCTTAAACTCGGGTTTTGAGATATATGACTGTGCACCGTAACGACCCTCACATTTGGATAATAATTCAATGTCTACTCGTTTTCGCACATTTTCCATGGTTTTTCCGAATACTGCGTTATTCATCAGTTTAAACAAATTCTTTTCAAAGTTATCTTTCGCTTTTTTTTCTTAGTTCCGTATTTAAATCGATGTAGGACTTTAACCAAGGTGATTGCTTAAATTTAAGTACTTCATGTACTTTGGTGAGGACTAAGCCGTGAGTTAAAGCTTGCTTTAGCGCCCGATAGTGGATAACGTATTTCTTCTTATTAGCGTTTTCGAAATTTCATTAGATTTAATTATAGGTTTTAAAGTTTTCGAGTAAATATACAATGGATAGAAGGGTAAGTATTTATGTGCATCACGTAAATTATGAGGATATTCCATATCTACTTCCAGTATCAGTCCTTCGCTCGCATCATCTGGTATTGTAATGACATCTACGTTGTTATCTAACCATTCAAAACCACCGTAAGAGAGAAATTGACTCTTAACCCAACTGGATTGATTATTGAGGACGTTGTAAATTAGGTACACGTCAGGTCTTGATGAATTATAAACAGGCATATACTTGTTTGCACTAGCTCTTCTCTTAGAGCAGATTTGACTCAAACCACCTGGAATACCACGCTCAACAAAGAGAAACATGTCTTGATCTGTTAGAAGTTCCAGCTCTTGCTATGTACACTTCAACATTGCATGCCAAGTAAAACCTGGTAGTGTAAAGTATTGTGCAGGATCCAAATCATATGTTCTACTGCAGCTTGATCTAAACTGCTCGAAGGCATCTGCTAGAAGGAGAATATCGATCTTCATATATAAGTCTACATATTCACATATTACATCTAAATTTGTTTCGTACCTCCTGCGCTCTAAGATACATTTTTTGAGGACAAGGCATACCTTTCAACTTAGTATAAAGAGCATCTTGAGAAGGCAGACAGGATTCATTAAAGCGGTCATACGAATCAAAGTAATCATACGGCATTACACCTTTCTCAGTTAAAAGATTAAAATGGTCTTTAGGTAGTAAAGGAAATTGCAATTTGAGGTTTCAAAATTCTGTTAGATACGATGATAATTTATTCAAGGATGATGCTATAAACCGAAAACTGTCGATAAATATAAAGATAATGCGTGATTCACTGATGTGTTTAGTAAAGGAGGTATATTTCTCTTTGGTAATAGGAAGAAAATCGATAGAACTGTTAATTCTAGAATCAATGTCCGTTATAACAAAACGAGCATCATATGCGCTTAGGTTATGGAATATCATTCGTATAGTATGCGTGTCCTGATAGTTAATGTTACATTCATCGTGTGCTGCACCGCGATAATTATTTTCTAGAATTAAATGATTATGATCTCGAACTCTTTTCTGTCCTGACGTAAAGGGCTGCTCTCAAATGAGGCAGTGAGTGGCTGATTGAAAATGTTCTTCTGCTGAGGAGTCATGTTAATGTTGTATGGACAAATAAACACTGTAGAAACATATTCACGAAGCTGTATCATATCACCGGAAAACCATCGCATACAATTTTCAGCGCCGTAACTTACATCGTATGAACATTTTAAGTAGTACCCGACAGTTATCGTAATGTGCTTTTGGTATGCAGTTTTCTCTATGATAGGTTTTAGAACACTCTCGAATTCTGCATAAACAACGAGGGTGGCTTGTATTTTATTTTTAAAATCTTTAAACTGGAGCATCTTTTCGCTTTGTTCAGACATCTTAGTAGTATAGCTACCCCACTTCTAACTCACTTTTCGACTACGGGAGGGAACAGTTAGGAGAAGGGTGTTTTGCGATGTGCATCATCCTAACGGTTTTAACCAAAAAAGTCACTAGATTTCTAGGTTGGTAACATTACCTATTTCGAGGTCACCTCAGACCACGTGGTGGGAAAGGTTTGTACTCCTGCCTCTTCAAGGTCACCTCAGGCTACGCGGTAGGAAAGGTACCCCCTGCTAAGTCAAGGCCACAGGTGTGTAACTCTCTTCAAGGTTATGTGGTAAGCCTTTCGAGGTCCCCTGCTTTCAAGCTCATTATAGTCCTGAAGGTCATTACCTCAAGCAAGTCTATGCATGTTTCAAGGCCACGCCCTATTCTGAGAAACAAAGGGTTTAAAGTCTATGCTTTCAAGGTCAGAGAACAAAGACGATCTATTGTTTAGTCATTCTAGGAAATCAATAACAAAGACGATGCATTGTTCAAAGTCTATGCTTTCAAGGTCAGAGAACAAAGACTATCTATTGTTCAGTTAGAAATAGATTATTATCTCAATTCTAGGAAATCAAAAGACGACCCATTGTTCAAAGTCTATGCTTACAATTTTCAAGGTAAAAGAACAAAAGCGATTCATTCTTCTGGTCGAGTTATAAAAATAAATTGTTATCTCAATTCTGAGAAATCAAAAGACGACCCATTGTTCAAAGTCTATGCTTACAATTTTCAAGGTAAAAGAACAAAAGCGATTCATTCTTCTGGTCGAGTTATAAAATAAATTGTTATCTCAATTCTAGGAAATCAAGAACAAAGACGACGCTTCAAAGTCTATGCTTACAATTTTCAAGGTAAAAGAACATTCTTCTGGTCGAGTTATAAAAAATAAATTGTTATCTCAATTCTGAGAAATCATGAATAAAGTCTGTGCTTATAATTTTCAAGGTAAATGAATAAAGACGATTCATTGTTCAGTTAGAAATAGATTGTTATCTAAATACATCTCTTTCAAGAACAAAGGCAATCCATTGTCAGCGCTTTTAAAGTTTATGCTTATAAGGTCACACCTCTGCAAAGACGATCCATTCATCTCAATTCTAGGAAATCAAGAGCCCTGAGGTGCATGTTTCAAAGCCACGCCCCCTCAAGTGCTCTAAACAGGTGGCCGTTCCCCTAAACAGGTAGCCGTTTCCTAAAAACAGGTAGCCGTTTCCTAAAAACAGGTAGCCGTTTCCTAAAACAGATAGCCGTTTCAAAACAGGTAGCCGTTTCAACCGTTTCCCCGAAAAAGGCGATCTATTGTTCAGGTCGAGATTCAACATCTCAATTCCAGGAAATCAAGAAGGGAGGTCCATTATTCAAAGTCTATGCTTACATTTTTCAAGGTGTAAGAGCAAAGACGATCTATTGTTTTGGCTGAGTCATAGCTTCTGAAATTCTAGGAAATCAATAACAAAGGCGACCCACTGTCAACGCTTCAAAGTCTATGCTTACAATTTTCAAGGTAAAAGAACAAAGACGATTCATTGTTCTGGTTGATTTATAAAAATAGATTGTTATCTACACTTCGATTCTGAGAAATCAGTTTTCAAGAACAAAGGTGATTCATTGTCAACGATTACAAGGTCACACCTCTGAGAAATGAACAAATACGATCCATTGTTCTGTTATTTTAAAAATAAATTGTTATCTCAATTCTAGGAAATGAAGAATAAAGGGGGTCCATTGTTCAAAGTCTATGCTTACAATTTTCAAGGTGAGAGAACAAAGACATTCCATTGTTCAGGTTGAAAATAGATTGTTAAATACACTTCTATTCTAGGAAATCAAGAACAAAGACGATTCATTATTCCATTAGAAATAGATTGTTATCTCAATTCTAGGAAATCAAGAATAAAGACGATGCATTATTCAAAGTCTATGCTTACAATTTTCAAGGTCACATGAGAGAACAAAGACGATTCATTGTTGAGTCGTAGCGTATGAAATTCCGAGAACAAAGACGATGCATTGTTCAGACTGATTAGGTCATCTAACAAGTAAAATATTTTTTTATAAAACTACCGCAATATACGGATAAAAAATCGATTTAAGTAAATATACATGGGACTTAACATACTTTTGCTGGATCATGTAACATTACTCCAACCATATGTAAACATGCTCATTTCGTAGTGTTTAGTCGTAGTGCGGTTGTGGACAAGTAAAGTCATGAAAAAAGCAATAAAATCGCTCCTGGATACCTCATGTAATAACAATATGAATAATAATTTAACATTTTGTTGTTCATGCTGTCAAAATAGTGATGGTAGTAGTAGTAGCAAAAATGAAGACAAACAAGATGAAGGTTATTCCGACTGGTCATCATCATTTCAACATAGGACTGAGGTGTATAAACAGGCAGCTAATGAATACTTAATCGATTGTGCTTCCTATAAACTATCGAACGATACGCATATTGAAATTGGATACAGTACACACCTTAACCTTGCACCAGTAGTGCGTATGAGATGTGGCAACAACGTGGTATTAGACGTGAAGGAATGGAATGAACTTTTAAGATGGTATTCATATGTAGAAATACAATTTCTTCGATCCCAAGAAATTGAAAGCCAAATTGATTGGTCACATGTAAACGAGGAGGATATAATACATGAGCAAGATTACGAATCTCTATCTAGTAATCTGGTATTTATTACAATTGGGAATTGCTTAAAGGATATGAGAGAATTTTGAAAACTGTTATGATAGAAAACTACAACTGTTGTTCGTGTACATTCAATGCTCATAACATAGAAGAACTATTCGATTTGAAGGATATAATAAGCTATAGATTGGAATTTCTTGAATCTTACAATCTGGTGTGTTTCTATGAAAATTCATACGACAAGTGGTTGACTACCGTCGTTTTCGTGAGAAGGAATTCGGTGATGATGACATTTATAAAGACATTGATGATGTTATAAATGCCAAGTATAATATTAATTCACATAACACTGTATGTTTAATGGAAATATTGTACTATCGCCCTGCTTATCTAATGTATAGCATTTACTAAAAATAAAGTTTTTACACGATTTTAGGTATAAATACCCTACCCTATCCTCAAGGTGAACAATGATAGGTAAGAAGCGGAAGAGTGCAGGTGGTTTAGTGAATACACTAATCAATAAACTTCCGGTGGAATTGCATTTACCCGGTTACCAGTATTGTGGTCCCGGTACAAAATTAGAGAAACGACTAGCACGCGGTGACCCCGGTATTAATCAATTAGATGCGCAGTGCAAACTGCATGATATCAGTTATAGAGACTACCAAGATTTAGAAAGTCGACATAGAGCAGATAAAATTTTAGAAGAAAAAGCTTGGGAACGCTTTAAATCAGCAGACGCAACATTAGGTGAACGAGCTGCAGCTTTAGCAGTCGGTACCACCATGAAGGCAAAGAGAAAATTTGGGATGGGGTGTCGGTCCAAGAAGAAGAAGAATGGTGAAAGTTTATTGCATGTACGGAAAACAATAGCTAAAGAAATGAAGGCTAACGGAGATTTCACCGACACAATAAAGTCAGCACTGTCAACGGCAAAACGTGTAGTAAAAAGGTTGGGGAAAGAAAACATTAAAGTTCCTAGAGTAATTCCCTTACCTAAACAAGGAGGTGTTTTGCCATTTCTTATTCCGTTATTCGCAGGATTATCAGCAATCGGTGCTTTAGCTGGCGGTGCATCGGGAATTGCCAAAGCAGTCAATGATGCAAAAATGCCAAAAATTGCAAGAGGAGACATCGCGCCATAATCGTATGATGGAATCGATCGCTGGTGGCGCATTCTATCTAAAACCATACAAATCTGAGGTGCATTATACTTAAAACCGTTTCCAAAAACTGAGTAGATTACCCGAAAGAGCGTTAACAGATATTGATTTAAAGAAATACACAAAAGGTGTACCATACTTTAGGGATATTTTTATGAGAGATAGCCTGCCTAAATTACCACAGAAAAATGAATCTGGAATCATCAACTTAGATAGTCAGAGTGGACCGGTACACATTGGGTTTGCTACAAAAGCGTGGTGAAAAGGTATGGTATTACGATAGTTTCGGTAATCTTCGACCACCAGTTGAAGCGATTAACTACTTTCGGGGATGTAAAATTTATTATAATTACAATCAAGATCAGGAATTTAATAGCATTATTTGCGGGCACCTATGCCTACAATTTCTATATAAATAATCAACATAACCTTAAATTTTCTCAGTTATGTCAATAACATTCAGTTTAGAAGGTGTTGGTAACATAGCTAGCTGCAACTTCTACCCACCGATAGAGCTAGATTTGGAGAAGAAATACGTTGTTGGATTGGTGGGATTTTACGGTGAACAGCATTAGAAACATTTATACGGGCAACGATAGATTTTATTTTAGAACAAATTCATCTCATTTGCGAGTGATTAATATTCCACACGGTGCCTATGAGTTAGATGAAATTAGTGCTTACTTGAAATCAAAGATACCCACAGAAAAATTTTTCATTAGGGCAAACAACAATACGCTTAAGTGTGAGATAAACAGTTCATTTGAGATCGATTTTACTAAAGAGAGTAGCATTGGCCGCATGCTCGGGTTTGAGCCTAGAATACTAAAAGCGAACGTTCCCCACACATCTGCGTTAGACATCCAAATAATTAAACAACTAATCTGATGGGAGTGCAACATTATAAAGGGATCTTATCGAAACGGTAAACCTGCAAAGGTAATATACGAAATTGACGTTTCCGTACCCTCGGCTACCGTTTGGATAAAGTTCCAACCAACACACAATATTTAGAAATAAACACAGACATAATCAGTAATATAACAATCAAATTGACAAATCAAAAGGGTGAGTTAATAGACTTTGGTGAAAGTGAACCATTCACGGTACGCTTAGAACTAAAAGAACATGGGTCTGCGAATTAATCACAGGACAATTCCATAAAAGACCCAATCAACCCTCATTGCAGTTAACATCTGCAGAGAAATACTTTTAACATCAATTGGATTGAAAGTTCTGAGTGAGCAAACCATTAAACGTGTTTCAAAGCGTACATTTTAATAGAATTAATGTATCTCTAAGAAATATTAAATTTTTTAAGAGATTGAATGAAGTTTACTTTAATGTCTATCTCTTTTACACAATGATATGTCTCCTACACACACACACACACACATAACCTGAAATTTGTATCACTCTGAATGTATTATCTAAAATATGCAATGTTTTATTGAACAATGGGTTTTTTTGTTAATAATAGCATTTGCATTCTTAAAAATTTGTAGGAATGTATAAAAAAATTCAAGCTAATAAAGACTTTCTTTGTATAAAACACACACACACATCTGCATTCTTAAAAATTATTTTTAATAACTTTAAAACTTGCCAAAACTACATCGCATAATTAGTAATATAATAATTAATGAAAATGAAAAAGGTTTCGCTATAAATAACAATAGGTTTGCATTCAAAAGTATGTAATTTAAAAAATGCAATATTTAATGTGAACAAGGATTTTCTTTGCATAACACATTTATAGTGCATTCTTGAAAAATATAAAGTAAACAAACTGTAAAAGGGATAATTAATAACAATTAATTTAAAAGTTTTGAGAAGAAATTTATATAAAAGACATCATCCCTTTAGTAAATCTTTAATTACTCATCAACCCTCATTGCATCTACACAATGACCGAATCATTAAACATCTTTCAAAACGTACATTTTGATGATGCTATAATTAAATCAGATATTCACACCTATCTTCCGTATGGCTCTTCTAAGTATGGACCTTCCGAAGAAATACGCATTTTAATTCAAAGTCAGGATCTAATTACAGCTACTTATGATAGTTTTCTGTACATAGAAGGTAAGCTGAAGAAAGAAGATGAAGGAAAATCATGCAACTTAACCAATAATTTCCCAACTTCCTTTTCGAAGAGATTCGTTATGAGTTAGGCGGTCAAAGAGTGGACGTTTCCCGAAATCCAGGCATAACATCTACACTTAAAGGATATATTTCTTATACGACAAGCAAGAGCAAAGCATTAAGCCATTTGGGGTGGTCACCAAAGAATGAGGAACCATTACAAGTAGAATTCAATGAGGAAATGGCGAAAAATCCTTTACAGTATGCATACCATTGAACCACATATTTGGAATAATGGAGGATTATCGTCAAGTGATCGTGAATATGCGTCAAGAGTTGATTTTAATTCGATCTAGAAGCGATACAAACTGCTACTATGGTGACGTTGATGCGGAAATAACCCTAAATAAAATTCAATGGAAAGTACCACACTTAACCCTTAGTGATGCCGCGAAACTGAACTTGTTTGAAGGAATAAATAAGAATTCTATCGTCAATGGGAGTTATATGAATTACCTGCTTTAAAACAAGCAACCTCTGATATATGGCCAATAAAAACGTCAACGCAACTGGAAAAACCGCGCTGGATAATTGTTGCATTCCAACAAGGTAAAAGGTACACAAAGTCTGCAAGAGCCGGAAATTTTGATCACATTAACATCAAGAACCTTAAAGTACATCTGAATTCAGAGTATTATCCCTATGAAGCAATGCATTTGAACTTCAGTGCTAACCAATACATACCTGCCTATCGCAATTTTTGAACTTCCGATGTGACTACTATGATGAAGATAATACAGATGCGTTATTCAACTACACCGAATTCAAATCATGTCCAGTATTTGTAATGGACTGTTCTAAACAGAATGAATCCTTAAAAACTCAACAGTAGACATCAAATTGGAAATGGAAACATTAACACCTTTCGATAATGGAATCGTTGCCTATGGTCTTATTCTCCACGATGCTATTGTGCAGTACAACCCACTCACCGGAGAAGTGAAAAATTATAATCTGTATTATATAAATAAAAATGTTGTTATTATTCGTTTAGTTTCATTTCATCCATCAAAGATGAAAGTAGTTGCGCAGAAACAAAACTTCCAATTCAAAATCATGACTTTGATGAAAAGTCTGGTACTTCAAAACATGGCGATTTACTTCCTAATAGTATACGTGGCATTATATGTGGCCCCTCCAACTGCGGAAAACAAACGCAATGATTAGTTTGCTTACTGAGAAAAACGGTTTGAAATTTAAACATGTATACGTATACTCCAAGTCATTAAATCAAAACAAGTACAAACTTTTACAGGAAATCTACTTCCGATAAAGGATATAGGTTACTTTACGTTCAGCGATAATCAAGATGTGATTGAGCCGAATTGTGCAAAAGCAAATTCTATCTTTATCTTTGATGATATCGCCTGTGAAAAGCAAAATAACATAAGGGCATATTTTTCTATGGGTAGACATAACGATATTGATTGTTTCTATTTGGGTCAAACTTACAGTAAAATTCCAAAGCAATTAATTCGTGACAATGCGAATCTAATTATATTATTTGAGCAAGATGAATTAAACCTAAAACATGTGTATGAGGATCATGTAAGCCCACCATAAGCATGACATTGTTTCGGGATATGTGTTCAAAGTGCTGGATAGATCCGTTTGGGTTCATAGTCATAAATAAGGATGCTGAAGTCAATAATGGTCGCTATAGGAAAAGGTTTGATGAATATATAATACCTTAGCCTGATTTCAGTGGTTTAGTAGTTACACATCCGTTTAGGTATTAACAGCCATTTTGCTACAATGGATAATAAGGAGATGATATTAAAGCGAAAAATTATTCAGGCTCGTAAAATAATACAGCAGAAATACAACAGTCTTAAAACTGCCCGCATTGATAATGAAAGAACGTTTGAAAGTACTTATAAACCTCTAATAGAACCCCTAACTGAAATAGCGAATAAAATGCATCCTGATAAGAAAACAAAGGAGTCCGTTAAACCCAAAAACTCGCCTTTGTTCATATTTCGAAGAAAACATGCTACTACTAGCCCTAGCACACTCATTAGCAACGAAGACAAGCCCCTAGCTCAACTTCCGTTGTTTCAAATAAATCCTCCTCGTACACCACCTTTCCTAGAAACATCTGTCGTAGGAGAGATTACTGCCGAGGAAGAAGAACCTCTTAGTATCACAGATGATTCCTGTAATGAACCCATCTCTGAAGAATTTCTCGAGCAGTACCACGAATTACCTCGTATATATGTTGAACGTATTATGAGGGATCTTGAAGGTGCTATTGATCACACTTATGGAGTCCACTACGACGCCAAAACAGACAAATGGGCAATTGGTAATACCCCATCACAATTAAAGGAAAGGATATGATCATTAATGGTGTCACGTATAAAGGGACTCCAGGTTTATATGATCTGCTTATTATGAATGAACCCGATTTAAATCTAGTAAATTCAAAGGATAGAAAGAATTATAAACGTATTTTAGCAGCTACGAATGTTGCAAGGCGAGATTATGATGTAAGTGGACAGATTCGAGGAAGCCGCAGCAAAAGTATACACAAATAATTAAACCCTTGCTGTCATCACCCTCAACTCAGGGAGGTGGAGCTATGTTTTTAAGGAATTAACAAACAGGCCGATTGAATATAAGTATTGGAATGATGTACATGAACTAATTCGTGATCTAGAAGTATTGTGGGCAGAAAAATTGGCTGGAAACACCGGTGTCGTAAAGATATAATATCAATTGTAGAGGAATTGTATGAAGATGGATACATTGAAAGACCAAACACTAGTTTTCTGAACAATATAAATCAGACTGCATTGATGTCGACATATCATAACTAAAATGCCTCTTGATAAATTTGGACGGTCACATGCCCAGTATCAATTTAAGAAATTAACCCTCAGTTTCAACTTATTGATGATAATCAATTCGATATCGAGAATAAGAGACTCAGCAATGTTGCCAACCCCATAGATCCTCAAGATGTCATCACCAAGCAATACTATTTATCGACAAGGTTGAATTTGGATGGAAACCGTTTGACCCAGTTGGCGGATCCGGAAGAAGATGGTGATGCTATAAGTAAAGGATACCTTGATTTTGTCTGCAAGCAATTCAGAAAGCTGTTAAAGGAACTTTAACGCTTATCTAGTGTTGGAGGAAAAACTACATCAACTTAAAGAATCATGTCCAAATTACAACTCGTCAATGAATTGCACAAACCCGCAAGAAAAAATTTTAAACGAAGGCGCACAATAATTAAGGGATATGATGACCTCTGGCAAGCAGATTTGGCCGAATTTAACACATATGCCAAACAAAATAAGGGCTACAAGTATATTTTAGTAGTTATTGACTGTTTTTCGAAATACTTGTGGACCAAAGGATTAAAAACAAAACGGGCTTGAAGTTGCCAAGGCCATGCAGGCAATCTTCAAAACGGGCCGGAACCTTCCAATTTGCAGACAGATGCAGGAAAAGAATTCTACAATGACCATTTCACTAAACTAATGCAGCGTTATGGAGTCAACCATTACTCCACCTATAGTACAAAGAAGGCAGCAATTGCGGAACGAGTGATCAGGACCGTTAAGTCTGCCCTATACAAGTCATTCAGCCTACAGGGTAAATATAAATGGATTGATACAATTGACACCATAACGATGGATTATAACAATCGTAAGCATAGAACTACAGGAATGAAGCCCAAAGATGTCGGTAATCATACAAAGCTAGGGGCTTACACTCACATAAAAATAGTTGATAGGAATCGTTATTGTGTGGGTGACATAGTACGAATCAGTAAATTTAAAAGTATTTTCGCTAAAGGATACACCCCAATTGGTCAAGTGAACTATTCAAGATTGTGAAAGTTTGCATTACTAACCCAACCACCTACATGTTGGAGGACATGAAAGGATCACCTGTACTGGGAGGCTTTTATGAACATGAATTACAGAAAACAAAGCATCCGGATGTGTACCTTGTGGAAAAAGTGCTTGCTCCAAGAATAACAAGTTATTCGTAAAGTGGTGGGGATTGGATGAAAGATCATGGATCAATAAAGACGATTTAGTTTTATAATATAGCTGTAGGCATTGTAACTTTTAGATGAATTAAAACCACATAAAAAATTATAATTGTATTTATTTAAATATTACATCATCTTATATAGTAAACCTAAAGTATTTCTATAATCGTTTAAATTACTAGACGGCCATATTCCCGAATCTGGTCCACATGTCCATCCCAAGCAGGAATCACCTTTCTCAATGTTTTCCAAAATCCACGGTAAATTTTGTGGTGTTCCTCATTTTCCCACGGTTGAAACTTATATGTAATGTTTTGTTCTAACAATACTTCAATTAAAATAGTGAGGCACTTGTAATTAGCATAATATGCTGCTGTCTCGATACATTCACTTATAATAGAGGAAGTGTCTTTATAAACAATATTTTGTACGCTAGCATTTGTACACAATGAATCACCCCATAATAACTTGTATATGTACATTTTAAGGGTATGTCACCAAGTAAATTCATGTCATCTAAAATCCTATTTACATCATTAGAGGTTAACGAACCTTTATCGGTACACAAGTTCGTAAAACTTTTAATGGTATTGTCTAAGCTAATTTTCTATCAAATAATGTCTTAATAATTACTGCATTTGCACACTTTGAGTTTATAGCACACCAGTTAAAACACTCATCGGAATAACAATATTTTGCAATATATTCAATATAAATGTATAGTTTTCAGGAGAGGTCAAAGAACGCTTCAGGTACTTTTTGTAGATTTGATCACTACTGCATTGCAGCTCTTCCTGCAAGCTGTCCTGAAGACTGCTCATTGTTTACTGAAAGTTGTACCCCAGGGTCTAGTATCAGTGAAATCAAAATTTACTAGCGTTTATCATCAAAGGATTGAGTATGACTTTATTTTGTTTAATGGTAAACACATCATGTTTCTTTGATCTTATGAGGTGTTGATAGCGCCTTATTACGCCACCATCAAATAAAACCTGTTTATAATCATTAATAGTGATCTGCCTCACACTTGCGTGGGTAGAACCCTTTGATTTTTTACAACCTTTTCATCAACCGCGTAAGCATACATTTTGCACGAAGTCCTACAAATTCAACCATAATTTTGCCATGATTTTCATCTTTCATTAAGCCGGGACCTTTTATTTACTAATGGGAGTCCAAAGATGTTGTCGGGACTATAATCAGATGTATCGAATTTATCAATGTCCTCTTTAATACATTCATAGATATCGGGAACCGAAAAGGCGTATATGAGACTATCCGTATCCGTGTACAAGAGCTTAGCACTATTATGGAACTTGGGTAGCGTGTAACCGTAATGAAAATTATATAAAAAGTTTTGAAACGTCTAAAACACTGAATCCTGCATATATAGGTTTATTGAAATATACTTCAAGCTTATTCATTTAATGATAAGCATATCATTGTCAAATATTGTACAACTATGAAAATTTGGTTTTGATATGTAAGCACGAGCACCATAGCGACCCTCCCATTTCGTTACTAGCCGTATGTCCTTATGCTTACGTACATTTTCCATCAGCTTCCCGAAAACACTATTAATCATTAATTTATAGAAATTTTTATCGAATTCATTTTGAGATTGCTGACGCATGGGTGTATTTAAATCTATATATTTTTTTAACCACGGAGACTGTTTAAAACGTAATATACGGTGGACTTTTACCAACTTCAATCCAAAATTTAGATATACTTTTAAATTTCTGTAATGAATTACATAATTACGTTTTGGATACAGGGTAAGCAGTATTTTTTTCATTTTGGAATCAGTAGCGGGTGGAACCATATGTTCGGGTGCCAGCGGTAGATCACTGTGACTCTCATGTAATTCTATAGGATAGCCTAAATCACACTCGACTATATAACCAATTTCCGAATCATCGGGATGGTTTATTAAATCTAAACTTTCAAAATTAGCTTCATCAACAAAAGAAAAATCGCCAAATGGTAGAAATTCTGACATGGCGGCTCCATATAAATTATTTACGTCGTAGTACATTAAATACACACTTTCGGAGGTGGGATCAAATTTTTCCCCATGTACTTATTGTTAGCTTTAGCATACCGATTTGAACATTGAGCTACACCACCTCTAATCCTCTTTCAATAAACATTAGCATATCAATGTCTGTAAATAATTCTAACTTTACTTGTGTAATTTTAAGCATAGCATCGAATGCTAAACCGGGAGCTGTATAATAGTGTAGAGGATCAAGGTCGTAAGTACTTAAACAAGTTTGCCTAAAGTTTTCGAAAATATCTGCTAAAAGTAGAACGTCTGTTTTAGATACAAATCTGAGTACTCCCTAACGATTTAATACTAAATTTGTTCCAAACGTTAACCGCATGCGCAAAACTCTCATCACTGATTCCCTCATTATTAAGATGACTGAAAAATGCTTCTTTGGAGGGAGCGTGGTCTCATTCAATTTATCCCACGTATCAATATACTCATAAGGAAACACACCTTTGCGAACTACTAGAGAAAATTCTCCTCATTGTTGCAACTAGCGGGAAATAATTTTTTACTATCCTCCAAATAGTCTGACAACTTTTCAATACTACTACTCATAAATCTGAAAGAGTCAATAAATCTAAACTTAATTTTGGTGCCTTCCATTACCTTGTGAAAGAGATATATCTTTCTTTGTTTATGGTAGCAGTGAAATCAAACCGGGAACACTAGCCAATTCTCTAATGATGAAATGAGAATCATAACCTGATAAATTATGGAACACAACTGGCAGAATGTGGGAGTCTGTATAGTTTAGGTTACACGCCTGGTGCTGCCCCGAAATGCTCCCGTAAGATGGTTATGGTCTCTAACTTTTATATCAGAATTAGTAAATGGTTTTCGACAAATGTGACAAATCGTGGTGCTTTCAAATTGCTCAACCTGACTGAGACTTAAAGTACCCATAGGAATAATTTGATTGATTATTTCGGTAGCCCAATGTGCAATACTTTGAAGCTCGTTAACAAACCATTGAATGCAATCCTTTCCTCTATAAAGACTAAATCGAGATAAAGAATCATCATATGAACACTTCAAATAGTA
Organism: Vesta saturnalis; assembly: GCA_036346205.1. NCBI lineage: Eukaryota > Metazoa > Arthropoda > Insecta > Coleoptera > Lampyridae > Vesta > Vesta saturnalis. Next base: position 289,829 of record JARFJB010002068.1, read on the forward strand.
AGCAATGCTGAAAGGTGTGTTTTGGAGTGAAATAGAGTATTACCTTCGATACCATTTGCCACTTCTCTAAAATACTTTCTAAATCGGCATAAATGACAAATGGACCTTTTCTTGAATGCGAAATTTTTGAACTGTAAATTCATTTCCGCTTCGGTAGGCAGCCTAGTAGAGCATTGATTAAGTTGTTGCAGTGAGTGGTATGTTTTGTAGAAGGCGATCTGAAGAAAAATGGTTCAAGCATCGGTAAAAATAATTTCTTGCCCTCATATTGATATCTGTTTTGAAAATAAAGCTGACATATTTTTAATCCATGTGAAATGGTATACAGTGTTATCCACGGCCTGATCAGAAAGTATTAAAAGATTTATGGGTTCTTTATCGCTTTGCTGATTACTCAATACAAATGGTAAACTTTTACCATTTATGCAGTACAAATTAATTGCGAGGTTGTTTAGTTCTCAAATTTTTTACATCATCCAGCTGAATGGGAAGTGAATTGAATCAAAATTCAAAACTCTAGAAAATGAGGATAACTAGAAGTTCGGTCTGATTTTGTGAAGCAGGATATAATGCCGAAACAACGGCCCACAGGAAGCAAAACTCATCGTTATTTTAACATTAACAACAGCTGTTTACTGCTATGAAGCGAGGAACTTTAACATAAGTTGAACAACCACCTCTAAATGGGACATAGCTATTAATATTTACTTTTAAATGTAAGACTTCATGTACTGCCCAACCGGAATCCCTTTCGAAAACTCCTTAATTTTATCCGTAACTTATCATACACGTTTTCATTGTACCAGACACGTACATTGGTTGAAATATCAATAACGCAATTTTTTGTGGCAAAAGTCTTCAACTCAATACTATGATTTTGGGGTTGCATGAAATTCAGCCTAAGACCACATTTACCTTTAGCATAGATTGCCTTAACATTAATTTCACCTTACGTGCAAAACTATTATATGCGTTTAGTAAAAATATCAAAGGGTCCTTAATGTTTGACATATTGATTATAATTCCTGTAAGCAGCCTACCATTAAAACATGAGTCTAGGGTACCAACGTAATTTATGCATACCTTTTTATTGACAATTCCACTACCAACCTTCTCTGAAGCGTTCTTTAACCGTCTCAATCTAACCAGATAGCACTTGAGCAATGCTAAATTGTTTCAAGCTTAACAAGCTTTCATTGGTCTCATAATAAATTTTATGTTTAATTATATCTTGCAATAGCTTGATATTGGTGTTAACTATACGGATGTGCCTGGCAAATTTTTTTGTTTTCAATAAGGAACAATGCGCTTTGTTAAATTAACCATCTCACTACTACTTGGCATACTCATAGCTAGCAATATGAAGACACACGTAACAATGAACTTTAACAAATTGCTCTTCACAACGGTTCTAGTCACGATTGTAAAAATATGATGCACAAATTGGTGAGTACTCTTTACGTTTAACAAATTGCTCTTCGGTTTACAATAAAACTTTTAGTTAGGATTGTAAAAATATGATGCAACACTGGTGATTAATAATAGTTGCTTTTTACTTTAGGTAATTTGTTGTTGTGACGATTGTAATGTATCGACTGACGTGGGACTGTTCTTTATCTACTTATATAGAGATAAGTTCGGGTAAGGTCGGATAAGTTCGGATCACCTTTTCATAAGCTACGACTCAACAATGAATCGTCTTTGTTCTCTCATGTGACCTTGAAAATTGTAAGCATAGACTTTGAATAATGCATCGTCTTTATTCTTGATTTCCTAGAATTGAGATAACAATCTATTTCTAATGGAATAATGAATCGTCTTTGTTCTTGATTTCCTAGAATAGAAGTGTATTTAACAATCTATTTTCAACCTGAACAATGGAATGTCTTTGTTCTCTCACCTTGAAAATTGTAAGCATAGACTTTGAACAATGGACCCCCTTTATTCTTCATTTCCTAGAATTGAGATAACAATTTATTTTTAAAATAACAGAACAATGGATCGTCTTTGTTCATTTCTCAGAGGTGTGACCTTGTAATCGTTGACAATGAATCACCTTTGTTCTTGAAAACTGATTTCTCAGAATCGAAGTGTATATAACAATCTATTTTATAAATCAACCAGAACAATGAATCGTCTTTGTTCATTTCTCATATAACCTTTGAAAATTATAAGCATAGACTTTGAACCGTTGACTAGAACAATGAGCCCTCTTTGTTCTTGATTTCTCAGAATTTTAGAAGCTATGACTCATCCATAACAATAGATCGTCTGTGTTCTTTCATGTGACCTTGAAAATGTAAGCATAGACTTTGAATAATGGACCTCCCTTCTTGATTTCCAGGAATTGAGATGTTGAATCTCGACCTGAACAATAGATTGCCTTTTTCGGGGGAAACGGTTGCGAAACGGACCACCTGTTTTAGGAAACGGCTACCTGTTTTTAGGAAACGGCTACCTGTTTTTAGGAAACGGCTACCTGTTTTTAGGAAACGGCTACCTGTTTAGGGGAATGGCCACCTGTTTAGGGGGCGTGGCTTTGAAACATGTACCTCAGGGCTCTTGATTTCCTAGAATTGAGATGAATGGATCGTCTTTGCAGAGGTGTGACCTTATAAGCATAAACTTTAAATCGTTGACAATGGATTGCCTTTGTTCTTGAAAGAGATGTATTTAGATAACAATCTATTTTTATAAATCAACCAGAACAATGAATCGTCTTTATTCATTTACCTTGAAAATTATAAGCACAGACTTATTTCTCAGAATTGAGATAACAATTTATTTTTTATAACTCGACCAGAAGAATGTTCTTTTACCTTGAAAATTGTAAGCATAGACTTTGAAGAATACATCGCTTTCATTCTTGATTTCCTAGAATTGAGATAACAATTTATTTTTATAACTCGACCAGAAGAATGAATCGCTTTTATTCTTTTACCTTGAAAATTGTAAGCATAGACTTTGAAGCGTTGATAATACATCGCCTTCATTCTTGATTTCCTAGAATTGAGATAACAATTTATTTTTATAACTCGACCAGAAGAATCGCTTTTGTTCTTTTACCTTGAAAATTGTAAGCATAGACTTTGAACAATGCATCGTCTTTGTTATTGATTTCCTAGAATTGAGATAACAATCTATTTCTAACTGAACAATAGATAGTCTTTGTTCATTCATGTGACCTTGAAAGCATAGACTTTGTACAATGCATCGCCTTTGTTCTTGATTTCCTAGAATGACTCAGCCAAAACAATAGATCGTCTTTTTTCTCTGACCTTGAAAGCATAGACTTTAAACAATGGGCCACCTTTGTTTCTCAGAATAGGGCGCGGCCTCGAAACATGCATAGACTTGCTTGAGGGCAATGACCTTCAGGAATAGAAGTAATTGACGTAGACAATCTAGTAATTTTTCTAGTGACCTTGAAGCGCTTGAAGAGGCAGGGTTACCAACCATTCCTACAACGTGGCCTACAATGTGTATGACCTTGAAAACCATGTACTTGGACGTAGCGAGTGTGATGACCTTGGCCTCTGAAAAGGAATTGCTTTGCTATAGACGAAGTGAGCCAGAACCGCTATAGCTATACTACTCATCTTGATGTCAATGCTATTCTTTTGCGTAGTCTTCCTTATGGTTATGTAGTTTATCTTCAGATCGGAAATAATGAAGACATCACAAAAGTACGTTTGCTTTTCTTCTTTGCTTAACTTCTTTGATAACAACCGGGAAGGGTTAGTCGACTGATTACTGTTATAGTCTTGTATTAGGAGGAGGTTCACATGTTTATCCCTCTTTGTTTCAGTGAGGTATGTTGAGAAAGTCACGAAATCTTTTTTATCCTTTTTTACGGTATATGCGTTCACCGAGAGATCGTTTTGCTTTTCAAAGTTAGGTATCTGCCTCATGGTGATAGGGAACTGAATCCCTTTAAGCTTTAACATATGTGAGTAGTGAGGGTATTGTGTTATTCTTTAGGGATCCTTATCAGCAGGATACAAAGCTAAAACCACTGCCTACGCAAAGTATGTTTCATCATTTGTTACACGTCCAAACCGCACTAGGCGTCGTGTATGCTTACTAATGTAAGCGGGTTGCCAAGCCAGCTAACAGGGAGATGGGCGTGGTCGAAATAATAAGTAGAATGGATGATTAATATGCTCAAACACCTTACACCTACATTCAAACAGCTCAGTCCGGGAAAATATGTCTCTAGGCGCCATCACAATCGAAACTTTGCTAAAATAATTGTCTTAAGCTGGATGTTAATTAACCCTACCTGATTGTGGAAAGTAGGATTGTGCTTACTCGGTAAACTCCTATACGAAGGTTCTAAAACAAACACTCGTCCAAAACAATTCAACTCAAACTCAAATAAATTTAGTACTACCCAGGTTATTAAAAACTTTTTGAATACACCTCGCGTACCAAAACTTCCAAAATAAAATTTATCACTCAAATTCATTCAATGAACGGTAATTAATTTTTAAAATTCTTAACATGAACGATATCTTTTAAATTTAATTTACTTTTTATAACACTTCTGAATCGTATTGACATTCGTAAATATTCAAGGTTTCAAAACTCCAACTCTTTGTTATACTCAATGACATTTTTAAGACAACAGCTGATCCGTTAATTGTGCATTGCACTAATGAAACAAACATGAAAATTTTGCAATCAACCTGACTAATAAAACCTTTTCGGTTGCTCATAAATCTGAAAATTAAAATATGCAAAGCTTACTTTTAAAATTGTCAAAACAAGATCACCAATTAAGTAAATGTTACAACTGTGTTCCATACCTGGCTAAATAAACAACAGAATAACAATCAACGGTAAATACATATATTGTCCTGTACAAAATAAAACAAAAACACAAATATCTACATAAATTACATCAGCGTGGTTGAAGGTTAAACCACCAAATACCACTTTGCATTCTTACTACTAAAACAGACCATATAATAAGACTCAAGAACGATTATCTCTTCCTTTCAAAACTACTTAATAATTTAAACAACAATACGCAAATAAACTACAAAAGATAATCGGCTTAAATGAGTTCTAAAAATTCTTAAATCTAATTTCTTACTTAAAATTGTCCATTAATCCTTGATTTCTTTCTTCTTTCTTCCGTAAATCAATTATGTAGTCCATTTGTAATCCTTAAATTGCATGAAGCACATTACAAAGGCTCAACAAAACTTATTCCTCTGTGCACTCGAATAGTTCACTATGCGAGGTTATTACTCACAAACATGTAATAACGGTAAACCTTTGGTTGCCTCTTAAAAGAAATTTCTGCAACCTTTACACCAATCTAGTCCCTTATACAAATAAACTTTCAATGTCATATAACGTTACTTAAACATTGGCTTAATATACAACGAACACTTCGTTCACTTAACAGGTGGTCCCATAAATACGTTTAACTGAATGTCGGTACAAGAACACGCGCTAACCTTGACGCTACTAACGTTACAACTGTTATCTATATTCAAATCGGCTTACGCACTTATTATTTTCTTGAAGAAAAACACAAACTAATTTTATCTTCAATCTCAATTTTATTATTGTTTTATTTATGAATGTCTTTTACGATTCATCCCCGGTTCGGGTTACGCAGTTGTTTAAACAATTACTGCCTCACTATTATTCACAAAACATAACTCCAACATCATCCCATTCTATCACACAACCTTCGCGCGCGCGTCTCTCACCAAAAGCCAAAAGCTAACCAACCTTAACTCTAACTAACTAACTCGTCAATCTCCGACTTTCCTATTTATACCTTCAGTCATCCATCTTTAAACATGTCTTCCTTCCGCGTTATATTCTCCAATAGTATTCATCCAAAATTCCATAGTTCCAATAGATGCTACCCTCTATACAAGCACGCGTGTAATTACAATACATCGCCATATTTGTTCTTACAAATTTTCCAATTACTTCATGAAGAAATCATTTTTCGTCACCACATTCATTCAGTAGCCACTCTGGACCATTACACAACTTTTAACAGTTATCTCCAACCTGCGCTCGATCTCCTCCCGCAACATTTGCAAAAATAAGCACCGTCTAAGGTCTCAAATCCCATATACATACATATTCTCAAAACAATTGCACGACATTACAAAAACGTTCTATAATTAACACTTAAACATACCCAATCTTTCTCTACATATTTTCTAAAACGTTCTACACTTATACTTCATATCTTCTGACCAAGATTACTCATCTATCTTCAAACATTCCATTCCTTATGGTAGCAAAACAGTAGCGATACAGAAGCAAGCATTATCGTCCCATCGACAGATTTCTCTTCACATTTACATTCATCAGAATCTATTTATTCCAACACTAAAGTCTCTTATATTCAAATCCACGTATCTACATACTGAATTATATTTTTCCTACATTTCCAGTGGCGTATCATACACCCACATACATTATGCATACAAAAAAAAAATTTTTTTTTCGTTCAAACTCAATACACTCGCACTCAAAACACGTCATACACGTCATTATAACATCCTACATACAGGGTGCGTCATCGCAACCTGACACATTCTTGACATTGATGCAAGCTTCTTTCTTCTTAATTTGAATAGGTAACTAGATGTATGAAGATCCAAGCTGAGGTGTGAATTGATTAACGTTAACTCCCAAATTAACAACAGATTTAAGTGCCCACCCACTATCACGTTCTTGAAATTCTGACAATTTCTTTAGCACAGGTTTCTCAACCTCCTCCTCAAACCACTTGTCTATGTCAGTATCCCTATATATTGCAGCATTCATTATCGTGAAATACTTAGGACTTTTTCACCTTGAGCGACCTTAAATTAGCCACAGAAAATTGTATTAACCTCACCATTCTTCACTGCTTTCTGAATCCGTCTTTTGAAGATAGCTTTAGAGTCGATCAAGAATCTGCTGGGGTCTTTATGTGTAAGATTAGAAATAACTCCAGTCCAAATACGGCTGTTAAAAGCCGAAATAGGGTCATCCCAACTAACGCGATGTTTTGCGGTTTTTTTTAAGCTTGTTCGCTGCTCCTTCATTTATTCTAATTTTATCAGTTTTTTCATCGATTTAACATTAAGTGGAGACGCCTCAAGATGTTGTTTCTCAGCCATTGATGATTTACCACACCTGACCTTTTAGATTCTGTGCGCGCACACACACACGCACCCACACACACACACACATACACACATACTTTTTTTTGTTAAATATGTTCATAATGTGTTATTAAAACATTTATCGTGTAAAATGGTCTTAACAGCTTCATTATTCAGAAATCAGAAGCCTTGCTAAGAGAAAAAAACTAACAACAAAAAATTCAGTTTTCGTTCATTATTACTTCTTATATCTCAGTTTTGTTGGTTATTAAACACGTTATTTTAAACATTTAATTGACTTTTTACATAACAGACATTTGTGTGAGTGTTAAATGGTGTGCTGGAGCAGAAAGAAGTATCCGGTTGGCCAATCAAGAAGAACTGTACAGCATCTAACGGTACGCTCTTAAGGCCACATTATAATATTCCCAATAAATTTAATTTACCCCGCATACAGTCCATATTAGCTCAAGGACCGCAAATACACAACATACTTTGGTCCTCGCGAGCTGGATTGTGCAGGTTAAGCATTGATATCATATTTTTTTATATTTGTTCGTTCTCTTTGAATACAGTTTCATTTATTTAGTTTCTTATAAATACTTACATAAATTTCAATTTAGTTCAATTTACTTACACGTTAATAATATACCTTATTTTCGCCGACAATACTTTATCTTGTGTAATGGATTCCTCATACACCACGCAACATTTGTAAATAAATACACATTCTTAATTGTAAGTTGCAATTCTTTTCTTTCAGTAACGTTAAGTTCTCACATTTTTATACATCTATTTAGAATGTCAACTGATAAACGGTGACGATACCGTTTACATAGACAATCGTTTGGGCGAAACTCTTCAAATCGCTGAGTGGGTCGAACAAAGCTCTGAATTCATTCCATTACTTTAACAATATTGCTCAGAATTGGATACAGTTAAATCTCAGTTTTATGAGTGTCATAACACTATTATCGGTCCTTTAAATGATAAAGATGATTTTAGTGTTGAAGATGATATTCGTAAAACTTTTGATACAACTTTTTTTAATCAAATGTAAATTACGTTCTTTAATTAAACCGGTTCGTTCAAGAGAAATCTGAATCTTCTGACTAGTTTCAGTTCAGCCTACTTTTACAAACAATCGATATTTCTACCTTTTCAGGAGTCGTTTTACAATTTCAGTCGTTTATAGAATTATTTGGTTCGATTTTAGGAAATAATTCTAAACTGTCTAGTATTCAAAAATACAAATATTTGAGAATACCTTTGAGCGGGGTTGCTTTGCAATCTATACACAACATTGCTTTGAATGGTAATAATTATCAGCAGTCCTATGACGCTCAATAAACCTCGTATCATTGTAATGTTTCATTGGACAACAATTGATTCTGATTGAGAACCGGACATATTGCAGAAATAAAAGCGTTATTGGCAGTGTTCGACGACCTTCTCGCTTCTTTAGAGATTATACATTATCCTGTCAAGCAATGGAATCTCATTCTTGTTTACACGTTGCTCAACAAATTAAATTCTGAAACGGAAATCCATTTCAAGTTACATCATAACTCTGATGATGTTCCAGAATATACGGTCCTAGTAAATTTTCTGACTAAACACTGTAAAGCTCTGGAAGATTATTCTACTACGCAACGTGTTCAAGTTCCTAAACGAGCGTCTTTATTAGTAAAAGCTACACCCTCTGCAATATCTGCCAAATGCCCCATTTGTAGTTTAACTCACACTATTTATAAATGTTCACAATTTTTAAATCAATCACCCTTAGACAGATATAAAATTACTAAATCCAAAAATGAATGTATAAATTGTATGAGTAGTTCGAATTCAGTTAAGCATTGTAAAAGTTTACAGGGTTGTCGTAAATGTGGCCAAAAACATCACATTTTTCTGATTCATTCAGTCGTCATAATTCAATTTCTGTTGTTTCAGGTATATCTCCAGCATATAATAAACTTTTTATGTATGTTTAAAACTTACGTCCTTATTGGCAACTTAAGTGCATTTCGTATAGCGTTAGTTACCTTATTGGTGTAAAAAAAATGTTTTAATAAATTATTTCTATACTTCTGCACATCCCTTTACGCGCTTTGAATCATTTGCGATCATTGCGCAAGGTTACTTTGAGCATCCTTTACTCATTGCTTGAACTACGTGTTGAAGTAGAAGCGATTTTCGCTTTGCTTAATTTTTTTATTTAGAGTAAAACATTTATAAGATGAGTTTTAAATTGATCATACTGAAATTTGAAACATTTACACTTCAGGCAACTCAACTCTAGTTATACTCTTACCACTTATTTTACTTTGGGCTTAATTTTATTTTAACTTTAACTTTCCAAGATGATGCAATAGCTTTGCTAATATGAAGTGGGAATTCAATCACCAAATTTTACTTTGAACCATTCAAAATCAATTCGGTTTGGAGGTTTATACAGAAATTGTTATATATTTGGAGTTACCAGCGTACCAATCTGATGTTTACTTCAACTTCCATCAAAATCGCGCAATAAATTTAAAATGATGAGTCGACAGCATTTTCTTGTCTGCTGAAGTTCTAGTGACACCCAAAATATAAAAGAAATTCATTCTGGTATTTCCGGTATTCATTGTTTATTCACATTATAGTTTAAGGCAGTTAATTAAGAATCACCAACATTAGTTTTTAAGAATCATCCATTATAATCAAATTAAGTATAGTAATAAAACTAATTGTTGTTATTATTTTTTACTTGTTTTATTTCATGAGTTTTTTGTGACTTTTCTATTTTTAAGGTTTATTTGTTCCTTAAAAACAAATTGTCATCCGAGATTACATTATTTATTTTCAGGTTCGAAGCGACATATTTTTTTTGTAAAGCAAAAATATCTAAGCAATTTTATTTTTGTTAATACGCAAAACGAATGTTATTGAACCTGCACCTATTAATCTACTGATGCGCAAAGTGGCATAAAATCTTCTAGTTATCCATCATTTTATAATAGCTCTGGGCTAGAAGTATTTGATCATTAGTGGGTGAATTATTTATACGACACCTGTTAAGATTATAATCAGTTTCAGCAGAATCTTCTGTCGAAAACTCCGTCACAGTCACTCGTACAGTTTCATCCTTTTCAAAACCACAAGTTTTTGGCAACTGCAAGATAACACCGGATAATTTCACGAGTTTCGTTGCTTAATCGATACAAGCAGCATGATATCTCTGGTTTCGAGCAAAGCTGTGCGACATCTTGGTTTAAATCCAGATAAGTCCTCTACGATAATTCAAAGGATTAGCTCTGTGAATGAATATTCTCACTATGGCGATGTCTCTCTGTTAATTGGTCCTCTTCAATAGATTATAACTGTACAAGCTGGTGTTATTAATAGTGTTTGTGATAAGCTACCGTATCAGACAGTTTCCGAGATAGATTACAAATATGTTGAGGGACTCCCACTAGCTGATCAAACTTCCGCCCTGGATCTATTGATCTTTTGTTAGGAGCTGATGTTTGCTTTCAAATTCTTCTTAATGATCAAACTGCGGGAAGGAATTGTGCTTTCTTAGGCCCGAACACATCGTCGGGTATGTGAATCTGAATTGCCACCCTCTTCTTTAGCTTTTTCAATTTTCTGTATACTATTTGTAGTTCATTAAAAGATCAACTCTAAAGGTTTTGGGAAGTAGAAGATATTCCTGAGTGCAAATCAGTATCCTCAGCCAATACTATGTGTGAAAACGTTTCTGTGCAAGTTCAACTCAAATCTGGTCGTTTCACTACGCACTTCGATTTCGGTCAGAACTTTCAGCATTTCCTGAAAGTAACGACCTAGCTGTCAATCGATTTTTGTTAAGTTTCCAAAATGTGATAATCAATATAAGCTTTTCATGAAAGAATGTATTGATTTAGATCATATGTCTTTAGTTAAACCCCCACAATTGGCCCATGTTTATTATCTTCCACACCACTGTGTTTTGAAACCGGAAAGCACTCCAACAAAACTTCTTGTTGGATTTAACGCATCCGCAAGACCTGCAGAAGAATAATTTCTGAATAATTCCCTCTTTGTTGGTACGAAGCTCCAACAAGATAAAGTCAATCTTTTATTAGATTTTCGTCTTCATCCCATCGTTTTGGCATCTGTTGTTAAAATTATGTATAGGCAAATTTTAGTTGCCCATTCGCATCCTGATTATCAACGCATCATATGGTGTTTCTCTCCAGATGATCGGCTTCCATTGTTTAAAATCAGTCTCAGATTCTTAAGGGTGATGTAGTTTAAAAAAATGTACCTTAACGATTAAGCAAACAATTTATAGATACAAAAACAAGCAAATTTCTTTGTCTAGCGTTCTGCATACATTAAAACCAATAAATCTATAATTAAATCGATTTTTTATTAATTACGGGTCATTTTATATAAATGTTATCTAAGCAACATTAGAATTCTTATGTCTATTTTAAATCTATACATTGTTAACTCCCTTTTTTAACCAATAATTAGACATGTGCAATGAGTCTATATTTTCTAATTGCAATATATAACACAATTTTATTTCTATAGCTAACCTGTTTAATGCCTAATTCTGTTCTCTCAGATAACTATATTGACATTCTCCATTCGCATTTTAACAACGTACTAGTTCTCATATACAATGTATAGATTTAAAATAGACATAAAGAGAGCAAACCTTTTATGTTACTTTAAACAATGGAAAACCACTATAACGCTTTACTAAAAAAAGAAATTTTAGTTAACATATGCGTAAATGCGATTTTTGATGTAAAAACAATCACGTGTCTTTGTCTAGAGATCTGCATACATTAAAACCAATAAATCTATAGCGTCAAAAAATCGTCAAGGAAAAGTTAAAAAGGTCATAATCCTCAAAAAAACGTCAAAAAACGCCAAGGGAACGTCAAAAACCACCCAGCAAACGTCAAAAAACGTGAGGGGAACGTCAAAGCAGAAAATAGAATCCCCTACACCTACAACTTTACAGTCTATCTAACACCTCTGACGAGAATTTCAAGAATTAGCACATCGACTTGATCAGGAATTGCTTGGTGACCTTGAAGAATATACCTTACATGGTGTACGGAGGACCTTGAACACCATGTACTTGAACGCAGGCAATGAGATGACCTTGAAAACCATATACTTTGATATAAACAATGTGTACAATGACCATAACCTTGAAAAACCATGTACTTGGACGTGAACAATCAGGACCTTGAGGAATATACGTATGCAATGTGCGAAAATTGATACCAATACGTTTTGGGTGTTGACCTAGTTACCAATCTATTTTTAAATTTGTAGGAATTATGACCCCGACTCGGTCAGAATAAAATTTTCAGTCGGAGAAGGTTGGATAAGATCGGGACACCCCAGCAGGTTAACACATGACCTTGATATAGTCAATAATCGCTTGATTGAAAGCCAAGTGGCGTCATTGGTTAGGAATGCTGCTAAATCTCACTTCCCGACATATGGTCTCACCCAATTTGGTGCCCTAACCCTGAAAAGTAGAATCCCCCGCACCTTGAAAAGCCTATTTGAATACCCCATTCAGCTGATTTCTATGAATTATGAGCCGATCAGAATTGCACGAACATTGCTTTTGTCCTTGAAAGTTGGTTTGTCAGACATGTGACCTTGCAGGGAAAGTGTACGTGATCTTAATAAGTTAATAAGTATATCACTATACATGACCTTGAAGAATATATACAGACAATGTGTGTACGCAATGGCCATGAAACTGAGAAAGTGGATCCTGTAGTGTATTTGATTTTGAAGAGCATCCTCCTATATAACCTTACCGGCCATGTATTGAGAGACCCCTGCGGGTTGGTTTCTAGGACTTATGACCTTCAAAATTGATACCAATACATTTTAACCATTGACAATCTATGTAATAGCCCGATAGATGATTTCTAGGAATTATGACCCTGACCCAGCCAGGAATTACTTGAACAATGGATTGCCTTTGTCCTTTTCACAGACGTGTGACGTTGAAATGGTGGAGGAAACGGTTACCTGTGTTGGGTAACAGATTCCTGTTCTGGGAAACGGCTCCCCTGTTTTGGGAAACGGATATCTGTCTTTGTGAACTGCATCCGGTTCTTAAGAAAACTACCTCATCCTGGTGGTTTAGGACAGTGGTATTATGAATCCACATACTGTAAGCATAATCTTTTCATTACAATTTAGCCAATACAAGAGGTTTTAGATTTTAGCATAGACAACGACAACCTGTATGACCTTGAGAATTAGCTTCTTGACTCAGCCAAGAGTTACTTGGGTAACCCAGAAAGGTAGAATCCCCCAGGCTTTGAAAAGTCTATTTAATATTTCTGAGAATTGATTTATGAGAATTAACACCTTAGCTCAGCCGAGAAATGCTGTGTGACCTTTAGGAATATACGTAGGCAATGTGTGTGATGGTCTTGAGCAAAACAACTTTGACCTTGAAGCGTTGGCTGAATTGCTTGAACAATGGATCGCCTTTGTTCTTGAAAATTGATTTCACAGAATTTAGCCTGAAATAGTGGAGGTAGCTGGAAATTGGCCTAGATAACAATCTATTTTTAGGAATGATGACCCTAACTCCAAACAATGGATCGCCTTTGTTCTTTTATCAGAGGTGTGGTCTTGAAATTCGTAATCATAGAATTTGAAGCGTCGGATTTAACAATGTATCGCCTTTGTTCTTGAAAATTGATTTCTCAGAATTCAGCCTGAAATGGTGGAGGTAGCTAGATAACAATCAATTTTTAGAAATTATGACTAACTCGTCCAGAACAATGAATCGCCTTTGTTCTTTTCTTAGAGGTGTGACCTTGAAATGGGGGGAACGGCTACCTGTGTTTCGAAACAGCTATCTATTCTGGGAAACGGCTACCTGTCTTTGCGAAACGTCTATCTGTATTTTGGGAATGGAACCACTTGAGGTCATTGCACTTTTCTGAGGAACATACTTTGATGCAGGCAATGTGTATAATGACCTTGACCTTGAAAAACCATGTGCATGGAGGCTTAGACCTTGAAGCGGAGCGTGTGTACGTGCAAGGGTGACCTTGAAAATTCTAATAAACTTTGATTTTTGAAATGTGTATGTGACCTTGACCTTGAAAACCAATATGGTGACTGCTCTAGTGACTTTTCTCAAATATGGTTACTTCAATGACCTTGAGGAATATACTTTGATGTAGGCAATGTATATGATGACCTTGAAAACCATTGAATTCGACGTAGGGAATGTGAGTCCCTATACATTGAAGAATATACACAACGTGGGTCCTTCTAAAACCTTGACATAGGTAAAGTGACCGTGTACGCAGGTAACGTCTACGATGACCTTGAAGGATAGGTAAGCAATATGAGCGACTTTGAAAACCATGTACTTAGACGTATACAATATGATGACCTTGAGGAATATATTTCGATGCAGGTAATGTGTACGATGTCCTTGACCTTAAAAACCATTGACCTTGATGTGGACAATTTGCTTCAATGACCTTAAAAAACAATTTAGTAATTTTTCTAGTGACTTTTTCAAATCTAGCTACTTCAATGACCTTGAGGAATATACTTCCATGCATGGATCGCGTGACCTTGAAGAGAAGGGCGCGTGCGATCATAGATGACCTTGAAGATAAGAAATGCGAACGACCTTGAAAAACCATTCACCTTGAAGCACAGTATGTGTACGTTAAGAACCTTGGCAATGGGAGCGACCTTGGAGCGGGGACCTTGAAGAGACTCGACAGTGTTACCAACCTTTCCTGCCACGTGGCCTTGAAGCAGGCAACGTTACCAACCTTGAAATTCAGTTACTTTTCCGGTGACTTTCCAAATCTGGTGACAAATCTAGTGACAAAAGTGCGCCAGGAGTGACATACTGTATCTACTACCGATAATACAACTGCTTTGTATAATTGGATAAGCACTTGTCTCTGTGCCCCCCAATTTATACTGCTTATACACCTTATACGGTTTAATCTTCTTTTGCACTTTGCAGATAGACTAGTTACGTGTTTCTTGAAATATAACTTCTTATCGAACGTGGCGCCAAGTAGCTTTATATCTTCTACTGTTGGCAGTGGCGCTACATTTAGATACAATTTAGCTTTTCTTTGTTCCGTTCTTAACCTGCAAAAATTTATTACAGGGGATTTGCTTTCAGAGAGTCTCAAAGCTTTCTTTGTGGCGTACATTGTAATGTCGTCAACCGCTGTCTGGAGGTCTTTCTGTCATTTTCTACTGCGCTGTCTTCATAGAAGATAATTAAGTCGTCTGCATACATACACTTATTTATTGGTGGTTTAATTATGGACAAAATTTGATTAAATCGCTTAGGAATAGAATGCAGCTGAGGACCGATCCCTGTGGTATACTATTATGTTGGACATGTGAATTAGATATTGTAGTTCCCACTCGCACCACAAAGCGAAGAAATGATAAGAAACTTTTAATAATCTGCGGAAGGTTACCTTTAAAGTTTGCAATAGACCATTTTATGTATGTTTAAAATTTACAGTTTAAGTGCATTTCGGGTAGCGTTAGTTGCATACCTTATTGGCGTAAAGGAAAAGTTTTAATAAATTATTTCTATACTTCTGCACATCCCTTTCCGCGCTTTCAGTCATTTTCGGTCATTGCGCAGGGTTACTTTGAGCGTCCTTAATTCATTGCTTGAACTACGTGTATAAGTAGAAGTCATTTATTATGTAGAGTGCCACATTTATATGATGAGTTTTTAAATTTATCATACGGAAATTAGAGACATTTACATTTCAGGCAACTCAATTTTATTTATACTGTTACCACTTATTTTACTTTGGGTTTAATTTTATTTTAATGTCAATTTTGTAAGAGGATGCAATAGTTGCTAATACGAAGTGGGATTTCAATTACCAAATTTTAATTAGAACCATACAAAATCAATTCAGTTTGGAGGTTTATAAAGAAATTGTATATTTGGAATTACCAGTATTTCAATCTGATGTTTACTTCAACTTCCATCAAAATTGCGCAATACATTTAAAATGATGAGTAGACAGCATTTCCTAATCTGCTGAAGTTCCAGTGACACCCAAAATGTAAAAGAAATTACTCCAGGTATTTAATATTGTTAATTCACATTATAGTTTAAAACAATTAATTAAGAATCACTAATATTAGTTTTTAAGAGATCATCCATTATAATCAAATTAAGTGTAGTAATAAAGCTCATTGTCGTCATTATTTTTTACTTGTTATTTTCATGAGTTTTTTATGACTTTTCTATTTTTAAGGTTTATTTGTTCCTTAAAAACAAATTGGCGTCCGAAATTACAGTATTTATTTTCAGGTTTGAAGCAACGCGTTTTTTTTTTGTAAGGCGAAAATATTTAAGCAATTCTATTTTTGTTTATAAGCAAATCAAATGTTATTGAACCTGGACCTATTAATCTACCGATGAGCAAGTGGCATAAAATCTTCTAGTTGTCCATTATTTTCCATAGCTAATTATGGTTCTGGGCTAGAAGTATTTAATCATAAGTGGGTGAATTATTTTTACGAAACCCGTTTAAAGATTACAAGTTCCATTACTGCATTTGTTTAAATGTGCTGTGCCTCCACATTAGTTCATATGCTTTATGGAGGTCAAAGCTGACTGCTACCGTACGACTTCTTCTTATGAAGCTATGTAGGGTGTGATTTTCTATGTACACCAGTTCATCTGTGCTGTGAAATTTGCGAAACCCTGTTTGCTAAGTCGATATGGGTTGTTTGGATTCCAGTA
The DNA here is from genome assembly GCA_036346205.1 of Vesta saturnalis. NCBI lineage: Eukaryota > Metazoa > Arthropoda > Insecta > Coleoptera > Lampyridae > Vesta > Vesta saturnalis. Next base: position 306,749 of record JARFJB010002068.1, read on the forward strand.
ACCACATTAACCTACGGTTTATCATTTTCTCAAAGATCTTGCTTACACAACATTTGAGAGAGGTTGATCTATAATTTGCTGCTTCGGTGTTGTGTTTTCCGGGTTTAGATATGGAAATTATGACCGAATGTTGCCATTGTGCGGGGTAAGTGCCTTGCGCATATATTTCATTGTAAATCCGTAATAGTTCTTCTTTTTTGTTTGCAGGCAAATTTCTCAGCATCGCATACACAACCTTATCTGGACCAGGAGCGGTATTTTTTGTGTTTGCTAGAGGTTTATTTAATTTATTAGCAGTCAAAGGGTTATTGTAGTCTAGATTCATAGTAGTTATGAAGATAATGTCACTTTTCTGCTTTTGCTTTATTTTTAAGAAAGGCTAACTATAATTTTCGGAGCTGCAATTTTCCTCCAACTGGCGAGCCATTACTTCTGCAATATCAGCGTCTTCTGTAAAACTCATATCGTTCGCTATTAGTAGTGGCGAAATAGCTTTACTTTGTTTACCAGCTATTGTTTTAGCTTTTCGCCATGTTTGTCTATTATATTTGCTAACGTATTCCTGCCAGGATTTCCTCTTTGCAATTAAAATTACTCTGCGGGTTTTAGCTCTCGCTGTTTTGAAAGTTATAAGGTATTACGTTGTTGGTTTATGCTTGAAAGTATTAAACAATTTCCTTTTTTCTTTTATTGCATCTTTTAGTTCACTACACCACCATGGGGCACTATTGGCTTTTATTTTTCCACTTGTTTCTGGAATTGAGTTTGATGCTGTCTCAGTTATGTTTTGTGTGAAAGTATGCATTTTTTCTTCAACGCTTAGGTCTTTGTTTAGGTGGACATTGACCAAAATATGCGAATATTTTTCCAAATCGGCTTTCTTAATTTCCCATGATTTTGGTATAGTATGTTTTTGTTTTTTAATTATGCTATAAAAGTCATAATGAGTTTCCCATTCTAATTTTAACGCCACAGCTTCAGAACTTAATGCTAGGTCTATAGCAATAAATGTTTTCTATTTAGCATTTAAGTGTGTGGGTTTCCCTGTGTTTAATGCTTTTAAATTATTGTTATGTATGAACCTTTCTATTATTCTGCCTCTCGCGTCAGTATAATTGGAACCCCACATAGAAGAGTGTGCGTTAAAATCTCCTACTGTTATGCAGGGCTTTGGCAGTTGGTCAATCACGTTTTCTAACACATGTAATGTCTAGTTAGATATTGGTGGTAAATAAACTTTACAAATTGCAGCTTTTATTGGGTACCGAACTTCAATGTCTACTATTTTCAGATTGGTCTACAGATGAAGTGGTATATCATTTTTAATGTAGGTGACTACTTCACCGCTCGCTCTAGTGTTAGTCAGACAGTTTCGGTTGTAACCAGTGTAGTCCCTAAAATGAAGTCTTTCATTTCCTTTTAAATGGGTTTCCTGAACGCAAATGCAAAAAGGGTCGCACTCACTCATAATCATCTTTATTTGGGCAATAGTGAGCCTTAAGACCATTACAGTTCCATTGTAATATGCTCTCTGAATTTTCAAAAAATGGGATGTTTGTTTGATTTTACTGTAGCCATTTTGTTGAAATATGTTTATTGTTGATGCCAATTTTAATGGAATTAACTGCTTAGTGGTTTATGCGTATTTAGATAACAAATAAACAAATAAATAAATAGATAAGTAAATAAACAAATAAATGAGTTGTATATAGGACAAATACAACTAATTACAAATTGGTTAAGATTTGTAAAACGAATAAATGTAAGCAATGTACATAACATCACAGACAGTTATCCCAAATAGGATAATAAAGGTTTTGTAAAACGAATAAATCTGAACAATGTACATAAAATATCACAGAATGTTATCACAGCCGTTTCTATCACAGTTTATGTTCGGAGTCCCTATCTTTTGTGTACTAGATTGAATAGGTTGGGAAGTAGATGGGTTTTCATCCGAGAATTCGTCTATATTAGAGTTTCTCTTCCTAGGGCGACATTTTACCCAACCTGGTTTCCTCTTTTTTTGGATTCTTCCAGTTTTATTTATTTTACTAGATGTGAGCCTTTTAATTAATGCATTTGCATCAAATTCTGTTTGGTCCATTGGCAGTTGCAAAAGCGGTCACTGACGCAAAAACTGCGACAAAACTGTTAGAGGAAACCAAACGACACAATCAAGCAATGGAAGCAGCTATCTTAGGAAAAGGCTTATATATGTAAAACCATATAAGCGATGTTAGGCCTATATCTACAACTGTATTCAATGAACTCCCACTGAAGCTACTACGTCACGCCTTAGGCAACGTTGACCTATCAAAATCTGTTGAGAAATTAAAAATCCCCTGTATTAGAGGGATATACATGCGAGATAAATTACCTACACGAATCCATACGAATGAATGTGGTATCGTGAATCTGGATGATCAAAATAACAGGGGAACGCACTGGACAGCTTACATCGAGTGTAATGGACATATTACATATTTTGATAGCATAGGACATATTAAACCGCCATTAGAATTAATTGACTATTTTAAAAGTGATGGTAGCAGAAACACGATTGACTATAACTATACCAAGGTTCAAAACTTCAATACCTACAATTGCGATCATTTAGTCTTACGATTTTTATATCACAGTTCGTTTTGTTTCTCAGCAGTCGTTGTTTGATTGTAATGTCGTACACATTTACATTTACCGATGCAAGCAGTATTTTGACGCAGGGCATCAGCAACCAGCCACAACCGAGCGACAACAGGACAGTCCACACAACATACTCCAACAACACCACATCTCCACAACACATTTTTTTTACGAACGACCAACAATGCTAAGCACAACACTGTCAATGGGCAATCCATGCGACCCACAACCCAACAACTCTACAAACCACGCGTTGAAGAGGATGAAGATTCCTGAGCAGCGCACCACCAATACAACAATATACACATTTATTATTATATTTAGTTTTAAGTGTGATATGTATATACAAAACGAATTGTTAATTTCTAAAATTTTTAATAAACTTTGTTAAAAAAAATAAAAAATGCAAGCCAACTTTAACCTTATCTTGATAATAAGTCTCAATATATAATGGGGTTAACTAGTTTTGAATCTTTCAATACTGTACAAAACGTTACTTCCAACAAAAACCAACTGATATTTGAAGGAACTAGAATTACAATACTGCCAGGATCATACGAAATCGCGGATGTGAATAAACATATAAATGATACAGTGAAGGGTTCGAATAAAATTTTTTAACAACAATAAGACCATGAAAGCAGTTATTAAAGTCACACATGATATTATTTAATGTAGAGAATTCTATAGGACCTATGCTGGGATTTAACAAAAAGGTTTAAAAAGGTCATGAATTACATACCTCTGAAAATCCTATTAACATTATTAAGATTAATTCGTTAATTATCGAATCCAATATAACAGGTGGAAGTTTAAATATTGGGGAGGCGTCGCATATTATTCATAAATTTTTTCCCATTAACCAGGGGGAAAAAAATATAAAGCGAAAATTAGCACTAGATGTCTACCCTGTTGTTTACTTATGTAAGCACAAAATATTCTTCAGTAAAATTACTATGAGCATCACAGACAAAATAATAAGCATGAAGCATTTAGAAAATTTAGAAAGGCCAAGTTTATTACCCATTTGGCAATTGCAGTACAATAATTAAATAAAGCGCAACACAAAATAACCCATTTATTGGTAAGCATAGGGCTACCAACAAAAGATTCAAATTAGTAAATCCTACTTCAATCAGTTTTATACTAAACCAAATATAAACATTGTAATCAAAAAAAATAACAAATGTTACACAACCCCAATGATAATAAAGAAATGTTCAATTTGATTTACAGTAATTGAAACCCCAGCAGTTAACATAATTTTTGACATACATTGTATATTTAAACTCAATGAGTAGCATTCAGTCGACAAACAGCTGTTGCATATCTACAGTAAACACAGGTAGTTCTAACGGTTGAACAATTACGGTTATTTATCAGAATAAAGCTAATATATAAGAAAAGTTGATAGATAAAATATAAATTCTATTGCAAAGTTAAATGTAAGTATAAGCGAAACTTTGGAATAACCCAAATTATCTTTTACAGGTACAAATGTATTATTGCTCTCGATTACTAAGAAAATGTTTTAACAATAAAGCATAAGCATTAATTTCAGGATTAAGATAATTGCGGAAACACACTAATACAAGTAGCAATCACAGTAATGTAATGGTTATGACTTTCAGTAAAGTACAGATAACGAGAGCCTCGTTATGTAGAAAAGCAATCAAAAGTCACTCACCATAGGTAAATTTTGTATGCATGTAACAATAATACTTATCAGAAACTAGTCGTACGTGTAACGTATATTTCTTCAATCAATTCGGAAGATACTATGAGAAGGAGTAATCGTAGACTGTTTCCATTCAGGCTCGAAGAGCCATAACTAATCTTTCACCCCTCGGACGAATGATATCCAAATGTGCTGTCAGAAACGGTTTAATTATTCCTTATGGAAGCACGAAATATGTTAATCTTGAGTGAATGTGTAAAGGACCAAAAGAACCTCTTGATCGAAGCTAAGGTGTAGTAGAAACAAAAAATTAAAACCGAACTAAAATTGAAATCCCAACAGGATTTATTTATATGGAAAAGATTAAAACCAGCAACAGGCTGAGTAAAATTTTTCTTGAAAAATTCAATCAAATTTTTAGGAACACCTTTTCCAAATTTTACATGTGCTTCTAACTACGCATTCAATTTCTTTTTGCCAAAATGGCGTTTTCCTTCTTATCTGAAGGTACCAGAAAACCAAAAAACCATAGCCTGATTATTTTCACCAATCCAAAGATTTTAAAGTAATCACGTGTTTGAAATATTTTAAATTTAAAACTATTTTTAGTGACAATGTTGCCATTTTCCAACAACATACAAGATGAGTCGTAACTTAAAGACCATAAATTCATAAACCACAATTTACACGTATCAAATTACCTACACGAATCCATACGAATGAATGTGGTGTCGTGAATCTGGATGATCAAAATAACAGGGAACGTACTGGACAGCTTACATCGAGCGTAATGGACATATTACATATTTTGATAGCATAGGACATATTAAACCGCCATTAGAATTAATTAACTATTTTAAAAGTGATGGTAGCAGAAACACGATTGACTATAACTATACCAAGATTCAAAACTTCAATACCTACAATTGAGGTCATTTAGTCTTACGATTTTATATCACAGTTCGTTTTGATTCTCAGCAGTCGTTGCTTGATCGTAATGTCGTACACATTCACATTTACCGATGCAAGCAGTATTTTGACGCAGGACATCAGCAACCAGCCACAATCGAGCGACAACAGGACAGTCCACACAACATACTCCAACAACACCACATCTCCACAACACATTTTTTTTATGAGCCACCAACAATGCTAAGCACAACACTGTCAACAGGCAATCCATACGACCTACAACCCAACAACTTACAATCCATGCGCTGAAGAGAAGAAGATTCTGAGCAGCGCACCTATCAACAATATAACATTTATTATTATATTTAGTTTTAAGTGTGATATGATATACAAACAATTGTTAATTTCTAAAATTTTAATAAGCTTTGTTAAACAAATAAAAATAAAATGCAAGCCAACTTTAACCTTATCTTGATAATAAGTCTCAATATGTAATGGGGTTAACTAGTTTTGAATCTTCAATACTGTACAAAACGTTACTTCCAAGAAAACCAACTGATATTTGAAGGAACTAAATAAATACCAGTTCATACGAAATCTCGGATGTGATTAAACATATAAATGATACAGTGAAGGGTTCGAATAAAATTTTTTAACAACAATAAAACCATGAAAGCAGTTATGAAAGTGACACATGATATTATTTAATGTAGAAAATTTATAGGCTATCTGAACTACAAACAGTTTAAAAGGTCATGAATTACAACCTCTGAAAATCCTATTAACATTCTAAGATCAATTCTTAATTGACACAACAAGTGGAAGTTTAAATGTCAGGAGGCGTTCATATTATTCATAAATTTTTCCAGTAACCAGGGGATACAAAATAATTTAATGCAGCTACATGTCATCTATTACCAATAATACATTATATTTATTAGTTATTAAAATAGTATACCAAAACGAATTGTTAATTTCTAAAGTTTTAATAAACTTTGTTAAAATTGAAGAAAAGTAACTATCTAACATAATGTACCAAATAAATGACTATAACAGTAGTTTTGAAATCTTTCAATACTGTACAAAACGTTACTTCAAAGATAAACCAACTGATATTTGAAGGAACTAGTTAATTACAATACATGCCAGGATCATAACGAAATCGCGGATGTGAATAAACATATAAATGATACAGTGAAGGGTTCGACCATAACAATTTTTAACAACAATGAACCATGAAAGCAGTTACCATTAAAGTCACTTACATGATATTATTTAATGTAGAGAATTTAGGCCTATGTGGGATTTAACAAAGGTTTTAAAAGGTCATGAATTTATCATACCTCTGAAAATCCATATGTAACTTATTAAGGATTAATTCGTTAATTATCGAACCAACTATATACAGGTGGAAGTTTACAAATATATGGGAGAAAGCGTCAGTATTATTCATAAATTTTTCCCAGTTACCTGGGAGATACAAAATAATTTAATCTCACATTGTCATCTATTTACCTATAAATACATCCACCATTTCAACCATAACACTTAAAATAGTAGACCAAACCAGTTGGTTATTATCATTATAAATCATTATGTCACTGCGCTCTGTCGAATGTATATCATCTGTACGATACTTATGTAATGCATTAAAGCTTGTACACTTTTTCAAATAAAATTGTAAATATATATTTTGTTTATTTCTTTATATGGCCAAAATATGAGTATATTCATGATATATTATATATATATATATATATATAGATCTTATATATAATAGTATATTACACTAAAAGTTCTGATTTAAGTTTTGAACTGTTTCCTATTAGTGTTGATCGGCCATTTCCACAGTTTATGCATTTTGAGCGCGACGTTTCGGCGGACTGCTTCCGTCATAGGCTTAGTCCTGAGAAGGACTGTTTTCGCACTTGAGCCACGGTAATCCAAATTCAGCGATAGATCCTAATACTAAAACTCACTATCTTCATTGCCAGTCACCGGTTTACTTTTATTAGGTTTTGATAGGCAGTGTTACCTGTGGCTCGAAATGTTTGTAAAAGCCTTTCAAAGCTCCGTATCAGGATGGTCGATCAGGTAACTTTTGGGCATAAACCTTGAAGCCAAAAGACAATCGTATGTTCTCCTATGGTCAACACCATATCCACTCTTTTCTTGCACTGAATATTTCATTGTAATGAAATCATCAATAGTTATAAACACTGTCGTATTTTGAAATACGTCAATATGACAGAAATGTTTATAAATCAAAAAATTCAACTGATCGACATGAGTTAATGGCGTAATTTCTAAAACTATAACGAATACACCATTTCTCGAAAAGTATTGAAGTTATAAGAAACCATTATACAGCTTGAACTATTGTCAAGATATTCCATTTCGATAAAAATTTCTTGCGTTGTATTTAAAATAACAAAGATATTTAACTTTGAGGTTTGTTAACTTTACGTTATTCTTTGTATTTTATAAATTATGATTTGAAACAATAAACAACAGAATACGTACTTCCAAATATCCTTATTACGATGACCTAGATTAGATTGTCTCATCTTTTCTGAATCGAAAGATACTTGAATTTTTGGCAACCCAACATTTTCAAAAATGTTAAATATTTCGGAAACTATGAGGTTTGGTATAGAACCTAATGAAAGTCTACCTTATTTTTCACCTTATTTCAAAAAAATGAAAAAGGATGTATTCCATTTAAAATAATATAACTTTGATAAGTTGCAAGTTTGTAAATCACCCTGTATAAATCAAACTAATTTTAGATTGTAGTCCTAGAAGGCTTACATATTCTCGCGCAAACAGATTTTGAAAAAATTCAGTCGCGCATTATTGGAATCCATATGGGTTTCATTTCTACACTAGCTTGGCTTATTGGATTTTCTGCTAGTGCGATGTATGTGGCTTCTTTGAGTTTCCCACGAGTTGTGTTCTCGTTCTTTGCCAATATCTGTATGTTATCTCATTGGATGTGGTGGTCTTCATTCCAGACAAGTTCGGCGATTCTTTTTCTTTCTATTTCGCCCTTGCGGACGTTGTTCTTGTGTTTCTGTATTCTCACTTTGAGTGGTCTACTGCTCTCTCCTGTGTATGATCTGCCGCATTCGCATGGTAGGTGATATACACAATTTTTGGAATTCTGATCTTCATTCTGTGGTTTGGTTTTGGTAAGTATTCCCCTGAGCGTTCTGGTCGATTTGAAGGCAGTGCGTATCTTGTATTTGCTGCCTATCCTTCGTATTTTGTCTGAGGTACTTTGTATACCGGATGCCCACGAGATCACTTTCCGGCTGCCATTTTTTTATTTATCTATCGATTTAAATGAAACTTGACAGGATTGTTACTCTAACCAAACGTCATTTTTAGGATATTTTGACAAGCATTTCCGACTTCCGGTTTCACCGAAATGACCTTAACTTTTGATTTTAAATGACACCTGTATATTTTTGTTTTTCGGATTCTGGAGGTCATTTTACGGCCGATTGCGTAATATTTAAATCGATTTTTTCCAAATGTAATTTTAAAATTGAATTTTATTTTCTCATCCAGAGTGCATGTCCATCTTAAAATCATTCTACTACTTAACTCACTTCCAGAAAAATGAAACTCACTTTTATCTTTGTTAACTTTTTTACTAGAACGTTCTAAACTTTATTTTTGCCGCATTATGGGCGCGTCTGAGAGTTGTTTTTGAATCAGCACAATTTTAATGCATTGCTTTGCGTATTTTCCCAATTTTTTCAGAAAACGATTGAACAAAATTTATTTTAAAACAGAGTGTAATAATTTTAAACAGTATTAAAAATAATTAAAAAATATTAATAACATTAACAATAATATAACATTAACAATAGATATTAGATTATAACTTTTGGACCATTTAACCACCAATTAAATTTTCAAAGTGCTGCTCTTCCACCTCTTGACATTTCCTAACACGACAAGCGTTGTTTTCTACGACGTTCCTAAGCATGTCAGGGGTAATGCTAGCAAATGCCGCTCGTATACGGTTTTCTAAGATGTTAAGTGTTGTTGGCGGTGTTCGGTAAACAATCTCCTTAATATGGCCCCACAAAAAAAAAGTCAAGAGGTGTAAGGTCAGGCGAACGAGTAGGCCACCGGATCGGTCCACGGGTAGAGATAACATGTTCTCCAAATCGTTCTTCTAAGTAATTTCTCACAACAATACCGTTGTGAGCCGGCGCACCATCTTGTTGATAATAAAGGTGTTCATTATTTATTTCCAACGGTAATTCCTCCAAAAAAATTTCAATTTCACGTTGTAAAAAAACCCAAATATCGTTCTGCATTTAAATGCCCTTGGAAAAGAATCGGTCCCACAATACGAGTACCAATTATTCCAGCCCATACATTTACTCCAAATATGTCTTGAAAATTACCTTCCATCATTCGGTGTTCATTTATCGTTGACCAATATCTTGTATTTTGCCGGTTGAACATTCCATTATTGGTAAATCTCGTCAGAATACAAAATAGAATTGGCTAGGCTATTATCGGCATCGTTATGTTCGAAGAACCAGTTGCAATATTCCAGTCTTCTAACAAAATCTCCCTCGTACAAATGTTGGTGAATCTGGTACGTAAATGATTTGTATCCATGTTTCTTCAAGATCTTTCTTGCTGATTCTGCGCCAATGTCTAATTCAAAGGCAATTTCCCCTGTGGATGCTGTGGGGTTTTGAATGACATATGCTATTACATTTTCTTCCGTTTGTTCATTAATAATAAAATGTTGTTGCAAATTATCTGGTTCTTGTATTGTCTTGTAGGATGATGAAGACGCTCAGGATATTCTTGCCCATAAACTCGTTCGGTTTCCGCTGCATTTTTGGCTCAATGTCCATACATAATAAGTATATCAACCTGCTCACTCTTGGTAAACATTTTTGTTAATTTTATAATTAAACTAAGTACAAACTTTAATTTAATTTTTAAGTAAAATATTAGATTTATGTTAATAAACAACAACCTTTATTATTACCTGTCAAACTTTTAAATTTACCATAGTGTTTCCATGGCAACCTAGCCACCTATTGTTTTCATGGCAACTCTGATGTGCTGTGACATAGGAAGTGTATTTTATTAATGAGTAAGACTAAATATAAAATAAAAATGTTTTAAATCGAAAATGGGTAAAATGACAAAACGTGTTATACGTCATTAAATTCGTTTTAAAATACTGCATTTAGTAGTTTTATGAAACTGGTATGCTTCCATTTAATTTTTTGAGCTACGGCAGAAATAAAGTTTAGAACATTCTAGTAAAAAGTTAACAAAGATAAAAGTGAGTTTGCATTTTCTGAACGTGAGTTAAGTATGTAGAATGATTTTAAGATGGTCATGGCACTCTGATGAGAAAATAAAATTCAATTTAAAATTACATTTAGAAAAATCATTTAAATATTACGCAATCGGCCGACAATAAGATTTTGATCCTGCTCCATAAAAATATTGAATAGCTTTCCCTGCATGCTCATCTTTCATACTTCCGACGGATGGATTCGTTGTAATACCATGCAGACCGTTGTGATAGTTGGATGTGTCATATTCATCAACATTATTCCGCATATGGGCATCACATCATCATTTGTTATCTCGGCAATTAAAGAATCTGTGTCTGTATGGAGCAACGTTACATTATTACTGTAATGACTGCGCAAGATATCGTAAAAAAAAATCGATACATTATAATTTTGGAAAGATCTAAAATACTAAATCCAACATATACGGGTTTGTCATAAGTAACGACCTGTTTGGACAATTCCACTGCAAATAATTTATCAGTAAATTGAATAAAATTCTTAAATTGCGGGTTTGTGACGTACCGTGCTAGACCCAAGCACCTTCCGTTATTTTCCCAATGTGTTAATAACTTTATTTCTCTTCTTATGTCGACATTCTCCATTATTTTACCAAATACACCATTGTTCATGGATTTAAAGAAATCCTTTTCGAATTTATTCTTGGCTTGATTTCGAAGAGTTGTACTAAAGTTTATGTATGGTACTAGCCAAGGACTTTGACGAAACCGTAAAACTCTATGAATATAAGTAACAATTTACCCATGCTGTATACATTGTTTTAAATATCGGTAATGTATAACACAGCTATTAATTTTTCCTCCTTGGAATGTGGTGCGCAGATCATTTCGGGACAAAAAGGATAGTCATTGTGTTCATCATGCAGGTGGTGCGGATATTGTATATCTACCTCTAGCACATACCTAATATCAGCATCATCATTAACCTTAAATACATCAAAGTTCTGAATTTCCTCTTCAGTTAACCACATAAACCCATTATGAGGTAGGTGTTGCCGCATACTCCATCCGTATAAATTCGTGGTATCTAAATTCTGTAAAAAGACTTTTGGACGATTAGGATCATAATTTGGAACAAACTCGTTGTTAGCAATACTTCTTCTCTTAACAGAAGTACTCACTCCATCACGAATACATTTCTTAAAAAAGTGGTACATATCCATATCAGTCAATAATTCTAACTCTATTTTAGTACATTTCAACATGGCATCCCACGCCAATCCAGGTATTGTAACATACTGCGCTGGTTCTAATCCATACATGTTTATACATAGCCGCCTAAAGTTTTCGAACACGTCGGCCAATAGCAACACGTCTGATTTTAAATATATGTCAGCATAATCCCCGAGTGTAGTACACTTAAAGTGATCCCACACCAGTAGGACGCGACAGTATTCTTCATCGGATATATTTTCATCGCGCATTTTATCGTAGAATGTCATAGGAAGGTACTGTGACATCGTCTAATTTATTAAAATTGTCCATGTACGCGTAGGGGAAATTACTTTTCTTTCTAACTAACTTAAAGACATTACCATATCAACAAAATATTTCCTTACCTCTCTACATTGACCATCTGATAAATTATGAGATAGAGTATCTAAGCATGCCGCCATGAACCTACAACTGTCAACGAATCGCAAATTGCCTACATAAATATACTTAGCGAACGTTATATATTTCTCACTATTAACAGGGAGTACGGTATTTTCTTCAGTTTCACTCGATAACTGTTTGATGAACAGGTGGACATTATAACAACTGAGATTATGGAAGAAAGATAGTTTAAATTGCAATTTGAATGTGCCGCACCACGATATATATCAGTGCCATGGCACTGATCTCGTACTTTGGAACTCGTAAGATCATCCGTAAAAAGCTTGGCGCGTATATAACAATTACGACTTTACTCATGTATCACCACTTGTTCATCAGTTAGTGGTAACATTGGAACAATAGTTTTCAAATGCTCATTATATATCCGTTTCACATCACTCTCGACTCGTGTAATAAATACCTCCGCGCATTAACCCCTCTATAAAGTTCTAATTTTGACAAAACATCGTTTACACCGCACTTAATATAATAACTGCATGAGTATGGTTCATGTTTACTCGTTTTTATCGTGAACGGTTTTTCGAGATCGGGTTCAGTCGTCTTTACCGGTACTAATAGCGCTTCAAAATCTGCATATATTGCGAACGGTAGAAACATCTGTTTTTGATAGTTTCGAAACGCAAGTATATTTTCCGCATATATCACGCATATTCACGCCAGGTTATTTAATGTGTACGAAATTGCAGCCATGAGACGTGTCGAGCTCCTGCGTTCTAAAGTAATGAATACATGAATCACATAAATATTTTGCCCCATTACGTCGACTTATTTGGTTGCTAAGTAAACGAGAAAATTTTTTTGTCCATATATAATACTGATTGTCCGTTTGGTTACTGGCTAATGGCAACAAATTAACAGGAATAGGTTGTTTAGCTCTTGTATAGTAGAGAGGACCCACTACCTCAGAAATACGATTACCATCACGATACTTATCCTCTAGTCCATAAACATTGATGGAGATATTATTGTTGATCTCAAACGTTGAGATGTTAGTCAGCTTAACAGAAAATTCTACACCGTTCCAGTTGAATAACGTCCTAAAATCAGGATAAGAAGTCATCCGTTGTGGTAACCCCGTCGGTGTCAATAATGCTGATACAATAGCCCACGCAAAGCAGCAATTATCAGTATTCTTCACATTCACTATGGCATGTTTATGCGAAATTTCAGGCGGGACATTCATATAGGATGAACCCGTAGTGGGAGAAATTTTCAACATGTTTACCTCTAAATATACGAAATTCAGCAGCGACCACCCTACGAAACAACATATATTAATAATGCACTACCCTACTACTCATAACTCGCACTTACCAGAATCTTTATGCTGAAATTCTGATTGCTTAGCATCCAAGATCTCCACTATTCTTTGAAAATACTCTTCCAACACCATCCCGACACTTAATATACCATATTTCGTTTGAAAGGACTTTAATTCAGTACTTTCTCTACTGTTCAGAAAGTACAACCGAAACAACTCAACATTACATTTCAACGAGAAGTGTTTCTACAACTAAATTTGTGTTAGTTTCAAAACATTCACTTTAACGTCATCCATAAACGTCTGCACATCCGTATGGGTATTGCATGGTGATAGTCTATACGAAACAATGCGTTGTTTAAAAGCATTGCGAATCACTTCAACACCGGTATCAACGGGTAGACACACATTTGATTTGTGCCTATTACTTCTAAGGTGTCCTTGATAAGCATATCGATGAACATCAATCGACCAATCGGTGCAGTGCACAATTTCAACACTTTTGCAACTTTTATTTTGTATTGGTTCGCTGCTTTGGTCTGACTTATGTTTCCGTGAGTTATTCAAACCCGATGGTCCTAGTTCTGAAAAGGAATTATCTGCATGCCTGTGTTGCACTTTATTCTTTAAGTTGTTTTACCCTGATAGTCCAGGTTGTGCAAGACGTTCAGCAATATGGCTGTTCCGTTCTGTTCGCATCGGAAGTACTTGGTTGCACCACATTCCAAAATACGGAACGATTTTGCGATACAGCCTGCAGCATCTCTGAAAGTGGGGTAGTTGGAATACTTATCCAACACGCAGTAGAGAGTCCTTTCTTAAAATTTTCCTCAGACATTCACATTGAAACGTTTTATTGCGATCTGTAACAGAGAGAATGTATAAACAATGTATAATTGAACGGGTAGAGTTACGTGTTTTGTTATAATTCCTTTTTCTAACTCTTTATTGCTCCTTATTAGTTTGTAGCATTACAGCTGTTAAGAAAAGAAGTTATATCCAGCGATGCGAAAGAGGACGCAACGTAACATATCTCCAAGAATAGGGTAATATGTATGATGGATATATCAGGTTGAGGGGGACAGAGGCTTGCTGAGCACACATATTCTACCCAGCATTGTATCTCACCCTGCCATGTGCTTTGGGATGGAAGCAAGGCTGAATACACTCTGGGGAGAAGATACTGCATTTTCCACTATATCCCTCACCGGTGATTGTGCAGATAAGTATTGTATGGGTGTTGTAGGACTCCTAGATACTGAGAAGTCATTTAGCGACCATTCCTTATCTATAAAATCAACAGCACACATAGGATTGGTGATACTCTTTGATGAATCATCAATTCTCTACACTTGTATCGAAGAGTTCATAGGACTCCACTCTTAAGCGAACTCTGCAATACAAGTAGGGCTCAGGATACTATCAGAAATGGGTCCCCTGGCCTCTCCTCTTACCGTAGAACTACTGTACGGCCACTCCTCCATAAATCCTACGGTAGAAGCAGGGCTCAGAAAAGCTTCAAATGGATTCCCTACTATTCTGCCCTCTGCATATGTTGCAGATGTGGGGGATTGCTCATCTGCAACTTATGCAGGTGTCAGAATAATCGGAGATTCCTCTTTCCCCAGCACCGGTTGCGCCACAGAGCTTGATGATGAACGCTCTTCCGCAAGTGGAGACCATTCATTCCCAAACTGCAATGCAGTCAGGACTTAAGTCATCTTAAGTGATCTTCCCTAACGAGTGGCTGCATCCTCTCATACGGCTCACGTACAGGTTGTAGGGTGTGTAAATGGGAAGGCAGTCCAAAGTCTGGGACTCCGCGAGTGGTACTATTGATCTACTTTCTCCGAGATGTGATAGAAATAGAGCGAGTAAGCAAAAGATGAATCCAGGACGTTAAGCCCATCTCCACCGTTTGACTAGGTGTAGGTATGTGTGGAAGGTGACTCCAGGCTCTACAGCCTGTCGTAGCAACTTCAAGTATAGGTGTATGTGTGGGAAAGAGGTCGTCAGGCTTCACAGCCTGTCGAAGCCACTTGGAATGTGTGAACTGAAAATGTAAGTTAGCTTTCGGTCTTTACAGTCCGTTGTCTACCTAGGTGTCTGGTATAATGTGTTTGTACTCAACTCACGTACTTTCAATCTCAGAACACGGCGGCAGATAGGTAATCACCAACAGCTGGTGGTCAGGCGGCTTAGTAGCGCGACGGCTTCAGGATAATCGTAAGTGGTGATCGGCAGGCGGCGTACACGACGGTTCAGGCTAAGCGCGCACGAACTAGATCGGGATCTCCCTTTTTGGTATCGCGTCGCGGTTTTTAAAGAGAATGCGCGAGGGCGGATACAGCTTCTGTGTGATGGGGATTCCGTTCGCGATTGGCTGAGGGTTATCTGACGTAAACACATTCGATGTTTTTTTGAAATCTACGTCAGAGGGGATTAAAATAATTATTTGTGATGTAATATCGCGCAATCTTTTGCAATTTGCTTTAATATTATGAAACTTTACGTAACTGGATTACCTCAGGGCTGTTAACAAATAATTAATTGACAAAATTTTAGTACTCAGGCTGGATCTTTACTGCGTGATAATACCACATCCAAATCGTCCGCTGGAGGTGGTATATCCAAAAACCGCAACGCTATTTGACAGTCATCCTGGTCAAAATGCTGCTCACTGTTCACCCGGTCACCGGCAGCACCTCCTTCCTGAAGCAGCTCCATCACATCCTGTGCGTGATTCTTATGAGGCCATTCTCTCAGCAACCTTCTCAGGATGGGAGTGTCATCCTGCGGTAGTATCACAATGTGTCTTATGATGTTAATCCGTCCACCCACCGCTACGGGACGATTATAAGCCACGTATGCACGTGACCTACCTAAAATAAAAAAAATTTAAATTACTCATCTGTGGCAGTAATACATGAAAGCGTTTTTTTACCTCTGTTTACGGTTGACGTAGTACTCTCCACTACGGTTTTAGGCATCTAAAAGTGATTACTATTATTAATCTTAAAAATATGAAAGCCAGCAAAAATAACGTTTGTACATTTTACAAGTCCATTAAACATTTTATTGTAAATGACTCTAAATTCACAAAATAACTTTTGAAAATTTTTACAAGTCCGTAATGATTTTATTGAAAAAATTATTCTAACACAACATAACTTTTGCAAATTTTTGCAAGTCCGTAAAGATTTTATTGAAAATTATTCTAACCTTGAAAAATGTCCTCTAAAAATGAATGAAAAACTTTGTTTTTAGTGGGGAAAACACCTATATTTAGCGAAACGAAAACAGTACAAATGATTCGCACAACTGATTCTATAGTTGACACTACTGAACATACAATGACTTCAGGAGCAAGTTCCCCATCATCTCTCCAGGTAAAAATCACCAAATTTTATGTTTTTAATTTTTTTTCATGGTTGGTACATTTCTAACGTTTTATTTCTTTTTTACAGGTTTCTGTTACCGCCCATTTTCCAACGCCTGGGGAACTCTTGTATCCCTACAACTTTATCCCGCTAGCGTCCTCAACTTCTCTCTCCGATGTCCCGCCAACTCCTACTCCTCAGGTTTCCTATCCAATTGACGTTGACCTTTCAGCACCCACACCTCAGGATCCCTCCCTCTCTTCCCCTAAGGTTCTGTATATCCCGCCCTCTCCTATTATCGTGGACGCCCAATCCAGCTACAACGAAATTTTTGAACTGACGACCGTACTCTTGGACTCTCTACAAGATTACATTCCTGATGCGGGTACGGTACTACTTGACATGCCTAATGCCGAAATCATTAACATCAGTGACGAGGACACATCACTACCTATTGACATAGACAAACATAACGATGATAGTAATGACTTCGTCGGCATATTATCCAGTGTTGAGGGAGTATGTTCTTCCTGTGCTGGGAACGATTACCTCAACACTGGTGATTACGACTCCGACGTAGCGAAATCATCGTTGAAGAGAGAAGCGATGAGGAGAACTTTATGAACGCTCTCACTAACAACATGCAACAACTGGAACGTAGCGCTCACGAACTGCAGACGTAGTACAACAACTAAGTGCACAGAAACAGTCACATAACAGCATACAAGACGAGAACAATGACAATGACAGTGCTCCAGACGTCGTTCCGATTTTTGTGAAGTATGATTATTCTTTTTAATGCAATTGCTTTTATTAATTGTCTATTATTGTCTGAAGTTAGACCACATGGTCGCCTGATGCTAACCGCCATTTATTTTCTCAAAATTTAAATATTCTTATGGTTTAGCTTCAACACATTATTCGTTACTGGTTTAATTTAAAATTTAAAAAATTTTTGATGATTCTCCTGCGAGGGATGTTTGGTAACTTTAACTTTGCTGCGTGTTACGGTTGTGTTCAATGAATTGGTGTTTTTAAGATACCGTTCCATAAATTTATATTGGACTTACAATTGCCTCGTCTAGGCCTTTGTGTATTTAACTGGTTTTTGGAGAATTAGAATGGTATTCGGAGAATTTCCTTTGATTAATTTAAGTTAAATGGAATTTTCCAATTTCAAATGTGTAGGTCAAAACACATTTTGAAAGTTTTCAACTTTTACAATTTTACTTTCATCTACTTATAAGATTATCGTTTATACTGTAATAGGTAACTATATTAAGTTAATCGTTTCAACTACTCTTATTGGAATTATTTTAGCATTTAGATTTTAATTTTATTAAAGTCACATGACTTCCTCTTCTAGGACTCAATTTGTGTTTAGTTACTTTGTTTGTCAACTTGTATGGTAACATTATTGAAACTGCCATTTGTTAGAATAATCTGATTAAGGAGAATCTTCTCCTCTTTTCCTCGTTATGTATTTCAATACATAACTAGGTTGTTTAAATCTGATATAATTACTGGATATCTGTAAATTGGTTTAAATTTGTTTTCCCATATTTGATGTTAATTGTAATATTAGTTTAAGGTCTGAAGATGACACTGTGTGTCGAAACTAGTCACCCTTTTGTTATGTTGCATTAAATTTTCAAAATATATATACATTGTGGGGAAGGTTTAGTGTTTTGAATATACCTTTTATATCAACCCCCATTTTGAGTAATTATGGAGTATAATGTTACCTATGATACGGAAATAGATAGATGGTTTGGAAAATGGTAACAGTAATAAAACATAGTATACTAAATGTAGATTTTGGATGAACATTTGGACATTAGAAACGGATTATAATAAAAGAAATTATGGAAGAAAAAAACAGAAGAAGATGGCGGATGATATGGTTATTGTTAATGGAAATTTAAAAATACACCGATTCAATTCATAGAAAATGTAAACTTTCACCATTATCACACATAATAAAATACTTATCTTTTTTGGGTTTTTTTCAATAATTGTTTTTTGTTTTTTTAAGGGCATCAACTGCTAGGTTATTGCCCCTGTTCTGATTATTTTGTCGATGTGATTTCGCTTTGTGATATGCGACTATAGCTGGTTGCTTCTACCTATATACGTTTATTGTTTTCAGATATTTGAAGAGTTGTATTCTTGTTCTCTTTATTTCTTCTCTTACACTATGTGATAACTTTCATTATTTCCCATAAGTTTTTAAGTTTCTGTAATCTTCGATTATGTGTATCACGCTAATTGGAGAAGCACAGTGTTGGCACGTCGGATTTTCTGATTTTGTTAGTAAATAAGAATGTGTTAGATTTGTGTGTCCTATTCTGAGACGTGTTAGTACTACCTATTCTTTTCGTGGAATATAATTTTTCGATCACGTGTAATTGGTATGTGCTGCTTGAGGTTTTTATTTTCTTCCTCCCACTTTTCCTGCCATAAATCGAGAATTTTGGTTTTTATGTACCCATTGTCACTCAGCTGTTCATGTGTAATGTTTAGCCTTTTACATATGTCAGCTACAATGTTGAAGATTGGTGGGTTTAGTTTTGTGTCTCGAGGTTTCCTTGGTATGAGCAGATGATTAAATAATTCTCGTCGATTAGTACTTTAGCTGTGTACCTTAGTGTGCACTTTCTCTGTAGAGGAAGTACTCTGGATTCTACGTAAAAATTTCTGGACGGACTTGTTGGATAAGCACCAATTGCATACTTTAGTGCAATATTTTGTATCACATCCAGTTTTCTTAGTCTAGTCTTGCAGGCGGAATTGTACACAACGCACCGTAGTCCATTTGTGATTATAGTCCTGTATAACCGTATTAGCATTTCCCTGTCTGCCCACCATTTGAGTTTGCTAAGTATTTGGTTGTATTTAGCACTTTTCTGGTTTGTATTTCAAGTTCTTCAATATGATGTTTCCAAGTGAGTGAATTGTCAAAGGTTATCCAAATTTTACATTATCCACACATTTAATCTGCTCACCTTTTAGGTATAAGTTTGGTTATAGTGAGGGGTGCGTAGCTTACAGAAGTGTATGCATACAGTTTTATTTGTAGAGATGCGAAAGCCTACATCTTCTGCTTCCTTTACTGCTTCATTTTGTTTTTTTAATGTTTTCTGATTGCCCTATCTTACTTGCCATATATATTGCAATATCGTCTACGTATATGTAACGAACGATGTCTGGATTTAAAGTCCATGTGATGTTGTTTAAGGTTATTATAAACATAGCCCCGCTTATTGGTGAACCCTGTTGTATTCCGTTTTCTAAAACGTGTGTAGACGATACAGTATTTCCTACACTTACTTTAAATTTCCCATCGCTTAGGAATGATTTAATAACGAAAGCCATGTTTCCTCTTATTCCCCAATCATGTATTTTTTAATTCAGGACGGTATCAAAAGCTTTCTCAATATCGATTAGGGCAGAAGTCAGGTATTCTCTGTTCAGAAAGGATTCGTGGACCTTTGTGGCAAGATTTAACAGATTATCGCTTGTGAAATAAGTTTTTCTTCAAATTTCCCATCGCTTAGGAATGATTTAATAACGAAAGCCATGTTTCCTCTTATTCCCCAAACATGTATTTTTTTAAATTCAGGACGGTATCAAAAGCTTTCTCAATATCGATTAGGGCAGAAGTCAGGTATTCTCTGTTCAGAAAGGATTCGTGGACCTTTGTGGTAAGATTTAACAGATTATCGCTTGTGAAATAAGTTTTTCGGCAACCTGCTTGATAGTTATTTATCCATTTCTTATCTTCCATAAGTTTCATTAGTCGTTTATTTATTATTTTTTCGAGCAGCTTGCGCAAACAATTTGTTAGGGATGTTGGGCGATAGCTTCCCGGATTTAGAGCGTCTTTGTTTGATTTTGGGATAGGGCTTATGATCGAAGTTTTCCATAATTGAGGGTAGTACCTTGGAAGTCCGTAAGAGGTAAGTTTTTGACCATCACATTTGGTATATCATCTATTCCAGTAGCTGAATTTTTTAGTTGTTTTACCTCTAATTCTTCTAATGTAATTTCGTTGTGTGTTTCTTGATAATGTTCAATAAACGATAGTTGTTTTTCATGTTGTTTTTTATCAATCCCAAAGTTCAATTGAGGATCACCCGAGCTGCTTACTTTATTAAAATGCTTTACGTAGAGCTCCGTAACTTCCTTAGGGTCCGATATTATTTCTTCCCCTTGCTTTAACTTTGGAAGCTGTATTTCTTTCTTTTTCCCGTCAATAGCACGTATTTTTGTACCAATTTCAGTTGGTGGTGTATTGATCGAATCGTATTTACGAAAAGCTGCCATGATCGTGTTTGTGATTTTTTAATTTCTCTGCGAGCAATAGATCTAAGCCTTTTAAACTTAACCATATTTTCTAATGTGGGACTTCATTTAAACGTTTTGAGGGCTTGCTTTCGCTCTTCAATTGCTCTTTTTATGTCAGGGTTCTACCACGGAACTGCATTTCTTTTCTTATAATGTAAGCCACTGGCTTACGATCATTTATTTTAAAGTGCCTCCGTTAGCTGAAGTCGAGTTTTGTCTCAGCAAGACGGGGGGAGATCGTATTTTGGTGCTTAACACTGTCAACCTTGAATAATTACAATACAATGTTTTAAACTATATTTTCCTATAGGTTATAATACTAAATAAAAATATATAGATGTAATTATGTACAAAACAAACTGAAATCTTCTAGCGTCGTTGGCCTCTGGAAGTGGTCAGGGCCGTTTTATTGGATCCTGATTCGTTTTAAAGATTTAAAACGGTAGCTTAATATACACGCGGCCAAACAGGAAAAAGATAACGTTAATGAAATTATAAAATGCAGGAATCGTTTTAAACGTATTTTTTATCTGGTTTATTAGGATAATCATGGAAAAGCACGGATTACGCAAGGTTTCCTACAGGTTGAGTTTTGGCACACGACCTATCTGAATTATTTAAAATAAGATAAATTTAGTGTTACGTACACGTCTTTTTAATGGGAACTTAATAACACGAATCTAAAGCGTATCACGTTCGCGTTAGGCTATGTGGATGTCTATAAGGCGTTCGACAGCGATTTTATTTTACAGGTTCATGGATACTGGTTACCTACCGTTTTCCTTTTATAAGGACGGGATGAATTCCGGGTTATCAAGAAGAGGTTTGATTAAACACAATTACGTTTACGCGGGTCTACAGAAGGTTGACCACGGCGACTGTAGCCTTTACGACGAGTGAGTGTGGTTGAATGCAAACTCTCGGACACGGACTCGTGACGTCTTCGTCTAGAGGACGGCGGATAATAACGCTCCCTCTTCAGGTAGCGGAACTTTTCGTCCTTAACTATTTACTTAGCCTATGTGGAAGGCGTGGGAGTGCGTGGTGTAATTAATGTTTCGAAGGGCCCTTTGCAAGATTCTGGGACGAACCCGTTAACCTGTACAAAAGGAGCCTACCGGTAGGGGTGGGGGGGATGTAGAACTAAGGTAATAACCTTTGTTTCCACCTGGGGAAGTGGAGATTGACGCTGGAGTGTACAAAAATGCGTAGCAACGTCCGATTGGTGTTTGTATGTAGTGTTTGTGACAGATGACTCCAGGTCTACTCCCGTCGTAACATCTTGAGATGTGTGTATGATGTGAGATTGTATACTGTACACGCAAGATGACTTCATAAAGGACTGTGCGAATTAAAATCTCCAATCAACATAAAAGGAGCTGGAAGTTGTGAAATAATATTTCTTAAGTCATCTATTCACCAGTTGTGGAAGATATGTACTGCATACGGATAGTTTAATTGGGTGTTCTATTGTGATTGCAACAGCCTGTAGATTAGTAGCTACATGTATATGTGTATAGATACAATCATTTCTAATAAATGTGGCTACTCCACCTCTTGCTCGTCTGCACTGCTGCAAGTCTCTTCTGACACTGACGTATTTCTTTAAATCGAACTTTTCGTTACTTTTAAAATGTGTCTCTTGAAGACAAAACATCACTGGTGGGTATTCCGTTACCAGAAGTTTTAGTTCAGCGTTACTTTTCTTGCACCCATTACAGTACCATTGAATTGTGCATTCCATGGAAATTGTGTTTAGGTAACATAAATTTTATTAATATCCGTCATTTTAATCAAATTTTAATAGTGAAACAAATTCTATCTAAAAAAAACCGGAAATTTTGACCTTAGACTATGTTAATATGTATTATGTATGTTAATATATGTTCAGTTTAACATAAAATAATATCAGTTGGATTACCTACACTTCAAAGACAAGAATCATGAAGTGTATCATTTTAGCTTTAGCCTGGACGGTGACTTCTCAAAATTTGCGTAAGTGCTCAAAATTGTACAAAATTTAGATGAAACTTAAAATTGAAATTTCAGCTGAGAATTTTAAAATTTGTGATCATTTCGGTCCTAATCTTAAAGAATGCGTGAAAGAAGCTGTGCAAAGTGCATTATTCCAAATGAAAGATGGTAAGTGGGGAATTATAAAAAAAAAATTTCGTCGTATTCTGCCTTTTAGGAATTCCCGAAATTAATCTACCTTCAATAGAACCATTGCACATGGGAAATTTAACAGTTGAAGGATTTGATAATGTTATTTCATTTGCCAATATTAATATTTACAATATTTTCACTGCCGTTGTAAAGGAAGTGGAGTAAATTGAAAATACGAAGTTACGATTGTGAACTATTTAATTTTTTCAGCGTGGAAATAACTCGTCAACGGCTCAAACTTGATTTCGTAGTTTGGGCAGAAGAGCTAATAGGAAGAACGTTTTATAATTTGGCCGGGAAACTATTAATGCTTACTCTAGATGGTGGAGGAAATGTTGTCATTACCTTTCGTAAGTCATCTATATTGGAAAATCACCTTAATAAGAAAATCTCATTTTCATGAAGGGAATACTACCATATACTACAAACTCGAAGCAGACGTGGTAAACGACCATGGAGAGCATTTCTTTATAAGAAAATCTGATATTAATGTTGAACCAGGCAGAATTATGTTCGATTTGGAATACATTTTCAAAGGACGAAAAGAAATTAGTGATGAAATTAACAAAGTCATCAACCAAAATTGGGAAGTATTGTTTGACGAAATGAGACCTCAATTTAATGAAATATTTGGTAAAGTATTCCTCCAGTACGGTAATAGAGTTCTTAAACACATACCTGTATAATCGCACAACTGCTTTATGTAACACGTGACTAAAATCTAGTTTACGTTATTACTTATTAATTGTAACTTTCGTCCATAGTTTATTGTTATTTTTATACAGTAGGATATTATGTTGTATGTAAATAGGCTTAGCAGTTATTCGACACTATACAAAAAATGTTACTTAAGAAATATACAAGTTACACTTTTACAAGTCTTCATTTAAAGCCAACTACAGTGGAAATCGATGGGATCGATATAAGGAGTAAAATTATTGAAAGGTAGTTTCAAACACCTTACACTTACCATAAATACCATAAATCTACAACTAGCAATGTTCAATTCAGGATAAATTGTCTAGACGCCACCATAATCTAGAATTTGTCTACAATAAGTAGTATTAGGCGGGGTGTTACGTTAATCCTACCTGACTGTGGAAGATAGGAGTGGAGCCTAATCAGTAAAATCATACGCAACTCGAGTTCAATCACACTGGAAAAGAAATTTGTCCAAAAGCTTAATAAAATTTTGAAGTAGGTTAAGAAGGTAACTTACTTCCATAGTATCCAAGTACGTAGCATATTCACGGCTCTTTATTATTCTTCTTACCCATTCATTGCCACACAGCGTTATTTTATAGACAGCGTGCCATGGGTATACGCAAAAAAATACATTGTCGGTATCGTAACCTTTTATACCTATATGTAGATTGGAAGGTAAAAAATTATATCAAAAATAGAAAAATTTGGTAACTATATTCCTGCAAATTTCATGATATAAACGCGTCACGGAAATGTGCGCACGTTGAGTACGGACGTGTATACGCTAAAAACGCAGTGAAATAGGTGTAATCAATCATTTAAATGTGAAAATTATTTTTGTTTTGTCTATCTTGGGAATGAAACATCTTGAATGTTAAATGTGGCAAATTCGAAATCTTGACCAATTAAGTAGTGCACGGAGACGTGAGGTAAATTGAGCATCTAAACCCGAGAACCACTAACATGTTAATACAATTCGAAAGTAATCAACCAAGTAGATTTGTACAGAATCATCTGCATTAGACCGCGAACGTAACATATTAATATGAACGTTACAATAAAAAACGTACTAATAAAACGCATCTCATTAATAAATTGACAGTAAAATTTATGTATGATAATGCTTTAAATATACAGCTGCGTGCATAGAAATCGACCGACTGTAGGCTCCCTCTCCCTCTACATGCATATATGGGGCAGATATTTAAAAATTTTGTGCCTATACCTTCGCGCAAGTGCAAGCAATAATTTGTCAGTTTTACCGAAATCGGATGAACGGTACGGCAGTGCATAAAATACGAACAATCACAAATTCATTTTTGTATATTAGATGAAACAAGTTTGAATACATATTGTATTGCTCCCGTTTGTTCTTTTATTACGCATTTCGCAATATACGCAATAAGTGATTCTGCAAATACCTACAAGCAGGTTGCATTCTAAGAAGACTACGGCAGGTTGCATTTTAAGAAAGCTGCAAACCCTTTTAGCTTTGAGTCAGCATTTATTTATGACATGGAAAGATTAGGATAATCAGTATCTTAGCTATCTTAATAACTATTATTCGATAGCAGGTTATATAGTTACACAGTATAAGAACTCCAATACTACTAAGGTAAAATTTCCATTCGTTAGTAAATTCATTCGATATTGAATACATTCGACATTTTTGTTTCAAAAATAGTAATTTATTCGATAAT
Source organism: Vesta saturnalis (assembly GCA_036346205.1). Taxonomy (NCBI): domain Eukaryota; kingdom Metazoa; phylum Arthropoda; class Insecta; order Coleoptera; family Lampyridae; genus Vesta; species Vesta saturnalis. The sequence goes on from JARFJB010002068.1 coordinate 332,526, forward strand.
GTTTTTATTCCATAGTTCCCAACACTAATTATAAGTGAAATAAATACATCGTTATACGCAAGAGAGAAGCTTAACCTATGGGTGTGCGTAAGCACCCGAATGGACAACTTTCACGAGTTACATAATGGAATTTTGCTCACATGTAATATACAACGTTTTAACTAGCGAGTGTATCGAAGAAATGAAAATCACTCCAACAAATACCTAATAAAAATTGAATCGTCGCATGTATAATTTTTCGTAGTTACCAACGATTCTTATAGAAATTATGAAATAAACAATTCATTATTTTTTTCACACTTTTCATTAATTTGCACGAAATTACTAAAAATGAATATTAATTACAACTGATAGCTTTCAAACTTATTCACTTGTGATTATTTTCGTTGACTTGTGTATAATATTTAATATATCACCGAAAACAATGGTTTAAGGTTAAGATTGGTAAACTTTTCAACGACACTTCTGCCAAACGTGAGCGCCATTTGTATCACAATTAGTTGTTCGTCATATTCCAAAATGGAAAAAAATATTCGACAAGAGTTTGTTTGAAATTATATGTTCTCAACGAAATATCTTGTTCCATGTGTTGAAAATGCTACGAAAAGCCTACAGAGACTCTCTCTGCTCTCTCGAAAACACGAACATACGAGTGGTATTCGGCATTCAAAAAAGGTCTCAAAGAAGTTGAAGATGGACCTCGTAATGGACGCTCTTCGACATCGATAGCCGACGATAAAGTCGAAAAATATGAAGAAATCGTGTTCGAAAGTATGGATCGGTGCAGCACGTTGTGGTGGATATTTTGAACATGAAACACGTTGCAGCACGAATACCTAAATTTCGGTCAAGAGTAGTTCCGAAAAGCAGTGGTCCAGGAGATGATTTTAGAAGTAACAAAAGATCCTACCACGATTAAACTCATAATTACTGATGACGAAACATAGGCGCTATGAAAATTACCCAAAACCCAAAAAATCTCGTCAAAAGTCCATCAAAAATCATCATTATGCGCACAGTTATTGAGTCTTAGTTCATTATGAGTACATTGTAACGGGGCAAATAGCGAATAAAGAGTATTACCTGCCTGTCTTACAGCTTTCTTTTCTACTTGTTTCACCCTTATTTCCTACCATTTATAAGTTCTTTATTATACGAGTATTTTACTAAAAATTCAAACTCAAAATTATTATAACGTCATAAAAGTTCTTTTTTAGCCATAGGGACAATGCGTTGGGCCGTATTCTGCACGAAATTGATAAATAAATAAAAGTCTTGGGAATCTTTGGAAATTTCAGTATGATAAATTTAAACACTCATCATATAAAAGTGGCACTCTTAAAAATATAAACAAAGCGAGATGGCTTCTACTTCAACACGTAGTTCAAGTAATGAATGAAGGACGCTCAAAGTAACCCTGCGCAATGACCGAAAATGACTCGAGACGCGGAAAGGATGTGCAGACGTATAATACTTGAAATAATTTAGTAAAAGAACTAAATGGAGGTTTTACGCCAATAAGGCACGCAACTAACGCTACACGAAATGCACTTATGTTGCTAATATGAACGCAAATTTTAAACATACATAAAAAGGTCTGTTACAATATATGATACAGAATTGTTTTTATTGAAGGCAACGATACAGGTAGCGTTTAAATGCAACGTCATGTTTGATGCTTAATTACATACTTACATAAACGTTAACGTACCTAAAATCTACAGCAATAATCGTACAGTAAAACAGGATTTGCGTCTACTCATTTCACAAGTCTTACCTTTTGTGTTTGATTTCCAGACTGTCCAGCAGCAGCGATATTTTGTACTGTAAATCAATTGGTTATGGTAACAAATAAAAGTGTCACAGCTTCATCCAAGAAATGGCAAAAAAATCTATAGGATCCTTTCCTACAATAAAGTTGCGATATTAGGAGGAACGCCAGTAGTATGGGAAGCGCTGTTAAACTCAATGCTCTCTCTGTTTACTGGTTCCAATTTTCATCTGCCGATAACATTTGCAAGAGAAACGATGTCATCATTGACGGAGTTATTTAGATCTGTTTGACGCACGAGTCGGTTAAGCGGTATGTTACTATTAAAATCTTCATCTAAAGGCTCTTTATATCCATCAATGTACGAATCTTCACGACTTAAGTCAGAACTTTCAGGGGAATAGTCCTTATAAGCAATTGAATCATCTGATGAAGATCCACGTTCCTCCACAAAAAAGGTTTCAAACTCGTTAGCTAGTTCTTCATTTGCAAGTGTCCTTCTATCCATGTCTACTAAAATCTGCTTAAATCGGTAACCAGTTAAATAAAAAAATTAAAAATTACATTAGTGACCGCCGGAGGACACCATAGTTCCAAAATGTAATTTAACATTCAGAGTCCAAATGGCCACCAGTGGGTCACATAAAAAACCCAAAAAAACCTTTAAATGATTGTACAAGTATATATAAGAAACCTTTAGAATCGAAAAAAAACGTAACAAGTCAAAAGTGGTAATCAAAACTTTGGTATCAGAGGTTAAAAACGCAAATACTCACCCGTGACCATGTAGTCCGACGCGTATGAGCAGAAATGACCACCGGTGGACAAACGGCGATCAACGTGTTAATTTACTCACTTTATGTGGAAAAAAATATGTAATGAAAAATAGTTGCAACAGTAAATGGTTTCTACACGATATTAACGCTCAAATTTTGATTATCCCCAAAAAGTACTTTACCTTTGCTCAGTTAGAAGAATTTAACTTACTCACCTTACGTGGAAGAAAAAATTTAATAAAAAAAGTTGTAAAGTTAAATGGTTAACTCTCTAATTTCGCTTGTCTCCAAAAAACACCACTTAAATGTTCAATTAGGATGGTTTAACTTTGATTTAAGTTTGATTATCATTATTACTCGTATAGAATTTAACTAAATAAACAATAATGACTCAAAATATGATCATACTTCTATCCTTTTAAGATGTATACTTATTCCTTACAATAATTACATTAGATAATCTGACCGTTATAACATGATGTCCATAGGGAGGTGGTTTGTTTCACGTTATCCTGAAATATTTAAAATTGCGCGTTGCTATCCATACTTTTAAAGTGAGCATGATCTTGAAGGTTAACGACCTCGTGATACTGTAGTGAAGTGGAGTAGATAGAGAAGTAACCTAAGACAAAGCATTGAAAGAAAGCCTTGAAACGGTGGTGCAGTCAAGAGCGCGAGAGTAACCTTCACAGGTGTTGGCATGGTCACGTTAACCTTGAACAAAGGATTTAAAGAAACTTTGAAACCGTGGGGTCGCCAAAGCCGGAGGAATAACTTGAAGTATGGATGTCGAGGTCACGTAGGTAACCTTGACGGTAATAATAGAGGAGGTAGCACATTAATTCAGAAGGAGTACAAGTGAAGCCAGTATCGCACGTAATTGAGAACATATTACGTCAAGCGGTGGAAAAGGCGAAGATTGTGAGTGTTGTAAATACAAGTGGATGTCGTGATATTTTAATTGACAATAAGAAGAAAGTTATACGCAGCTATGACTGTGAATAATCAGGAATCTATTTAGGATGGGAGTCTACAGAACAATTATGGAAACTTCTTAAGCTCTAGTATCTACTATGGAATTCCCGGCATTTGACACAAAAATAATAAACACTGCAGCGGAAATGCCCGATGTTGACAAACACAGGTTAATAGCTCCATTGCAAGGTATATTTGGTGTCGATGAAGCATGTGTTATAGAAATTCTAGAATTTGCCAAAGAAAAAATGAATATTGATGTAGAAGTTGCCAAAGCTGTAAAGTAAAAAGAAGGTGTAACAAGCATACAGAGAATAGGGATAATAATAAAGGTTAGTCAACGTATGGGTGTGTTATAGTGCAGAGTCGTGGCCTAAAGCAGTAGGTTGTATTAGTGCAGAGCAAAGACTAATATGTCAATTTCAATCATTAGAATTTCATGCTGAACATGAAAAAGTGTATAGAAAGGGTACGTTTAGTGATTAATATTTAGATAATCTAGTTTATAGGTACGGGGGTGAAATACGTCTTTGCGAGAAATATTTTTAATTGCATGAAGATGGTGTAGAGTGTTTTATGTGAAGGGATTAATAGAAGACCTTCAAGAAATATCTTTGGAACAAATTGTACCCGAAATAGAACGTCATTTGCCGAGTTATAATTCAACAGATGACAACTAATCAGGTAAAGTAGGTACGCATTAAAGAGTTCACTATGTAGTGAAATGGGAGTTGACACAGCCAGTCGCCAAAACGAGAACAGGAATAGTTAGCTACAGACTCTGCACGCTTTAAAATAGAAGTCTGTAGTATGATAATTTCACCAGTCCTCGAAAATCAACTGCGTGATTACATGTTTGTGAAACTCTTTAATGATATACAGTATTGCTTGTATATACTAATATAAATAAAAATTTAAAATTAAAAAAGGGTTACTGATTGCATAATAATTATATTGTGTCTTTGTTAGAAATCCTTGAATTGTGGGAATTTTCAAAACCCAACGACTTAACGAGAAATTTATTTCCTTGACATCGTATTACATGTTCAACTAAGTGAATGTCAGGATATTTAACACTTTAAAGCTCAGGCTCATATAAACGTCTTTGAATCTCTACATCTTGACTATCACACAATGTGTAGGAAATTGGGCTTGAACGTTTTACTGCTGATATTCGAAATACTTCGTACCTCCAATTAGGTGTGTAACCCTTAGAGAATATGTTTCTGTATTTGCTAATACGTACATAATCCCCTGCTTTAAATTTCAACGTTTTACGGTCAAGAACTTTATGGAAATCTTAAATGTTTCAAAATAGTCACATCATTCCTTTCAGTTACATCTATATGTTTGTACCCGGTTTTTTTTTTGCTTTCTTGAATTATAATCAGCAACAATTTGAAGCAACCATTTATAGGAGCCTTGCATGCTGAATGTTTTCCACATTATTGCTTTAAGGGTGCGATGTACACGTTCAACTATGCTACTTTGGAATAATTACTGTAATGATTAATATTAATTTTTTTCATTACTTTTTTAAATTCTGGATTATAAAACTACGTTCCCATATCAGCTTATATATATGTAGGTCTCCTTTACAAACCAGACAAAAGTTTATTCATTACATCTGCGACTAGTTTACATTCTTGCGTTTGATGGGATAAACCCAGATAATACTTAGAAAATGCATGTCATTACTAAAATGAATCGAAATCCTTTATTTACCCAAGCATAAGGTATCATTTCCACTAAATCAGTTGAAACAGACCATTTAAACCTTTAAGTATCACACAACACCGCGAAAAATTTCTTCCTGCTGGTTTGTGCAGTTCTTCATCAGCTTTACTCATTTTATCGCTTTGGATTTTAGTAAAATTTCTATGATGGTATTATAGGTTGAATCACAGCTTCCTTGCATATAGTTTGCCTAACGAGAAACTGTGATGCCTTATATAGTAGATCGTCCACTTGAAGATGAAGAACTCTAGGTGACCACATACAATGCAGAATAGTACCCTCTGTATAAGAAAAGAAAGATTTGCCATCTGTACCCAATGGAATATCTACTGTCTTTTTATGTAATAGACTTTGCAAGGCAAAACAAGTTTCATAATATATATCACTTTGTCTCGTGGCATCACTGTGATGATGAATAGTATGTTTCCCAAATTTATCGATTGTCATTTGATTACGAAGGTGTCCACCAAATATATCTTTTGGCATCAGTGATGGATATGTAGTAATATCTATAGTAATCGTCGTTGTAACAATGAAACCAAATGAATATAGTAATTTGTTTGTAACAAGAGATCTTACTTTATTACTTTTGTTTTACGTAGTTCGTCAATATATATATATATATATATATATATATATATATATATATATATATATATATATATATCGCAACCAATCCACTAATTTATTCGGATCATTCCAAGGTACAAACTCAATCGCTTTGTTATTATATCGTAATAGTTGCATTCCACGTCTTCTTTTGAAGATAGAAGTTGTGCGAGATCTTGTGGCAGAAGGTTCAATAGCTGATGTAGCGGAACGTTTTCTAGGTTGAAGTAATGATTTAATGATCTTAATGCATTTCCTACTATTAGTTCCTTGGATTTGGTCATCTGGATTATACTTACGTCGGGTAGCATTTGTGCGGAGCAACATGTCATTGCACTGCTATAAATCACTATTTTTGTATCCCGTAGGCACTTTTTTAAATAATAGCTCATACAATCCCGGAGTTCCATCATAGTCTAATGATGATCCATCAGGAATAGCAATACGAAAATTCTATCCTCACCAATAAAAAATTTCAATTGTTCGGGAAAAAAATGCACGCCATATCTTAGGTCATACTCGTCTTCGGGATCTCTAAATATACCTTCGACATAGTGTTTCGTTAATCCTTCATACTGATTAAGATACTCTTCAAATGCCGGTTGAGATCCAGCAGCTAACACTTCTGATTTCAATTGTTGTAAAGTAGGAATCTCCACCTCGTCGTCATGTGTGGTATCAGCAATCACTGTTTCTTCTACAGCTAGTGAAATGGTGCCAGGAGGAAGAATACGTAGAGCCTTCAGTATTCCGGAGGTTTTAAGTGTATGATGTAAAAATACTTCATTTTCATGTGCAGTAGGCTCATTTTTTTCGAATTCTGATGTAAGGGGTTCAGATTTTATGAGAGAACCATCTTTTTGAGTAATCAATTGTTTTAATGGTTGTGTTATAGGTTTAAATTGTCCCTCCATTGCACGTTCTGTAAGTGCAGTATTTTCTTTTAAACTAGCATATTTTCTTGCACACTCTTGCGAGCACGCAAAGTGTCTCTGGTCAGGTCTGGTCCGCAAAACTTTTTTCTCGCCTACAGACCAAAGTTCTGTGTCGGCAAACATCAAAGGATTGACCGGGCCGGGTCAATTGTCAGAAAGAAAGCTCCCATGTTCGTGTTCCAATACCTACCCATTATAGTGCTGAACCACGACTTTTATGGCGCTAATATACAGGGTTATACATAAAAGTATGGAGGTGGCGATCTATTGTCGTTAATATTCATTTTAGGAAAAATTGTTCAATACAAAAGTTGTTTATGTAATTTTTATCTACACTTGGGAATACTTGAATTTTTGATATCTGCAACTGTTTCTGAATTATGCCGTTCCGCGCAATTTTTTAAATGGGAACATATCACTTTTATCTCGTTATTCGATAGAGCATTTAAAATCCACAATACAGCAAGCGTTAAAGGTTCTAAAACATAAAAAAATTAACACACCCAAGAACAGAATATTACCTATACCAAATCATGGGGGATTCATACCTCTTGTTCCCCTATTTGAAGCATTAGGAGTTTTAGGTCTCTGGGTGGAGGTGCAGCTGCAGTTGCAAAAGCGGCTAGTGACGCAAAAGCTGCGTCAAAAACTTTAGATGAAACCAAACGTCACAATCAAGCAATGGAAGCAGCCACCTTATGAAAAGGCTTATATATAGAACCATATAAGAGAGGTTTAGGTAACCGTATTCAAAAAACTCCCACTGAAGTTACCACGTCACGCCTGAAGCAACGTTGAGCTATGAAAATTTGTTGAGAAATTAAAAATTCCCTACCTCAGAGGGACATATGCGAGATAATTTACCTGCACGAATCCATATGAATCTGAATGATTAAAACAACAAGGGAACACACTGGACGGCTTGCATCAAGCGTAATGCACATGTTACATATTCTGATAGCATAAGACATATTAAACCACCCTTAGAGTTAATCCACTATTTCAAACTGATGGCAGCAGAAACACTATTGATTATAACTGTAGCAAGTATTTAATTTTAGGATTTTTATATGACAACGCGTTGTATTTGTCAGTAGTCGTGACGTGGTCGTAATGTCGTACACGTTTACATTTACTGCTAAAAGTTGTATCTTGCAAGCCAACTTTAACCCACCGGTTTATCTTGATAATGAGTCGAAATATGTAATCGGGTTTACTACTATTGAATCCTTTAATACTGTACAAAACGTTACTTCAAAGAATAACCAACTCTATGAAAGCAATTATGAAAGCATCACATCACATTAACTTCAATCTAGAAAAATTCTACAGGACCAATGTTGGGATTTTAATAAAGCAGTCGAAAAGTGCTTACCTCTGATAACTAAATTAACATTATCAAAATTATCCAATGTAATATAACGAGTGGTAGTTTTAAAAATGCAGAGTCATTACATTATTCATCAATTCTTTCCCCGTGTACCAGCGGGATATAAATTAATTGAATCCCCTCAACATGTCATCTATTTACCTATTAGTACAATTACCGCTTCAACCACAACACTTAAAATAGTAGACGAAGATCTCATCAATTTTAACGGGGAATACATAACTATTGGACTACATTTAAAGAAAATATACTGACGCGATATAAAACATGTGCATGTAACCGGAGCAAGGCAAATTATAAAAGATTAAAGTGTGGTAACGCGAGAGTTAGTAACCGTTCATCAATCAAAGAATTGACAGCGCAGAATAGAGCATACTTGCAAAGTCTTGGTTTTACTGTAATACAATGAGTATATTAAACGTTAATGAAAAAGTTGTCTTTGATAACGCTACAGTAAATCAGGATACCAATTCAGGAACACATGTGCTCTTTACCATCAAAAAGTTATGTCTATGTAGAGGGACGACTGTTGACGGAGGATGGTACTGTTTCTAATCCCGCACGGTTCATTAATACTGGCATAATGAATGGAATAGTGGTAGATTCTGTAACTAAGGTTGGACTAACGTCGACAATGAAAGGATTGTTGTCATTGAAACCCAATCATCTCGCCCGTCATGAAAATGCGGGTTGGGTTCCTACAGCAAACAGTACACTAACAAATGGTCTAGGATATTTTAACGTTTTTGTACCTTTGCGAATGCTACTCGGTTTTTGACTAAGATTATAATAAAGTTATTTTTAATATCAGAGAAGAATTGGTTTTAATTCGCAGTAGCATTGATACCGACGCAATAATTTCAACTACGCCAGATGAAGCATTAAAAGATAACATAGATAAAATATTTTGGAAAGTTCCGTGCATCATTCCAGCATTAGGAGGAGGAATTGACGTTAACGAAGTACATTGATAAAAATGTAAATACTCCAGTAACATTTTGAGGTTGGGTAACCTTGATTCATCCACCAGAAACTATCTACGTCAAGGGTAGTGAGAAAGCGGATTACACCAGAAACTTTGTTACACATCCCGTTATTGAACTTAATGAACATCCTACCCTTCCTGATTTGCAACCAGTTTGTTACTATTATTGTCAATCGTGTGTAATGCAGTAAATGTACTTTTTTTAATAAAAAAATAGTAAATATTTATTATATTTATTTATTTTCTGTACATCACACAATAGTAGTACATTCCGTATGTAGTCTCTCGATAATGAATTATTACATAATATTAATATATATTCCACTAAAGAGTTCCTACATTAACAAACCCAACTGGAATGCTAATCTAAGACTGTTAGTGCCCAAACGATTTCTACCGTCTGGATCATACAAATTCAATTCCCTAGCAACTTCCAGTAGTCTGCTCAAAGGATCAACATTCTCCAATTCCAGAATTCTACATTTGTCATACTGAGACCTATAGGTAATTTTGTTTAACATCTCAGTGTATACATCATGTAAAGTTCATCTAAACACGACAAAATTTTACACATTATTGTTTTATCAGATACCTCTGCAAGACCTTTGTAGTCTAACTCCGTCAGCACTTTTTGAATAACAACTTTCTTAACACCTTTTTCTTTCTTGACCAGTTGGTCATCAGCTAGCTTTAGAACACACGATTTTGATTCTGTTCATTTTTCATCCTCCCCACGACAGAAGTAGTAGTAGTAATACCATGCAAATAGTTGTGATAGTTGAATATGTCATATTCATCTACATTATTCCGCATATGTACATACACATCATCAGTTGTTATCTCGACTATTAAAGAGTATGTATCCGTATATAAGGGTTTATTATACGTAACGACCTGTTTTGAAAATTCCACCGCGAATAATTTATCAGTGAATTGAATAAAATTTTTAAATTGTGGTTTTGCGACGTATTGTGGTAGACCTAAACGACTACCGTTATTTTCTCAATGCGTTAACAACTTGATTACTCTTCTTTTGTCAACGTTCTCCATTGTTTTACGAAAGACACCATTGTTCATGTATTTAAAGAAATCCTTTCAAAACTTGTTCTTTGCTTGATTTCGGAAAGCAGTATTTAGCTCTATGTATGGTACTAACCAAGGACTTTGGCGAAAGCATAAAACTATTAGTCCATAATCTATATATTATTTTAAATATCGATGATGTCTTCCTGTTTTGATAAGAAGCCATAAGGTAGAACATTTTCTACTTGACAAATTTCCCATTGCCCAAATTTTTTGGATTGAATCCATTGTGATTAAGACCAATTTGGCAGATTAAAATTATAAATAGGGTAAATTCTTATAAATTAGTAAACAGATTCGTCATCGGCCACAGGTATGCGATCCCGAACCCTGTCGCATTTCGTAAACCGTATAAAAATTTTAGGCCCACTTGGTATAGCTTCATTTTGTTATTTGATTGGACGAGCACTGGAAATATATTTAAATTGATAAAGAATCCAAGGGCATTCTCATTTACCGCTTTGGAATTGGTTCGCACATGCAAGCAGCTACCGAGGCCTGCGTACTTAATCATTGGAGGGCACATATCGCGCTCAACAGTTTGCATATCGTCCACATAACCCATCTTAAGGTCAGAGATATAACTTATTTTATTTAACATGTGCTTTCCCAACATCGGCTGTAAGAAAACAATTAGTTAAGGTCAAAGTTGGCTAATGCTGCATAAGGAACTCGCCTGTGCTTCATTCTCTTTCCACCGTAACAAGATTGTTGCCGAACGTTTAACATATGTTGTTTCATGTTACACCTCCAAAAGACTGGTAGTTATTTGAAAGAAATTCACGAGCTTGTTTCGGTGTATTGTGAAATGCTCTTTATATGTAATTGATACCTGCAGAGAAGCACTATTGTTTCTATTAATAGCATTAGTACCTATTATACTCACCTCATTTCTCAATTTGGGGAATCTAAAGATTCATTAACCCACATGCTTAGCAGTTATACTAACAAAGTGCACGAGCTTATGGTTAATGCAATGTAAAACAGTTTTGCTTGTGATTAATGACCTGCAGCCAAAATTGTTTTGATGAATAGCACTAGGATTTATTATACACACTTCCATTATCTAATTGAGACATCTAAATGCATTTTGATGCTTGTTGTTCAGAGACTTGCTTAACCTATATTGTATTGTGTACATTAATGTTTTGTGTTACCAATGATCATAAATGCGTTGTGGCTAAATGCACACTTTTGATTGAAGTATAGAATTACGATCTTTTGGAAAGCGTCACCAAATGAAGCGCAATTGGTATTCAACCGTATTTTTTTAGCTTATGTACTAGGCTGCGCAAGGTACCGGATTCACTATATAAGAAATTGTTGTTATTACAACGCATATGTGTAAATATCACAGGACCCTACGCTATTACGAAGATATTAGTTGGTTGCGTATGAGATTACTTTGCTTTTATGAAAGCTTGAGTTAGCTTTATCCATGCGGCATTCCTATCCTCAAAAACCATGACTGGTTTACATTATCTCACGCTTCAGCTTGTGATGTGTAGTCTCCACACGCTTAGCTGTTTTTTTTCTTGTACAAATTGTTTCTTTTCAAAAATAAATATATTGCATATTCCGTTGAGCAACATGGCAATATAGTTGGTCTTATCACACACACTAGGAATTAATTTTTCCTCTATGGAGTATGGCGCACAAATCATTCTCAGCAAAAAGGATATTCATTGTGTTCATCATGCAAGTGACGCGTATAACAGCAACACATCTGATTTTAAATATATGTCCGCATAATCACTGAGTATGTTACACTTAAAGTGGTTCCACACCTGAAGGACGCGACACTTATTCCTCATCACATATGTTACGCACTTTACCGTAGAGTTTATCACAGGAAGGTGCGGTGACATCCTCTAGTTTCCTAAAGCTATCTTCGTACGCATATGGAAAATTACCTTTCATTCTAACTCAATTAAAGTCGTTACCTCTACACTATAAACTAATCGTGAACTAATATATTTCTATCCCCAGGACCACAACTGTTAAACATTCATTCACCAAAATATGTTTAACAAATGTTAGGTATTTCTCTCTAGGAATAGGGAATATGTTAATTTCATCCGTTTCCACTCGCTAAATGTTAGATAAACATATGGACATCATAACCGGATAAATTATGGGAAAAAACTGGTATAAGTGCTGGTCATTGATAGTTTTGGCTTTGTTCATGCTTTACCTCATATTCATCAATTAGTGGTAACATTGGAACAACTATTTTTAAATGTTTACTATATATCCGTTTCACATCGCTTCCTAATCGTCTAATAAATTCCTCCCTGTAAATTTCTAATTTCGATCAAGCATCGTTTTCGCCGCAACGTAATAACAGAAAGAATATGACTCATGTTTACAAGTTCTTATGGCGAACGGTTGTTTGGGATCGGGTTCAGCCGTATCTACCGGCACTAATAAAACTTCAAAATCAGCATATATCATGAATGGTAAAGATATCTGTTTTTGATAGTTCCGAAACGCAAGTATACTTTCGGCATAGAGTTCTCCCGTTCTGCCTTTTTTTTTGTTTCAAATCAGGTAATTTAGTGTACACGAAGTTACAATCATGCGCTACATGATTATTTAAATGTTCCTGGGTTCTAAAGTAATAAAGACTTGGAGCGCAGAATATTATGCTTCATTACGTTTGGTTATTTGGTCGCTAAGTAAACGAGAAACATTTTTATCCAGTCATAATATTGGTTTTCCGTTTGGTTACTGACTGGTAATAATAAATTAACATATACAGATTGTTTAACCGTCGTGTAGTACAGAGGACCCCAGTATCAACGAGTAGACACACGCCTATTGCTTCTCAGGTGTCCTTGAAAAGCTTACACAGGATCATAGATTGAACAATTAATTCAGTGGACAATATCAATACTTCTGTTATTTTTCTTTTGCACAGGTTCGTTGAATTGGTCCGACTTACGATCCCTTGAGCTATTCACACCCGACGGACCTGGCTGCGCAACTTCTCTGACTTATTGATACCAGAAGAACTTGGTTGCACCACATCGCTCATTAATGTGTGGTTTTGCGGCATAGCCTCCTGCCTCTGTGAAGGTGTGATAACGGATGGTTCTCCTAAATAGCACATATTTCGTTGATGATTAACTAGATTATGTTTTCTGGAGAATTTTTTCATGTAATCGCATAGGAACAGTTTTGACCCTTAAAATATTGTTATAACGTTACAACTAGATCATTACAGAATACAAGCACGATGGACCTCGTTGCGCAAGGGTTTAACGATACTAAAAATCATCCTAATTAATTTTCTTATCCTAGTAAAGAAATTCCTATCAGAACTCCTTTCCTATTTTCTTCCTCAACTGAATTTAGTATTGTTTAAAAATCCTACCAGTTTCCCACTCCTTTTCCCTCTCCTAGTATATCCCTTATAAATAACCGTGCTTACCTTCACTCATTATATTCTATTTCAATTCGATTAGCTTTCACTTGGACTACAGCTACCTATCCTGTCCAGTGAAAATCAAACGCATTTCCTGCATGTTTATTATAACCTTCCAGTAATTAACTCAATTCTAACCTACCTAATACAATCCTAACATATTTGCTGATCTCTCATTATCCTAGTTCCAGTTGTAACGCTTTTACTTTAGGTAGACGGTCAGTTGCTATCACAATTATTTGAGAGGGGCGAGCGGTGAACTGCGGTTGGACTATCGCGGTATAATCGGGTTACCCGAGCGTCAATCTAGGTGAACGGTGTAGATGCCTAGATTCCTCTTTGCGGGAGATTACACAGTTAAAAGCGGTCCGAATGGCGTCAGTGAAGACGTCGGTCTACCAGGGTTTATGAAGATTTAAATCGGTGCCGGTATTTAAGACTTCTGTCGTTGTTGAGACGGTAATACGTGGTGCTGGTAACATGAATTCAAAAAATATTCTATCACCAAAAAATATAATTCCTGGTACAGAGGTCGAACAAAATAAAAAAATGATATACGTTGTAAATTAGGGAATACAATAATAATTCAAACGACAAAAAATAAATACATACCCTTGGTTGCGGCAAGCAAAAAATTTAATGTCGTTATCGCATTTAAATGGAACCAAATCACATTAATATTGCTCAGACAAAAATATAATACTCGAAAAAATGGATAGTTACAGTGCGACGACTCAGCCCCTAATATATTAGGGCAGCTGTAAGAAACCAAAGCGCACTCTAGTGCTTGGCGACGTCAACTAATAAAATAATTATTCGGCAACGGTGGCGAAAAAAAAACCTAAATTCCTGAGAAAAACAAACAAGAACCAAAAATGCATTAAAGGCAGGAACAAAAATATTAATACTAGTTGTACTCAACGGTTAGCTAATCACTCTAGTGATTAGAACAATGAACAAAATCCAGAAATATATATATATATATATATATATATATATATATATATATAATTGTCAACGACGACGGAAAACTAAAAATTAAATTTTTAAGAAAAAAATATAAACTAGAAAAATTTAGTTTGCCTAAACAGGCTAAACAACAAAAATTAAATAATTAACTCTTGTAATCTGTTTGGGACGGACTAACGGAATAACTAAAATAAATGTGATAATCTGATACTTAACAAGTTAATCACTTCATATACGGGAATACCAAAAAAACATAAAACAAAATTTGGAAAAAGAAAAATGGTAATTAAATCGGTTACTTGCTGTTAATAAAAAAATTCTTTTAGTCGAAATAGAATGAATAACCGCAGTGGTTGCAATATTTGGATCACCCGGTATATACACGGTTATCGATTGTGGCGGAAAATTAGAACTAAATTCCTGAAAAAAAATAGAAACAAAGTGTGTTCGCGTAAACAGTCTGTAAATTAGTGAAGGCGGCCATATAGAAAAAAATTATCGAGCAATTCACTCTTCTAGACTAACGTAAAAAAAAAATCCTAATTACAAAATTCAATCACCAGAGCTGCAGAAAAGAAGTCATGTTTCGGTAAACGCTTATACTAAATTTTAAAATTAAAGTGCAATCCCACGGAAACCTTAAATCAATAAATTAATTATTAAAGATCCTACCTGCCAAACCGAACGGTAGCAGATAAAATGTAAACAAAAGTATATTTCTGCAAATGCTCCTAATCAAACTTAAAAACATCCCGTGTAGAAAATTCTAATTATAACGTGTAACTAAACAATTAACTGTAAAACAGAATGGCGTCATTGTGAAATAATGAATTGAGTGCAACTATTCAGATGAGCAATTATTAATTAGGTTGGGAATTATGCGGTATTTCCTAAAAGTTACATTCACACAAGGTCGTTCTAAAGTAATCTTTTAATTTGATCGTGAATGTTGTTATATGGAACCAATTTCGGGGTGGTTTACTAATGCATATAGAAGAACCAAACAGCATCTTAATGATGCAAAAATTATAATTACGGTAAAACTAATTAAATCGTTTATGCTTACTACAACAGGTCTGGAGGAGTATAAATTCTTAGCACGCACTCGCACTCATAATCCATAAATAATAATTTGATTCAATTTTTGAATAGTGCAAAAGATATCGCGTTTGGCGTATTTGATGATATGACTCGCCTTTGACCATGAAATCATTTTATTAAAAATTTATAACGTAGAATGTTTAAATTCAAACGGTAAATTTTAGAACATTAAAACAAATACAGGGTGTGCAAATAAATAACAATTTGTGACAAAGTAAGGATTTATTTTAAATCGTTACACAGTTACCTATTTGCACTTTTTGTCAGGTTGCGATGACGCACCCTGTATATAGGATGTTATAATGACGTGTATTACGTGTTCTGAGCACGAGTGTATTGAGTTTGAACGGAAAAAAAAATTTTTTTTTTTGTGTGTGCATAATGTGTGTGGGTGTATGATACGCCACTGGAAATTTACGAGAAATATAATTATGTATGTAGATACGTGTATTTGAATGTTATAGAGACTTTAGTGTTGGAATAATTAGATTTTGATGAATGTAAATGTGAAGAGAAATTTGTCGATGGGACGATAATGCTTTCCACTGGATTGCTTCTGTTTTGCTGACGATAAAGAAAGGAATGTCTGAAGATAAAAGGAGTAATCTTTGTCAGAAAATGTGAAGAATGAGTGTAGAATGTTTTAGAAAATATGTAGAGAAAGATTGGGTATGTTTAAGTATTAATTTCAGAAAGTTTTTGTAATGTTGTGCAATTGTTTTGAGAATAAATGTATGTATATGGAATTTGAGACATTAGACGGTACTGATTTTTGCAAATGTTGCGGAATCAGATCGAGCGCAAGTTGGAGATAACGGTTAAAAGTTGCGTAATGATTCAGAGTGGCTACTGAATGAATGTAGTGACGAAAGATGATTTCTTCATGAAGTAATTGTAAAATTTGTAAGTGAAAACAAATATGGCGATGTATTGTAATTACACGCGTGCTTGTATAGAGGGAAGCAGTTGTTGGGAGTATGTAGTTTTGAGTGAATATTATTGGAGAATATAACGCGGAAGGAAGACATGTTTAAAGATGGATGACTGAAGTTATAAATAGGGAAGTCAGAGATTGACGAGTTAGTTAGAGGTAGGCAGTTAAGCTTTCGGTTTTGGCTGGTGAAGGTTGGCGGAGGGCGCGTGCGAGGTAGTGTGGGATAGACTGTGACGATGTTGGAGTATGTTTGTGACATTTTAATGAGGCAGTAATTGTTTAATTAACTGCGTTACCCGAACCGGGGATAAATTGAAAAAGACATTCATAAACAATACGAGAATTAAAAATTGACGTTGAAGATAAAAACTAGTTTGTTTATTTTCAAGAAAATAATAGTGCGTAAGCAGATTTGAATAAAGATAACAGATGTTATGTTAAAGTGTGAAGGGCAACGCGTGTCTTTGTAACGAGATTCAGCTAAAAGTATTTATGAGACCACCTGTTAAGTGAACGAAGCGTTCGTTGTATATTAAGCCAAAGTTTAAGTAACGTTATATGACATTGAAAGTTTTATTTGTATAAGGGACTAATTTTGATGTAAAGAGTTGCTAGAAATGTTAAAGAGGCAACCAAACGTATACAGTTTATTACGTGTTATTAGACTATTTGTGGGTGCACAGTAAGGAATAAGTGTTCGTGAAATTGTGAAGCAATTGTAATGTGCTTCTGGCAATTTTAAGCAGTACACATGGACTACATATAATTGGTTTACGGGAGAAAGAAAAGCCAAGGATTTATGGACAATTTGTTAAGTAAGAAATTAGATTAAGGAATTTTATGAACGCATTAAGCCCGATTATCTTTTTGCTAGTTTATTTGCTTATAGTTGTTTAAATGATTAAATAGTTTTGAATGGAAGAGATAATCGTTCTTGAGTCGTATTGTATGGTTTGTTTTAGAAGTAAGATTGCAAAGTGGTAGTGACGTGTGGTTTTGATTTTCAACCACGCTGATGTAATTTATGTAAATATTTGTGTTTTTGTTTTATTTTATGCAGGACAATATATATTTATCGTTAAATGTTTTATTTTGTTGTTTATCTAACCAGGTGGATTACAAAATTTTTATGTCAGTTTCATTAGAGCAATGCACTATTAACAGATCAGCTGTTGTCTTAAAAATTTCATTAAGTATAACAAAAAGTTTGAGTTTTGAAATCTTAAATGTTTACGAATGTCAACTACGAGTCAAAAGCAAATTAAATTTAAAAGATATCGTTCATGTTAAGAATTTTAAAAAGTAATTGCCGTTCATTGAATGAATTTGAGTGATAAATTTTGTTTTGGAAGTTTTAGTTTACGAGGTGTATTCAAAAAGTTTTTAATAACCTGGGTAGTACTAAATTTATTTGAGTTGAATTGTTTTGGACGAGTGTTTGGTTTAGAACCTTCGTATATGAATTTACCGAGTAAGCACAATCCTACTTTCCACAATCAAGTAGGGTTAATTAACATCCAGCTTAAGACAATTATATTAACAAAGTTTCGATTGTGGTGGCGCCTAGAGACATATTTTCCCGAATTGAGCTATTTGAGTATAAGTGTAAGGTGTTTGAGCTTATTGATCATTCATTTTACTTATTATTTCGACCACGCCCATCTCCCTGTTAGCTGGCTTGGCAACCCGCTTACATTAGTAAGCCTACACGACGCCTAGTGCGGTTTGGACGTGTAACATTTTTCGGCGTTTGTACTTCGAGGAGTAGTAATTAGTTGCCTCATAACGTGGTTATACTACTGGCGGCTTCGGCCTCAAGAAGTAAAGCCACTTTACGAAACCCCTTTTCCCTCTAGCCTAACGTCCGAGAAACAATCTCACATCTGTCCCTTCGTTGTACGTACCTCGGAGGATAGACAGGAATTGTTAATAGCATTACTTTATTAATGGTGCTTTAGACCCCAATTATAAGGTAATCCTGTACTGTGACATCCTTATACTTTTCCCTTATATAATTGTGTACACTTTGTTCCGTTCTGATATACATTCGGAGTTACAACCACGAAGGGTGTATAGAAAACACTATTTAATTAATAAATCCAGATTCCCGAAACAAAACTCATACCGTTACCAGCATATCATAAAACATCCTCATAATTCCTCCTTTACACGCCCTTTTGAACTCCCTTCCGGACACCTGCCACCTGAGGCTAAAGTCGTTTATATCCCATCACATTGTCCTGAAACGTCAACATAACACCACTAGCATAAATTCACTACACTTCATTTCAGCTAATCCTAGTATTAGGTATCAAACCAACCATCTCCCACTTCTTAACTTTAAAGTAAACCACCTGCATTTAATTTTAAATGTAATTATTTTACACCGTTATAATTAAAATACACCTTGTATTCCATAAATGCATTTGACGCAATTACGTTCATTTACCGTACACAATATCACCCCGTTCAATCTATTTTAGTAAAAACAAGCAGGTTTTCTAAAGCAAACAATCAGCTGTTTGCATTTCCCAACGCGTTATGTAGGCCAAGGACACAATCCTAACCTGTTTGCATATACCAGATTTCTACTTCATCTCTACTAGTCATAGTCAATTTATTTAACCTCCTCTAAATCACAAAGATTTGAACCCCTATATTTTTCGTTACTCATTATTATTAATTTATTATCACACTCAGAAAAGAACATAAAAACCCGCGGAAAATAACACCTGTTTAATAACAATTTGTTATAGTTTACGACGAAACGCGACATGCTGCCAAACCCGATCCCAAGTATTAGATTGGACACCAGAAGCCAGTTTTATTTTAATTTTTTATACGCCAGAATTAATTTTTTTTTTGTTTTTATATTATTTAAGAAAGTATTATATATTAATTTGTGCTTAACTAATTATATTCATACAATATATTTGTTTTAACCATAGCTAACCCAACATACACTTCAGTGTTGAAAATTGAACCTCCCATGAGAAAACTGAGCTAGCAAAACAGAGCAATAATAAACGTTTTATTGTGTACTCATTTAGGGTGTTACAAGGGAATCAGCAACATTCTTTCTTTCATTGGTGAAACGTGATGCACCTGGTTGCGCAAGGGAAGTACATGGTTGCACCTCATTGCTATTTGTGACACAGCCTCTTGCACCTCTGAAGGTGGGATAATGGATGATGCTCCTAAACAACACATGGTTCTTTGATGAGGGATTAGATTATCTTTTCTGGAAAATTCTTTCATACAATCGTATCGGAACAGTTTATTTTGACCTGGAAAAACAAAGTTATAACGTTACAGCTACATCATTTCAGAACGAGCATTGAATTAGATACATATGCGAAGCAAATCCACTTACCCTTCATTGTAGTCAAGTTGGTTTGAATGAATTTAAATTTGAAAGTGTACAAGTATGAAGTTGGAGTAGAACTAGTAACAGTAGATGTATTATAATCTACACAAGTATACGTTGCGCTGGGAGGTGGATGTCGGCTGACCATAACTATATTTAGTTAGCTTGCTCCATTTCGAATATGATCACATTAGGAATGTAAACGTTAAAACATACCCATGTACTACTATTGAAATTATTCTAAGCCTAAAAAGAAGTTAAAGCGTAATCATTTGAAATTATTCCAAAAAAGAAATTAAAAGGCCAAACATTTTAAAATTATTGTAAGTCCAAGAACCAAATTCAAGAAAAAGTATCAAAATATACTTACCGTTATTTAAATCCTGATGCAACACCTTGAACTTTACCACTTGTATTGAAACAGATTGACTCAATATTGGTACAATTCACTCATATATACAAAAATGTGGGTGTTGATATCAAGGTTAAAGTTTATTTCTTTCTAAGTAAGACCTTGTAACAAAACCTTTTAAGTTGTGTTGAAATTTGCAATAATTTAGGCAACTTCGTTCATTTTCGTGTATGTGAATCACATACATTAGTGGCTGAAAAGTATGCGGTTAGATATTTTAAAGTGTAGCTTGTACGCGCATTTCGTTTGAACATTGAGTTCGTGCGCAGACACCGTTTGGAGGTCGTTGTTGTACGATATTGAAAGCAAGAAGCATCCATATTTGCTCTTGAATATTTTTATCAAAAGTGTCGTATATTTTTACGGTAAGAGCTAATTAAACCTATTTTTCATTGTGTATTATATTTACCCTTTTTTAGGCACCTTCATTTTTCTTTTGTCTTTTTTATAGCGTTAAATTTTCCTTTCACGTTATTTCATTGTACTATTACGTTTTAATTTAACCAGGATGCCGCAGTAGAAGTTTGTTGCTATGCAGAAAAATTATAAATAAATGCTATATTAACCTCTTTAAATCAACAAAGTTTTTCTGTTTTTTAAAGGAATTTACTTATTTGGGATCAACGAATACCAAAACCCTGTTATATTTCCGTTTCAAGATTAACTGCACAACTAAATTTGAAAACGTGCATTCGTCAGCATTTTGATTTCAGTAACAGTATACCAGTGACAACCAAAATTTACAAGTAGTACAAGTATTTCATTTCTAATCATAAGTTTATAAGGTATTTTTAAGTTAATTCAGATTTACTAACATTAGTATTTAGATTTGCTACTTTATAACTTGATTTAAAGATTTTTATAACAAACCTTGTTATTGTTTCCAATTTTACATTTATTACATGTACGGTTTACCTGTTTTCCATAAAATAAGTTGGTATTTTAACATTTATTTACAGGTTGAAGTTGCACCTTTTTAGCGAACATATCTAACCACACACGCATTTTCTAATTAAAGCAAGTAAAATTTTACATGGCCCGATTAATCGCCAACTGAGCTGGAGGCACAAAATCTTCTATTTATTATTAGAAGTATAAGTAATATTAGGGGTGAAATTATTAACAGAAACCTCTACACCCAACAATTTTTATTATTATTACAACATTGACAATGCAATGTGTAAATTTCTGTAGTTGATATTAAGGTTACAGTTCATTTGTTCCTGCAACTTTGTATACTATCTATAACGCATTACAAAATACATTTTTTTATTTGGCACAACTTTGTAAGACCGTGAATATGAGATCTGTAAATTTCCATTACTACAATGTATTCTTATTATTCTCAACACACTAGACTACAAGTGCCATTTTTGGGGTTAACGTTTAAATAACAATTCCAATAAATGCAATTAATTCAGGTCTTGCAATCATGTCTTTTTCCATAACAAATATAAAATTTACATTTATATTCTTTCACATCAACATTTGAATAAACCAATGCTTTTTAACGATAATAACAAATTTTGCGTTTGAACCATCATATTTACATTAGAGCTCATTGTATTTTAAAGTGCGAATTTTTATTACTCAAATTTTGGCAGCACAAAATTGACCAAATAATAATATAAATGAAGACTAGTGATTTATGCCATACCTGTAATATAATGACTAATTTGATTTTACTCTTTACATTGTCTTAGGTAGATTATTTCAATAATTCCTAAATTTAATATTGTGTTACTTTCTCGTCATTTTACCTTTTTTGTTCATATTGTTGAAAATGTTTAGTTACCTAATTTATAAAAATATTTCATACAGCAACATAATGAAACGTTCATGATTTATAACACAGTCTTGACCGTTTACTTGATAAAACTGTTTGGGCATTCATTTTCGTTCTGTACGTCTTGTAATTCGATCAGTTTGTTCCAATTATTATTGGCGTATTTAATTGTTTTTCTTTCACATGTCTTTTCATAATAACTCAAATTTCAGTTTATTATTTTTTGATAATAATTTCTATTAACTCTCTGACCGGAATATCGGTATTTTTCACCAAACGCGCGCTAGGAGCGCTCCTAGTTAACCTGTGCGGCTTGGCCTCTGCGGCACTTTCAGTGCCTACCTGAGAAGTGTAGTGGAATGGTGTCGCGTCGCAGACCATTGTCAAGATCGCCGTAATACACGCAAACTTGTAAGTATGTCGGTTAAATTCACCGCTATTCCGTATTTGATATCATTTTTTATGCCCGTTATTTTTACCGATATTCCAACACTCCACCCTTATTTTTTACGGGTATTCCAACTCTGTAGCCGTAATTTTTACCGTTATTCCAATTGAATATTTCGTTTTGGAGAAAACCAATTCACGTTGCATTTTCTGTTTTCTACTGAAAATATTTCAAAAAAGATTCAAATTCTCTTATTTATTTATTTCTCACTATTCATGTTCCAAATTTCACCATTTGTTTTTTACCAGACTTTGTTATGCAATTCTGCTTATGAGCTACTTTTCCGTTCTTTTGGATTGCCTGGTAGGTACTTGGAAAAACAAAACAGTAGGCTTTATTTTCTATTCCTTTTATTAGGTCTAAAGTACATAATACAGAAAAGCTAATGCAGATTTTTTCCATGGTAGTACTTGCATTTTTTCTTTACTAGCACTCCGGTACCTATAAGTCTTTGTTCTTTGTTTCAGGTATATATAAAATGGAGGGCAAAAGGCCGCAGAGCAGTATTTCCGAACTAAAAGAATTATGAGTTTCGTAGCTAGACCGGAGACTGACGACTCCGACTCGAAAGTCGATTCAGACGATTCTTATATCCCAGAAGAAGACGAAGGTTGGAACACCTCCGATCATGACACAGCTTCTATAATTTCTGAAGGTGAGATTTCTTTGTTAGAGGACTCGGATGAGGATGACAAGGAACATCTACCAGATGTTCCTGGTACGTCAGGAAGTGAATCACAGAGAACTGTTCTTGATGCCGCAGAAGATGCTGTAGTAACTGACGACGTCTTAGTTACCGAACAAAAGACGATCGAAGAATCACCTAAATATTTTGGGAAAAGGAACTGCTTCACTTGGGAGTCGGTACCCCAGTGTGCCCCAACGAGTAGATTCGGTAGAAATACTATTCACGCTAGAATCTCAAAGCTCAAGGGACCTGCTCTGGATCTGGGATATGCACCAACCCCAAATAAAATTTTTCATTTATTTTCACAAACAACATGATTGAAGTTATCGTTCTGCATACCAATCAAAAACTTGCTATGATGAGAGAAAACCTTGAAAACAAACAAGATTTATCATACAAAGGTACTAATGTCACAGAAATGCACACACTTCTTGGTATTTTGGTTTTTTGTTGCATTTTCAAGTCGAACAGAGAATCCTTGGCTTCACTCTTCAGCACAGAAGTATGGTGAAGGCCAATATTTAGAGCAATCATGTCTCTGAAAAGATGTGAAGTCCTGCTGCGAGCACTTAGATTTAATGAGTCTGCAACCCGCAGTGAAAGGCTGAAGGAGAATAAAGCTGCCGCAATTTTGGATTTGTTTGAGTCATTCATCAATAATTGCAAGCAAAATTACTCAATTGGTGCGTATGCTTGCGTGGACGAAACGCTTGTGCCATTCAGAGGTAGATGCAGTTTCCTAATGTTCATGCCGAAAAAACCAGCTAAATATGGAATCAAACTGCTTTGTATGACTGATGCTTTCAATGGATATCTTTTGGATTCCTACATATATTGTGGGAAAGGGAGTGACGGCTACAAATTATCAGAAGTTGAACTGGTGTATTCGAAGCCCACACAAGCTGTACTTAGACTTGCAAAGGACATATCAGGTACCAACAGGAATGTGACCACGGATAATTGGTTCACGTCAATTGAACTGGCGGAAGTACTCTGGGAAAGAAACCTGACAATCCTTCGAACTGTTGAAGCAAACAAGCCACAAATTCCTCCCGGGGTTTTGAAAAATGTAAGACAACCAGTTGGATCAAAATTATATGGCTACACTCAAAAATTTACATTGTTGTCCTATGTACCAAAGAAAAATCGGGCTGTCATTGGACTTTCATCAATGCACCATAAGGCATATGACGACCCTTTCAACGAAAAACCTGAGATGATAGCGTTGTATAACAAGACCAAAGGAGGAGTTGATCAACTTGACATAAAATGCAGCACCTACTGTACTAATCGAAAGACCAGAAGATGGCCGCTTGCAATCTTCTATCATATCGTTGCCGTTGGCTGTTCCAATGCTTTTGTTTTATATCAATAGTATAAGAAGAACAAGATAAAACGTTTTGATTTCATGCTTCAGCTTGGGATACCATTGATCAATGCGCAATTACTACAGAGATTAGAGATCTCAAATTTACGTCTTGAGCTAAAAGAGTTGATCTAAAAA
Source organism: Vesta saturnalis (assembly GCA_036346205.1). Taxonomy (NCBI): domain Eukaryota; kingdom Metazoa; phylum Arthropoda; class Insecta; order Coleoptera; family Lampyridae; genus Vesta; species Vesta saturnalis. The sequence goes on from JARFJB010002068.1 coordinate 357,423, forward strand.
GTACTATCTGAAACTCCAGAGCAAGAAGGAAATCGGACTAGATCTACCTCGACCAGTGCAGGGAAACCTACAGTAAAGAAAAAACAAAATACACAAACTGCAACCCAAAATTCAAACAAGTTGCAAAAACAAACCACATGTCGCTACTGCCCACACAAATTGAAGAGGAAAGCTTCAACCAAATGCCTCAAATGTGGAACTGCCAGCTGTCGTCAGTGCTACAAGGCTGTTTGTAACAATTGTGTTGAAGAATAGAAATAATTTCATCATAAATTTATATTTTGAAGTTGTACACGGGAATTCAGCAAGAAGATGGCAATTAGCACTTTCTTATAATACTTTCAAGTAAACTCCTTTTTATTTATTTGTTGTGAACCTACCTTAGCGTATGTAGACACACACATGACCATTTGATCTTTCATTTTTAGAGTTTATTGACTTCAAAGAGTGTGTTATATACTTTGTCAATCTTATATGGTATTCGTTCCTATAATTACCCAAAAAAAAGTATTGTGTTTTGTACCAAATTATCATTTGTTCTTTTAGAAATGCCTTGAATAAAACGGTTTGTGATCTTACTTTGTGTTTTGATGAGCTACTGACTGTCTAAAGCATCATACTGGGTTAGCAAGTTAGGAGAAGTCGGTGTGTGTAAAAAATACCGCTATTCCAACTCATTTGGGATAAAAATTACCGATATTCCGATAGAGTGGGTAAAAATCACATTCCGGTCAGAGGGTTAACACACATAATTACAATAAAGGTAAGTGTTTTAATATAATTTTATACCTGTTATGACTTTTCTTCCAACATTTCTAATTAGGTCTAATTATTTTCTTTTCTTATGGTTAAGTGTTTTAATTATTTTTATACCCTTTATGAAACTTTTTCAAGCAATTATAAATTAGGTTTAATTATTTATTCTTTTTTAGTTATGTGTAACGAGGCATCACGTGTAAAAAAACACCGTTTCTTGCATTAAATCATATTTTATTTTTTGTTTTTATACTAATTTCCATTACCACTCAGAATTACAATACGTGCGTAAGTGTTTTAATTATCTTTATACCTTTTATGAAATTTTTTGAAGCAAGTATAATTTAGCTTTAATCTTTTACCCTTTTTTATAGTTGAAAACCAGATAATATAATATAAATCAAAAAACAAAGACTTTTGTTACAATAAATCAAATTTAGTTCTATTATCTTTTAATTCTCGTCATTCTACTTTTTTTGTTTGTATTGAAAATTTTTAGTTACCTAATAAAATACTTTTCCGACGACCACTATGAAATGTATTGAATTCTGCACCGTTTTTTGTTACTGAAAGTGGAAGATTGCGAATGGAGGGAGTTACTGTGTAAAATATAAAATCAATCAATCTGATTGGCTGTCAGCGATGTTGAAAATTTTAATTAATTATGAATTAAAATTTTCAACATTGGTAGTGCAATCAAGGTTACCAATGAAATTTGACATTTGTCATTTGTGAATTCTGAAACTGACGAACATATCCAAGTAAAACAGTTCCAACTTTGAATAAAAAATGGAATTTAACAATAATGAAAGCGACAGTGATAATTATGAAAACCTTACTCCTCCGGAAATCGCAGAAAAAGCCGCAAAAGCATGTGAGAATTTGTTACCATCAATGTCGAAAGAGCGTTATGAATATGCTTATAAACAATTCATGGACTGGAGACTTAAAAGTAAAGTAAATTCTTTTCTGAAAAAGTATTACTGGCATATTTCGGCGACCTCAGTGCAAAATATAAATCCAGTACGTTGTGGTCAATATATTCCATGCTTCGAGGAACCTTAATAACAAAACATGATGTCAACATTGCTCCGTATCCCAAGTTAAAAGCTCTGTTAAAGAAGCAGTCAGTAAATTATGTGCCAAAAAAAAGCAAATGTTTTAACTAATAACGACATCAAAACATTTTTGGAAACAGCTCCTGATGAAGTGTTTTTATTAACAAAAGTATGTAAACATGACATTTGAATTTCAATTTCTAATCTCAAATATTTTTAGACGGCCCTTATTTTTGGAGTTTGTGGATGCATGAGGAAAGGTGAAATTTATAATGTCAAACTGGGTAATGTTAAAGACACTGAATTCAGCATTAATTGTTAATGTGCCTTATACCAAAACTAAGAAACCGAGACAATTTGTTATTTCAGACAATTTTTATAGTGTCTGTAAAAAATATATGAATCTGCGACTCTCAACAATGACTGACAAGAATCAAAAATTCTTTATCAATTATCAAAAAGGAAAATGTACTAAACAATATGTGGGCATTAACAAATTAGGCAAAATAGTTCAAGGCATTGCCAAGTTTTTGAAGCTGCCTAACCCAGAAACATATACAGAACACACATACAGAAAAACATCAGCAACAATTGTTGCTGACAAAACTGGTGACCTTCTAGCCCTAAAACGCCATGGCGGATGGCAGTCCAGCGGGACTGCTGAAGGTTATGTAAATGACTCGATCAGTAAAAAGATAGATATCTCGAAACACATTGTTGAAGCAGTAGCATCGACTTCTGGCACCAAACAGCCGCCGTTGCGTGAAAAAGCTGCAGCATCCACTTCTGTTACCAAGTCGCCGCTGCTGTGTGAAACTTCATAAGTGGTTCCTGAGGTGCTTACAGAAGATCGTTGTGCCGCGCAAAAAATTCAACATTTCTTATCTACAGAAGAAAACCGCCGGGTTCTAGCACCAATACATTTCCAAAACTGTCAAAATTTCACAATTAACTTTAATTAATAAAATAATACCAATTAACTTTAATCAATAAAATAATATACCTACTTTTGATTTTTTTATGGTGGTCGTCGGGAAAGTATCGTGTAAAACACGTGTTGAAAAGTCGATTTCACACTCGTTTGCTTAAGGCACTCGCCTTCGGCTCGTGGCTCAATCCTGCAAACTCGTGTGAAATCTTGCCCTTTCAACACAATATACTATTTTTGGTTTATTTAATGGTGTATTTTAAATTATCAAATTTTTTTTTATTTAATTCTATAGTTGACTTTATACGTTTCTCAAACTGTTGTATTAACAGCAGGATGATGTTTAACTTTGACAAAATTGTTTTATCATGTTTAACAATTTTAATAGATATTACCCCTGACGAAGATAGCTATAAGTGTTATCGAAACGTTTAGATTGTATAATTTAGAATACACTATTAAAAAACCCAAAAAAGACTGTGCATTCATTGTCCTTCTGTCTGTCTTGCACTTCACATCGGTAATTTGTTTTAATTCACTCTCATTAAATTATGGGCGTCTTTGATTGTTTTTCTTTCATAGGTGGAAGGCATGTATATTCCGTGCCGCCCGGTGCAATACCATCATCTTTACCATGGACTCCTTAATATTAGTGATCCAATTTTCTGAGCTCGGTAAGGGCTGCCGGTCACTTTCTCCTTTATTTCTTATATACTCGCCAACACGCACCAGTCAAGTGTGGCGTTTTAACGGCTGAACCCTTAAAATGACGAGTTCTAAAACAGATGCTATACCTCAGGTGAGTAGGACGAGAAGCCCATACTCTCATATCGATTCGTCGACCCGTCCTAAGGATTCTGGGAGGGGAGGGCAAACATTCGTCAGCTCCAAAATTAAGACTAAGAAGAGCAAGATCTGCGAGAAATAAAATTCTGCCCCATTCGGATGCCCGGAAAGTCAGGACTCAAGCGACCTCGGTCATCGAAAGTACCAACATCCGCATTCATTACTGCAACATACGTGGTATCAGGTCGAACTTTAATGCTGTTTACCAACACCTTGAACAAGTGCAACCGGACTCTGTTTCTATCAGAAACACCAGTCTTCCCTGGAAGCACTGATTCACCTGACCTGCAGTTTCCCAGATACACCCCCCACTCTAACTTTCTGCTTAAAGGCGGAGTATGTGCGTATTCCAAGGACAACATAGGTTGTCAGGGGATGTCCACTTTAGAGAACCACAAATCTGACGCGATTTGGTTCAAACATTCTGAGCCCCAATTTATGAAATTCTACTGTTGTTTGTTTAGGTCTCCCAATGATAACAACTTCCAAGATCTTTTTGATTACCTCAGTCTGAAAATAGACTACCTCTTATCACAGTTTCCATCTTGCTATGTTTCAATTTTGGGAGATTTTAATGCCCACAATTCCAATTGGCTTCATTTTTCACCTACTACTAATCAGGCAGGTAATATGCAGAAATATTTGCTGCATCTTGTGATCTCACTGAAATCATTTCCGAACCAACCAGAACCTCTAACAACCCTAACCATACTCCACATCTACAGGACCTATTCCTTACAACCAACCCACACTTGCCTATAAACCAAGAGTCCTTTCCCCACTTGATCAATCAGACCACCACCTAATCGAAATAACTTCCTCTGTAGCCAATCCTACTGTTAGTCGAAAAACAGATAGAACTATCTGGTGTTTTAAATCAGCTAACTGGAGCGAACTGCGAGATTTTTTTTGCATCTTCCCCCTGGCGTGAGTATTGCATATATATATATATATATATATATATATATATATATATATATATATATATATATATATGCATGTGTATGTGTATGAGTATGTGTATGTGAATGTGTGTGTATGTGCATGAGTACGTGTACGTGTACGTGTACGTGTATGTGTATGTGTATGTGTATGTGTATGTGTATGTGTATGTGTCTGTGTGTGTGTGTGTATGTATATGTGTATGTTATATGTATGTGTATGTGTATGTGTATATGTATGTATGTGTATGTATGTGTATGTGTATGTGTATGTGTATGTTTGTATTGTATGTTATGTATGTGTATGTAGTGTATATGTATGTATGTTATGTGTAGTATGTGTATATGTATGTGTATGTATGTGTATGTATGTGTATGTGTATGTTATGTGTATGTATATGTATATGTGTATGTTATGTGTATGTGTATTGTATGTATTATGTATGTGTATGTGTATGTATGTATATGTGTATGTGTATGTAGTGTATGTGTATGTGTGTATGTGTATGTATATGTATGATGTAGTGTACTGTACGTGTACGTAGTAGTGTATGTATGTTATGTATGTGTATGTATTGTATGTGTATGTATGTATGTATGTATGTATGTGTATGTGTTGTATGTTATGTATGTATATGTATGTATGTGTATGTGTATGTGTATGTATGTATGTGTTGTGTATGTGTATGTGTATTGTATGTATATGTATATGTGTATGTATAGTGTAGTGTAGTGATGTATGTGTATGTATATGTATGTTATGTGTATTATATGTACATGTACATGTGTATGATTTATATGTATGTTTATGTGTATGTGTATGTATGTGTATGTGTATGTATATGTAGTATTGTATGATATGTGTATGTGTATGTGTATGTGTATGTATTGTATGTGTATGATGTATGTATATGTGTATTGTATGATATGTATGTGTATGTATGTATGTATGTATGTATTGTATGTGTATGTATGTATGTATATGTATGTGTATTGTATATGTATGTTATGTGTATGTGTTATATGTATATGTATGTATGTTATGTGTATGTGTATGTATGTGTATGTGTATTGTAGTATGTAGTGTATGTATGATGTATGTGTATGTTATGTGTATGTGATATGTATGTGTATGTGTATGTATGTTATGTGTATGTGTATGTGTATGTATGTGTATGTATGTATATGTATGTGTATGTGTATGTGTATGTGTATGTGTATGTGTATGATATGTAGTATTGTGTATGTATGTATGTATATATGTATGTGTATGTGTATGTGTATGTATGTATGTGTATGTGTATGTATGTGTATGTTATGTATGTGTATGTTATATGTATGTATGTGATGATGTATAGTGTATATGTGTATGTGTATGTGTATGTGTTATGTGTATGTATGTGTATGTGTATGTGTATGTGTATGTGTATGTATGTATGTGTATGTGTATGTGTATGTGTATGTGTATGTGTATGTATTGTGTATGTGTATGTGTATGTATGTAGTGTGTATGTGTATGTGTATGTGTATGTGTATGTATGTATGATGTATGTGTATGTGTATTGTATGTGTATGTGTATGTGTATGTTGTGTATGTATATGTGTATTGTGTATGTATGTGTATGTGTGTATGTGTATGTGTATGTATGTGTATGTGTATGTGTATGTTATGTATGTTATTTATTATATGTATATGTGTATGTGATTATTTATTGTATGTGTATGTGTATTTATTTATTATTGTATTTATATGTATATATGTATGTATATGTTATGTATGTATTATGTATATGTTATGTATATGTTATATTGTATATGTATATGTATTATGTATATATTGTTATGTGTATTGTTATTTATGTATTATTTATAGTATATGTATATGTTATTGTATTGTATGTGTATATGTATTGTATGTATTATTGTTTGTATGTTATGTTATTTGTATTGTATGTTATGTTATTGTATTATTGTATTTATTATGTTATGTTTTATATATTGTATATATATGTATGTTATATTATTATTATTATGTTATTTTATTATGTATTATTATGTATGTGTATGTTATTTAGTGTTGTATGTATATTATTATATTATTTATGTATATGTATGTTATGTATATATGTTATTATATGTATATTATATATATTGTATGTATTGTATGTTGTGTATGTTATGTTATGTGATGTGTATGTGTATGTAGTGTATGTTATGTGTATGTGTATGTGTATGTGTATGTGTATGTATTATATGATATGATGTATATATGTATATAGTGTATGTATATTATATGTATGTGTATGTATATGTATATTATGTTATATGTATGTGTATATGTATTGTATGTATGTATGTGTAGTATAGTGTATATGTGTTATTGTATTGTATTGTATATGTGTATGTGTATGTGTATGTGTATTATGTTATGTTATGTATATATATGTTATATATGTATGTATGTATAGTGTATATGTATGTGTATATGTATGTATTTATGTATGTATATGTATGTATGTATTGTGTATGTTGTATGTGTATGTATAGTATAATGTGTATATGTATAGTGTATGTATGTTATGTGTATGTGTATGTGTGTGTAGTATGTGTATGTATATGTATGTATGTGTAGTGTATGTATATGTATGTATAGTGTATGTGTATATTGTATGTATATGTATATGTATATATGTTTATGTGTTATGTGTATGTGTATGTGTATATGTATATATGTGTATGTATATGTGTATGTGTATTATGTGTATATGTATTGTATGTGTATGTTATGTATTGATATGTATATGTATGTGTATGTATAGTATATGTATATGTATTGTGTGTATATGTAGTTATGTATATATATGTAATGTGTATTATGTGTATGTATATATATAGTATGTGTATGTATGTGTATGTATATGTTATGTGTGTATATATATATGATATGTGTATTGTATATGTATATGTGTATTGTATGTGTATGTATATGTATATGTATATGTATGTGTATTGTATATATTGTATTGTATATGTATGTGTATGTGTAGTGTATGTTATGTATGTAGTATGTGTATTAGTTATGTGTATGTATGTATTAGTGTATGTATATATGTTATATGTATGTGTATGTGTATGTGATATATGTATGTGTATGATGATTGTTATATGTATATATATATGATTGTATATATATTATGTATGTGTATATGTATGTTATATATATGTGATATGTGTATGTGTATATTGTATGATTATATTGTATTATGTTATGTATGTGTATTGTATGTGTGTATTTATGTGTTTGTATGTGTATGTGTATGTATGTATATATGTGTATGTGTATATGTATGTATGTGTATGTTGTATGTTATGTGTATTGTATTGTATTGTATGTGTATTATGTATATATGTATGTGTGTATGTATAGTGTTATGTGTATGTATGTGTATTGTGTGTGTATGTTATGTTATGTATGTGTATGTGTATGTGTTATGTGTATGTATGTGTATGTGTATGTGTGTGATGTGTTGTGTGTGTAATGTGTGTATGTGTGTGTAGTGTAGTTGTGTGTGTGTGTGTGTATGTGTATGTGTATGTGTATGTGTATGTGTAGTGTATGTTGTGTATGTGTATGTGTATGTGATGTGTATGTGTATGTGTTGTTATGTGTATGTGTATGTGTATGTGTATGTGTATGTGTATTTGTGTATGTGTATAGTGTATGTGTAGTATGTGTTGTATGTGTATGTATGTATATGTATGTGTATGTATGTGTATGTGTTGTGTATGTGTATGTGTAGTGTGTGTATGTGTATGTGTATGTATGTTGTGTGTATGTGTAGTGTGATGTGTAGTGTATGTGTGTGTATGTTGTATGTGTGTATATTATATGTGTATGTGTATGTGTGTATGTATGGTGTATGTGTATGTGTATGTGTATGTGTATGTATGTATGTGTATTGTGATATGTATGTGTATTGTATGATGTATTGTATGTGTATGTGTTGTGGTATGTGTATGTGTATGATGTAGTATGTGTATGTGTATGTGTATGATGTGTATGTGTATGTGTATGTATGTGTATGTGTATGTGTATGTGTATGTATGTGATATGTGTATTGTATATGTGTATGTAGTATGTGTATGTATGTGTGTATGTGTATGTATGTGTATGTGTATTGTATATGTACTGTGTGATGTGTAGTGTAGTGTATGTGTATGTAGTATGTGTATGTAGGTATGTGTATGTGTATGTGTATGTATGTGTATGTGTATTGTATGTAGTGTATGTGTATGTGATATGTATGTGTATGTGATATGTGTATGTGTATGTGATGTAGTATGTGATGTGTATGTGATATGTAATGTATTGTATGTATTGTGTGTATGTGTATGTGTATGTATGTGTATGTGTATGTATGTATATGTGTATGTGTATGTGTATGTGTATGTGTATGTGTATGTGTAGTGTATGTATGTGTGTATGTATGTGTATGTGTGTGTATGTGTATGTGTATGTTGTATGTGTGTGTATGTATGTGTATGTTATGTGTGTTATGTATGTGTATGTTGATATATGTATGTGTATGTGTATGTGTGTATGTGTATGTGTATGTGTATGTTATGTGTATGTGTATGTGTATGTGTATGTATGTGTGATGTAGTATGTGTATGTATGTGTATTGTAGTGTGTATGTGTAGTGTATGTGTATGTGTATATGTGTATGTGTGTGTATGTGTATGATGTGTATGTTTGTATGTGATTATGTGTATGTATGTGTATGTGTATGTGTATGTGTATGTGTGTGTGTATGTATGTGTATGTGTATGTGTGTGTATGTGTATGTGTATGTGTATGTGTATGTATATAGTATGTGTATGATGTAGTGTATGTGTATGTGTATGTGTATGTTGTATGTGTGTACGTGTATCGTGTATGTGTATGTGTAGTGTATGTATGTGTATGTGTATGTGTATGTGTGTGTATGTATGTGTATGTGTATGTGTATGTGTATGTGATGTGTATGTATGATGTATGTTGTGTGTATGTGTGTGTTGATGTGTGTGTATGTGTATGTGTATGTGATATGTGCATGTGTTATATGTATGTGTATGTATGTAGTAGTGTGTAAGTGTATGTGTATGTATGTGTATGTATATGTACATGTAATGTGTGTGTATGTAGTATGTGTATGTTAGTGTGTATGTGTATGTGTATGTGTATGTATGTGATGTGTATGTGTGTGTATGTGTATGTAGTGTGTATGTGTATGTGTATGTGTGTGTGATGTGTGATGTGTATGTTGTATGTGTATGTGTATGTGTAGTGTGTAGTGTGTATGTGTATGTGTATTGTATGTGTATGTGTGTGTATGTATGTGTATGTATGTATGTGTATGTGTATGTATTGTACGTGTACGTGTACGTGTACGTGTACGTGCGTATGCGTATGCGTATGCGTATGCGTATGCGTATGCGTATGCGTATGCGTATGCGTATGCGTATGCGTATGCGTATGCGTATGCGTATGCGTATGCGTATGCGTATGCGTATGAGTATGAGTATGCGTATGCGCATGCCTATGCGTATGCGTATGCGTATGCGTATGTAAGCAATGTCATTGAAAAAGGTGGTAAAAAAGCATAAACTTTAGCTTTCACTCCAAAATTGTCGCTTCGCTGTGAAAACTGTCTACCAAGCGATACCTTTTAATCTAGGCCAATTGTGACATTTGTTGTTATAGCTGAAAGTGAACCTGAGCTCCTCTTTTCGGACGTTAGGACTTTGTCCAATACTTACAATTTCGGCTTCACCTGCTAAACGACTGTTTCTCAATCATTTTTGCCGCTCGACTAGATCTAACCTTCTCCTACGAAAGTTTACTTTCTCTCCTAGAATTTTTATACATTTGGAAGAACTTACTTTTTGTAGGAGTCCGCTCACTATTATCAAATTTTTAAACATAAATATGGTATGGAATACTTACAATGAACGAGCAACTTGGTTTCTCAAATTGTCTATTATTTAAGTTCAGAAAAATGAACAAGAAGATACCTACAGCTTAATTTTTAATTTTTGTTTGTCCTAATTACGCACAGATTGTACCTACTATAAAATCAAATACAGAAGAGTTAATTATGTGCATTAAATAAATAATAATAGTATTCATTTCAAAATGGGAAATGATGGAGGTCAATTTTTCAATTTAGCTTTATACCTAATGACCGATAAAACTCAGTTATTACAATATAGTTTTCAATATCTATTACATTCTAAATCTCTCAACCACTTTCACAATGTTTGCATGACGTATGTGCAATAATCAAATCTAGATAAGCATTAACCTTGTTGAAATAAATTAGAAATGGACATGATCATCATTATCATTATCCCTTTCATATTTGTAATAGGTACATTTGAATATTACTTTACTTATATCTGGATTAAGTGCAGTTATGAATCTCTGTGTGTTAATTTTAAGCACAGCTACGCTAATTGTTAAGTTTGTTGTTTAATTATTAATCATTTTCGCTAATATCTGCGTTATCTTTTAGAACGCTGCATCTATTGCAGATTCAGATGTTAACCCTGAAGCTGATTGCATATGGGTTATGAAACGAAGAAAGTATCGCAAAACAACTCCAGGTATTTTATCATTTTACTTTACTTATACAATAAAACTTTAAAATGCAAGTAGCCTTAATAGTTTACGTAATAATAGCGCTAATGGTACAATTTCATTTTAATTTTAAGGTAACAAAGTACTCTTGCACATTGTTCATAGTATGAATACAATCGCAGCAAATATTGTTAAGTTAGAGAACTTGCACATTAAAGAAATACTAAAAAGAAGATAAAGACTACAAGTATATGAATAACGTTAATGCTAAACTATTGCAATTCGAGATGATTGGTATTAAAACACACGTTATTATTATTATATTATGGCTTACTTTGTTCGATTGGCACAATAAACGCTTTATCTGTAGCGTAATGCAGTTTAATAAAAAAAACTGTATACTTTTGCGTCTGCAGTTAAAATACAACTTTACACACTGATACATGTTGCTATAGTACGTCCCAGAATATCAGAGAATAATAAATCATATTGGCAGCGACAAGTCAGTGGCGTACTTATTAAAGGCGTATACTATAAAGTCTGTAAAATATTTTGAGACTCTTATGTTCGTATAAAATATTAAAAAAGTATATAGTTGTAATTGTAATCATGAACCTATTAATACATACAACAAGAAAAAAAATAAGTGATTTAATATCTAAGTCTCTGCCTAGGTAACCTGCACATTTTTTTTATGTTGGATCGTCGGAAATTCAAGAAAACTTTAGAAAGTACTCACTACACTATTATCTATTGTATGTAAATTAGAAATATAACTCACTTAATGGGTGATGCATTAAGATACAATTACCACATTTCTTATTTCCAAGTACTTTAAAATGTTAGTTATTTTCGAGTTTTGGTTGAAAACGGTGGTGAAAACGGCATCTTGTGATTTTTCTCCAGCAAAACGTTTGAAACTTAGTTTGTTCTAGTTAAATTTCAAGCATTCAAATTATTAATTTCATCTAAAATTTCTATTAAAAAAAATTATGTTTTGTCACTATCGAGTGTACAATCGCAATCTATATTTATTTTAGCTGAAATCGAATACAGATAACCAAGGTTTCTTAGGTACTCATTATAAGTTATTCTGGATTGTTAGTTTAAATAAATAAAAAAAGCGAGTGTAAAAATGGGTTCGTAGCTTAAAATGATAAATATGAATGACATGAAGATCATTTTGACAATTCACCAGAAATCAGTGTATTAGCAAATGAAGTGTCTTTAAATTTAATATCCAACTAACAAATAAATCTTGATCCAACATTAAATGTTACATTATTAAAAAATATTTTTTATTAATCGACGCCTATGGTTACCATTTAATACCGTTTATTTCTTGTATTTGTATGAACGCCGTACAAATATTGTATGCAAAACGAGCAAACAGTGTTCACTGTCCTCGACGAGTTGTCAATTGTTGACAATTAATTATTTACAATTAATAACAATAAATTGTTTACGTACTAGTACAAAATGAAAGAAAAAATTGATGCCTGGTGAAAGCTAATTCAGGACTGCATGAGCATAAGCGTGAGTATAAGTGTGACAGGGTGACGGTGAGTATACGTGTAAATGTGAGTGCGAGTGTAAGCGTGAGTGTAACAGTATATGTCTTAAAATGAATGTGAATATGACTGTAAGTGTGAGTGCGCGAATATGTCCATGTGTGGGTGAGCAGGTACGTGCAAGTGCGCTCGATGTCACCGTGAGAACTTTTATCTAATCCAAACGGCTATAGGGAGTGTGTGGAAGCGCATGCGTATGCGCGTGTGAGCATTCGAGAACATGAGCGTTGGTCTGAGTTAATGTGAGTGTAAATGTGCGCGTGGGTGTACATGTGCGAGTCAGTGCGCCTATGCGTGTGTATGCATGCGCGTGAGCACTACGTGTGGGTTCGTGTGCGTGTCTGTGTGCGTATGCAGTGTGTATATATGTGTGTGTGTGTGTGTGTTTGTAGGTGAGTGCACGTACGCTGATCCGTGTGCGAGTGCGTATACGTGTGGGTGAGCAAGTGCGTGAGCTTAATTCTGAGAGTGTGTGTGTGTGTGTGTGTGTGTGTGTGTGTGTGTGTATCTGTGACTGTGAGTGTGAGTGTGCGTGCGCGTGTGCGTATGTGCATGCGAGTGTGTGTTCCTGTGTGAACGTGTGCCCATATGTTTGCGTGTGTGTTTGTGAGTACGTATGCATGTGCGTGTGATTGCGAGTCAGAGTATGCGTGTGTTTGTACGTATGCATGTGCGTATGCAGGTGGGTGTGCTTATGCGTGCGCGCAGGCGTGTTTGTGTCGCCACTCGCGAGGGTAAGCGTGAGTGAGTGAGTGTAAGTGATAGTATGCGTTAGAGCGCGTCTCCGAATGTGTGTCCGTTAGTGTGCAAGTGTGCGTGTACATATGCGTGACTAATTGAGACTGTGAGTGAGTGTGTGCGTGTCCCTGTACATGTGCGTTTCCTTATGCGTCAGTGCGCGTCTTTGTGCGCATATACGTGTGTGCGTATGCGTGTGCGTGTGCATGTACGTGTACATGTGCATGTATCATCTGCTCATATGTGTGGGTGTACGTGTGCGTGTGCGCGTGCATGGGCGTGTGTATGTGTGTGTGTGTGTATGGGTGTGTACATTCTTCACATACGTGTGCGTGTACGTCTGCTCGTGCACGTTCATGTAGGTGTGCGTGTGCGTGGGTGAGTGTGACTTTGAGTGAGAGCTTGCGCTTGTATGCTTGTGTGCATGTGCGTCTGAGTGCGCGTGAGTATGTGTTTAGGCACATGTGTATTGAGGTGAGGCTTGCGCGTGAGTACTTGTATGTGCATTCGCGAGCGAACTGACCTGCGTCAGTATAAGTGTGCGCGTGTGTGCACGTATGCATGTCCATGTGCGATTGCCTGTTCGTGTACGTGTTAGTGTTTATGCTTGTATGTATGTATATGTGCTTGTAAGTAAGCGTATGCGTGTGCGTGAGTGAGTGTGCGGGTGTATGTTAGTTTTACTTTAATGGTTGTAAAACTATTCTTCTAATTTGTCCACATAATAACGTGATTTGCACAGAAAGATGTGGAATTTGCACATTCAATATATAAGGTGATATGTTATAATTTTGAAAAGATCTTTCTACAGGAAAGTACAGATCTAACTTAGCAAAATTTTATTTCTTTACAATAAAGTAAGATAAGGCCTAACTTCAATGTATACATACGGTAACATCAGGACTCTCCAATAACGTAGAGCTAAACGTGATGGATCATCGACTCAATGTAAGAAAATCAGGTCTGGTTTTATCACAAAGGTAGTGAACGTCTTGTGCTGCGAGATTTAATGACACTCAAAAGCAAAAGGTATCGTTCAACTTAAACTTTATCCGTATTTTAAAAAACGTTTTGCGCCCTCTGTATGATTAAGGATTAAGATAACAGCCATAATACCATGTGGTGCAAGATGCATGCTTCCTTCAATACCAAATTATACCACGCATGATCACTTTTCAACTGTATCAAACTTTCTTAACACACGGGATCAACAATCCCTCAACGCACGGGAAGAATTTAAAAGATATAAATGGGACTAGTTTACGAAACAAAACCATTACAAGTAGCATTTATAATAGAATAAAATGGAAACAGCAAATTGGTTGCATTTAATTCCTACTGCAATTATGCGTCGACTTAAAGGATTGATATAATGTTAATATCGAATATTGAGCAGAAATAATAGACGACGTATTCGTTAAATTTTAAAACCATTAGACTAAAATTCCAGGTTTATAACGACAATGCAAACAATTCGCGAGGATGAATGTACGTAAATTCGTAAATTACAACACACCATTCAAACAAGAAAGGCTGTATATGAATAAATTTCTTTTGAATCAAGTGTTTATCCGTCATTACATGCTATAAGGTACAGTTACGTAACCCCCCCATTTTTATTTGTATTATACATTTTCTAGGTTGACTTCAACTATCCCTACTATTACGAAATAGTTCATCTTGCTTAGTAAATTAGTTTTATTTGACTGATTTACATTTCTTCTATTTATTTATTACCTACTTTGTTTTATTTACTCATTGAAGATTTTTTAACTTTATTAGGTATAATTCTTGTATGAGTATACAGATATCCTTTTTATCCTTTGCATTATGACTTGCTCAAGCTCTTGCTTACACCGTGTGTAATAAATAACTTCACCTACAGTGTTTGGTTTCCTGTTGTTTTTTTGAATATTTATCTTTACAGATATGTAGTTTTAGAAAGTTATACAATCGACATCTTTTCACTTTCCTTAAATAGACATATTACATCATTTGACAACGTTCGACAAAGTTTCGCCAATATGGGCCATGATGTCTGTATGTTTGTGCCTGTGCCTATGCCTGAGTCTGTGTCTGTGTCTGTGTCTATGTCTGTGTCTATGTCTGTGTCTGTCTGTGCCTATGTCTGTGTTTGTGTCTGTGTCTGTGTCTGAGTCTGTGTCTGTGACTGTGTCTGTGTCTGTGTCTGTGTCTGTGTCTGTGTCTGTGTCTGTGTCTGTGTCTGTGTCTGTCTGTGCCTGTGTCTGTGTCTGTGTCTGTGTATGTGTCTATGTCTATGTCTGTGTCTGTGCCTGCGGCTGTGGTTGTGCATGTGCATGTGCCAGTGCATGTGCCTATGGTTGTGCCTATGCCTGTGTCTGTGTCTGTGCCTGTGTCTGTGTCTGTGCCTGTGCCCGTGTTGTGCATGTGTCTGTGCCTGTGCCAGTGCCTGTGTCTACACCTGTGCATGTCTCTGCGTCTGTGCTTGTGCCGGTGCCTGTGACTGTCCCTGTGCTGTTCCTGTTCCTGTGCCTGTGTCTGTTCCTGTGCCTGTTCCCGTGTCCGTACCCGAGCCTGTGTCCGTGCCTGTGCGTGTGTCTGTGCCTGTATCTGTGCCTGTGTCTATGCCTGTGCCTGTTCCTGCCTGGGCCAGTGCCTGAGTCTGTGCCTGTGCGTGTGCCTGTGCCTGTACATGTGCCTGTGCCTGTCTGTACCTGTACCTGTGCTTATGTCTTTGACTGTGTATGTGCCTGTACCTGTGCCTGTGCATGTTCCTGCGCCTATACCTGTACATGTGACTGTGCCCGTGTCGGTGTCTGTGCTTTTACCTGAGGCTGTGTCTGTGCCAGTGTCTGTGTCTGTGATGTGCTAGAGTGTATGTTTGTGTGCATGTGTGAGTGTGTGCATGTATGTACGCATGTGCTTTTGCATGTGCATGTGGGTGTACGTGTGTGTGTACGTGTGTGTGCGTATGGTTATGCGTGTGCATGTGCGTGTGCGTAATCATGTAACGTGTGCGTGTGCGTATGCGTGTGCGTGTGCGTGTGGGTGTGCGTGTGAGTGTGCGTGTGCATGTGGGTGTACGTGTGTGTGCACGTGTGCGTGCGGGTGTGCGTGTGTGTGTGCGTATGGTTGTGCGTGTGCGTGTGCGTATGCATGTAACGTGTGCGTGTGCGCATGCGTGTACGTGTGCGTGTGGTGTGGGTGTGCGTGTGAGTGTGCGTGTGCGTGTGCGTGTGCGTGTGCGTGTGCGTGTGCGTGTGCGTGTGCGTGTGCGTGTGCGTGTGCGTGTGCGTGTGCTGTGTGTGTGGTATTATCCACGATAACTTCAAAACGTTCAATTTTACGTATCTGCATTTCGTATATAAACCTGGCTTCATTTCTCCTGGAGCTGTTTAGATTTAAGGAGGAATCCAGCAAGGGACAGTTGGGGTTATTATGGTTAGTGTTTTGTTTTTATAGTATTTTATAAACAGCTGCATGTTTTTGTGTTTATGTTAATTCAAATCTAAACGTTTTGATAACACTTACAATTATCGCCCTCAATAGTAATAAATAAATCTTTTTGAAGCGTTTAATGCGTTGAAGCATTTTTATAAAATATGAAATTGAAATCGTAAACATAGGCCTGCTATTAATATAACAGATTGGTAAACGTAAAAGGCCAACTATGGAATTTGATTTAAGTAAGAAACGACTAAATCCTTAACAAATTAGATCTTATTGAACTACCTTGAAAATGACAAGTGAGAACACCCAGGCCGAAGGCTACCTATAAAATATGTCATAAATAAAGAGCAAATTTAACAAAATTTAATAAAATTATGATGTACTTGTAAAGTTGTGAAAATTCATAAAAGCATTCACAAGTAGAAGCTTGACATTAATTAAAACCCCAGTCATATCTAACAAAAACAGATTTGTTAATAAATGTAAATGATATTTTAATATATTAATAAACCTTTACTACGTTTATGTTATCCAATTATATTATCATATATCACTTATACTTTTAATTATTGTATAGACAATAGTGTGTATCCTAAGCTCCGGAAAACAGCCTTTGTACATCCACTACGGAAAATTTCACATTTTACCGAATATGTACATTTCAGGCCTGTTAGTATTTTACCATCTTTCACAGTCACATTAAACGATGTAATGCCTTGTACACAATCTGGATTTCATTCTGAATATAGTTGCACTACATTGCTACAGTTTTAATAACTGATAAATTATGCTCAACAGTAGACAGTAACTAGATTCACTTATTAATGCTACTGGATTATAGCAAAGCGTTCAACACATTAAATAATGGCATTTTACTTTCAATATTGGAGTGTATTGGGTTTAGTACAATTGCTGTTACTTTGGTTTCTGTTTCTACCTTTAAGATATCAAATAGTGCCATTAGATAATATACAATCACAAGGATCTGTTCTTGGGTCTCTTTTATTCATTATATACACTCTTAATTTTACAAAAGTATTATCAAATGTTTGCTGATGATACTCAAATTTTTTGTACGTCTGAAAAAAGCTGAATAACAGACGTAAACACGTTCGTAAATCAGGATTTAGAATCTTGGTAAATACAAGTGTTAATCACTCACTGCAGTTTAATCCAAACAAATCTCTTTTAATGATCTTTAGTACCAAAAAAATCGTGAAATTGCATCGATGCATATAAAAATTAAAATTAATAATATATTACTAAGATGTGTTGAAATGTCGCGAAACTTAAGGCTTAACTTATACAAAAACATGAGGCTTAAACAACTCATAAACGACTGCATTAGGAAGGCATATGGTAAACTAAAAGCAATTTATGGCGCTAGTCATCATAAAACAAAGATTATGTTCAGCAATTCTCTAATACTATCACATTTTAATTATTGGGATAGCATGTATGGGACTTGCATTGACAGTATTGATATCAAACGTATTCGAAAGTTCAAAACTCATGTTTACATCTAATTGCAGGTTGGTTATGTATGCGCAACAGACGTTTGGTCCATGCTGCGTGCCTATTCCACAAAATAATTGTAACGGAATCTCCACCTTGCTTTACAATAGTACAAGATTTATAACAGATGTGCACAATCTAAACATACACCATCGCGGATTATTAACAATTCTTATGTACGAAACAACATTTCTCCGAGATCTTTTTCATATAATGTCGCTAAGGTGTACAATTCCTTTCCAACTCATTTAGATCAAAGTTAATACCTACAAATGCATTTAAAAAATGTTTTCTACAGTACATGTTCAGTAAATTAAGAGGGTAGACAATTAAAATTATTTGCGATATAATTTAAGGATTTTTTCTCATAGCGTTCGTTTATATTACTATTCGAGTATACTTGGTGATCACTGTATAAGTAATTATAAACTATCAAGGTTAAGTGGTAGCGTAGGAAGATATTATGTAGCCTACTGAAATTTACCTCGGGATTCGGCTGTTGATTTTTTTTTCAAAGTTTAATAAAGACTATTACTAATATTATTATTATTATTTTGTATTTTCTCACTCGTGGTGAACTTCATACGAGATGGGTCTTAACCAAGTCTTCGTATGGATTTGTGTAGCATAATGTTATTGTTGAATAAATCTTCTAACCAGCTACAGTGGAAATGGGCGTGTTCGATATAAGGAGTAAAATGATTGAAAAGTAATTTCAAACACCTTACACTTACCATAAATATACAACTCACAAAGCTCAGTCCGGGAAAAATGGCTCTAGGCGCCACTACAATCTTAAATTTTATGAATATAAATAGTTTTAGGCGGGGTGGTAAATTAATCCTATCTGACTGTAGAAGACAGGATTGCAGCCTACTCGGTATTTCTAACTGTTATAAAACTTTGAATTAAATAAATATTCCCAATTTAGAAAATTCTGAACAAAATAAACGAAATCGGTTTAACAATGAATTGTTATCTCAACAAAATGTTCGTTGATTGCTGAATAATTCAAACATAGAGCGGTTAGTGCTTGTATCATCAATAAAATCGTTATATTTTATTAATACTTTATCTTTAAAATCGTATTTAGACTTTCATTAATTGGTTTGAACTTCAATACTTCAAAACTGTAATTTATGTTGAAAAAAAAAAATAATCAAAATAATAATAAGTACATTGTTAGTAGTGTTCTGCATTAATGTCTCAAAACTAAAATGAAATTTTGTGATCGGTCTAATTCATTGCGTAATTTCCAATCGATCCTTCAAAAATATGCAAAAACTAATTTCACTTATCAAAAGGTGTAACCAGTTAGGCAAACAATTGACACAAATAAACGACAAAATAAATTAAACAGTGGATATGTTCTTTCTTCAATAAAATTTAAATCTAATTCTTACTTATTACATTAATTAATCCTTTTTCGGTTTGGTAGTTGTAGCCCATATGATCTGCGTTCGGTAATCCTTTTCAAATTCTTAGATGTACTACGCATAAAACACAAGAGGTAGACGTATTTACCCTACGCACTCGGCTGTAGTACTCACTAACGCAGTGTATATGGTTTGTTCACTCGCATACTGGGTATAGGAGCTCTTTAGCCTAACATCACATCACCTTATGCTGTAATGTTTGCCCTTCAATACGTTCACCACAATGAAAAATGGTTATTTCCGCACAATTTAGCGAACTCTCTTACATTCTATCAACTTCATTCTTGAACATGCATTACATTTTCCTATTACACCATATTACAAACATTTCTACAAACAAAAATATGCATCCATATTCCTTAATGCACGTTAATAAAATATCAATAAATCATAAACTCACTCACTCATACGTCTACAACCATTTCTTTTCCAAATTCCTTCATACCCAGTAGCTTTACTAGTGCCTTATCAATCAAAAGTTACTCAAAACATTACTTCTCCACCAAATTTAACGCTTCAACACGAAAATCTTTCTACAGCATTCAAATATTCCTTCACACGATAACCACTGCCTCACTAAATTCCAGTGGCACATCAATTACACCAACTTACATTACGCATACACAACAAAAAATTCTTTTCGTGCCAACTCACTTCAGCTACATTTAAAACACGCTACATACGTTATCAAAATACTACACATACACGATGCATCAAAATAACCATACAAAGGTTAGTGTCGTTTGGTATGGTTATATCCATTAACTGTATTCTGTATGTGAATTCATTAATGAGCGTAATGTCTGGTCTCTTATGTATGATTGTATTGTCAGTGAGTAGTGTTGTGTTCGAGTATAATCTGTATTCGTTGTTTTCTAGAACGTTTGTTGGTACGTATTTGTAGTATGGTGTGCATGTTTGTATCAGGTGTTTCAGTGCAAGTTCCTAGTGTACAATTTTTGCTGCTGTTCGTGTCTGTGGATATTGTTTACCAGGTAAACACTGGTTATAAAAAACTATCATTGATCATGTCAACGATAAATATACCCAGTTGGTGTGATTTGAAATATTTGTTATAACCGGAAATAAAGGAAGTTTTACACTACTTAAGGTTTATTTATTGCGTTACAAAAAAAAAACAGTGTTAACTTACTTGTACAATAGTCCTCTACACTTTTTCTTATTACCCTCTAAAGAACGGTTATAAAGAAAATTGCCGATAATTGAACTAGATTGAAGAAACGACATCAATTTTCCTATGTAGTCCTAAAAGCAGAGTTATGGCTTTTGTGACTGTGTTATCGTTAAAAAAGGTGCCTTGACTTTTTCTCATAATTTGGCAGTTTTCGATATTCTTACAAGAAGCGCTTCCGAGACTCCCTTTGAAATAGCCTTTCAGGGCTTATTTATTGTCCTACGAAAAACTCTAATTTAAAAATATGTCACAAAAGGCACGTACAGTACTCTGCACAACTGTCATTCTTAGTATTTTTGAAAAACTCTTGCCGAAATATGTCGAAAATTAACTTATTTTTAAAAGAGGTATCCACATCGTTTGCTCTTGGAGTACTTATTTTAAGGTTTATTGCTTTGTGAACGTTTTATATGGGAAACTGTCTGGAATTGAATTATATTAAAAATTATTTTATTACGATCGGATCAAAGTTGATACCTTTCAATATAATTCCAGAAGTTGCTCTTGATACCCCTGCGAAATTATTGAAGACCTACTTATAGCCCTACAAAATATTTTATTGAAGAAACGTATCTAAAGTTGAATAGCCTTTAAAACAGGTCTGACCACTTAAGATTGACATTACTTCCAGAAGGTACTTTAAAGGTCCACTCAAGGCTTCTTATTTAGGAATTATTTATTGCTCGGCGAAAGCTTTTTGTTACATATTTCACTTTCAAGTATATCTTTAGAGCTTGAAATAAAATAGACTATTACGAGAACAATACAGAGTTACCTTTAACAACGCTTTGTGCAATTCTTGCCTTAAAGATGAGTTTTTCATTTATTCCCAGAAATACTTAAAACTTTAGAGCGGTCGACGTATACAGCAATCGCTTAGCGCTCCTAGTAGCACGGGGAACTATTTGCTGGCTTGCAAGGTATTGAGGTCCTATCTTGTATAGAATTACATAGAGCACGCCTGAGGTGGCCGGAAAGGTGGCTGTGTTTGTAGCAAGTAAGCTACCTTATGGCAATACTCCTCTGTCGGTACGAGTGGCAACAGGGTTAAAAGAGACAGGTCCGTTTTTGACTACTGCATGAATACGGAAATGGTGTACAGAGAACATAAGCATTTATAACGGATTTCTATTCTTGCAAGGCGATTGTGATTAGCAGTCTTTAACCAAGTACAATCTAGCAAGCATAACGGAACAGCTAGCGGGGTAATTAAAACACTTGGATGCGTAGTGAGAACATTTAATGCTTGCACTAAATTGTCATAAATTTTGGTAAGCTTAAGCCCTTTTAATAGTAGTACAGCACAAGAACCTTTTAAAATAAAAGTCTAAACGGGAAATAATGAAAAAGGAAAGCTAAAAGAGCATACACACAAAGAAACATATGTAGTTAGATACCGGACTTCGTACAACCTGTGTTAGTCCAGACGTACCATATAGGGTATCAATTGTAACTCTTCGATAAACCAGGTCAGAACATTCCATTCTAGCATGTGATAATATTATGTAAACGCTAATAGTATTATGGATTGTGTTGTGCACTGCCTTCTGCATTGTCGATACAACTTCTAGAACTAAAAGTGGGTGTCAATTAATGAGAGCGATACATTGTTTAACGATCATATTCTACAAATCACTCTTAGGCTACTTACTATCTTGAAATATATATGTAAATTAGGGTTAATAGTTGTGTGCAGTTGTAATTACATAACTTGGATTTTTTGGCCGATTTACTCCACCAAACAAACAAGCTGTTACGTTAACGTTAGGCGGCCATTAACTTTTTGTGGTTAATTACTTACTGCGTACGCTGACGTTTTTTCACGCAGTACCATTGTAAGTCATACCGGTTGTGTTTGTGTAATTGAATATATGTGGTACTTCGAAATATTCGAGCGGAATATTGTAATTTTGTTTTATTCATACTTTACTTTTAAGAATTGTTTTATACGGTCGATGGGAGCATTCAGTGAATAAATGATCATGTAACTTGTCTGGGTTAGAGTCATTTAAGGTCAATTTGTGCAATGAATAGCGCCTTACCTAATATATTCTTTGTAGATGTGATTGTTGGTTAATATTGTAAAACAACGGCAAATTCCGAATTTTGAATAGAACTTTAGCTTGTTAGCTGTGAAAAATGTTCCCGTTCAGGTAATCTTGAAAGATCTTTCAACGGACCGATAGGTTAAATCGAATATTCAGTAAAGTTAATCTTGTCTGTCGTGAACATTATTTAGGTGTGTCAACTTGCCTTCGTCCGATCTTATTTATAATTTGTGATATTTAATTAGTGATATATTTATACAAAAGTAGGGTATTCTCTAGTGAGAATTCATATTTGTTGGAAATCAGGTAGTAATATTAATATTAGGTCTATGGGATAATTATACATATTTTATGTAATCAGTTTGGGGAAAATTAATTCATGCTAACATACTAATAATTCGTCTGTGATAGGGGGTGTGTGGGACTGATACATCCTACATATATTTATGTCCAAGTGATTGGTTTCTCATTGTTGCTTGGGGAAATTAAATAAATCTAGGTTGTTCTGAGAACTAGCGTGTATTATTAATAATTTCCTTTGTTTGTGCTTCTCCCTGGTTCCAGCTTTGCAGGACCTTTCTCCGGAAATAATAACTTCCCTTTTCTTTGCTTTCTTCACTTCAAAGCTGATTGCGCTCAAACCTTACTCTCCTCATCGCTTTTACTACCAATATTTCTTAGAGTTTCTCTAGCAAACCTAATCATGTATCTACGTTTAATCACCACTCCAAAACCACTCACGCCAGTAAAGTGCTCTGTAGTTATTTGACAGTTAGGCTGAGCCCTTACCCGCGCTCACCAACCTCCTTCTTGTTTTTTGTGTTACGTGGTAGGTTAGACACGTGGAGAAATAAATATAGAAACGTTTATTAAAGTTTTCTGTAAATTTCATCTGTACAATGAAGTAATTAATAGTAAATATAGTGAAACTCGATGGGAGCAATTCCATATAGTATACACCATCTATACGATTTTCACTGGTTCAAACCGACTGTAGTGTAGTGTTATCTAATTGGTTGACTCAGCCTTGAAGACTATATAAACGTTTGATCAAACAAAAATCGTGTAACTATTGATAGCGATGACTATAACGTAAAAGTCTTAAATCAATTAACGGCTTTAATATTGATGCGTATCGAAGAAATTCATAGGATTATTTCTCACCACATTAGACAACAGTCAGTTTTTCATTTAATTTTGACTCCGAAATTTAAAGGCGATAAATGTAGAGTAAATTGGTTGATAACTGGAGTGTCCGGGTTCTAGTATATGCTGATGATACAGTTCTTCTAACCAAACATTCGAGAAAGCTGCGATAATACCGATGAAGCTTAACAAAGTTTATGAGGGTTTGGATCTAAAGGTAAACATGGGCAAAGCAAAAGTTTTTTATCGTGATTATGAATGAAGTGGTAGCGTGTTTACCATGTACTTTTATTTTTTTAATAATTGTGCTCTTGAACAGGTGAGGTTTGTCCTAGCGTGCTAAAGCAGTCATGAACACTTAGGGGGATATGAAGATGTGGGGATATTGAACTTCCAACAGATGCCTATGAACACCTACCTTAAATATTTTCATCTCATAAGTGAGAGGAAAACAGCAACTACGAAGATCATCCCATAGTTTAGAAACCGTGTAGAAAAATGTGGTTTACGTCTATTTGGTACAAGTTGAGATTTGTACTGCATATCGATGAAGTGAATGAGAGAACCGAATATGCCTAACTGAGGTGGCACCAGATGGTCTCAAAAATTTAATTCAGCAACGCAATGGCCATTGTAATACCGATATCTGGTGGTCACTAAAGAGTTTTTTAGTTTCAAGTGAAGACAGAAGTTATTGATTGATGGCTTTTCTATGATTTTAGACAAAATGGAAGTGATGTCATGTTGAGAGAAATTCCCATGAAGACATAGTGATCGAATAGAGTTTAGCTATTACTGGTGCTTGTTCGGGGGAGCATTTCTTTAAGACAATAGCTGGGATATCGTCTGGGTCGGTCGCCTTTGTTGAGATCGAGACCACTAGTGAACTTGTACGGAAAATGGATTGGTCTCATAGTGTATTAGGAAGAGGTGATTAGGGGCACATCTTTTTCAAAATCATTAACACACGAGATTGATGCAAATAAATCCACAAAGAAATGGTTTTGTCTACAGAATCAGCAACTACAGATCTGCAAAATATGTAATGGGGCGAAGTAAAGAAGTACCAAAGTTTTTACTGATGGTTTTAGCTAACCAAAATTTACGACTGCCTAAACGAGATGTAGCTACTTCATTGCATTTTTGTTATTCAAACAACTTCTTAGCCTTAGTGATAACACTATTACAGGTAGCACCAACCCGTTCTACATGACTCTCGACCGTTTTATTAGACTTCCATTTAGTATAAAGGTTATTTAACATATTGCATCAGTATAAGCTTTCTTAAACTTGCAAGGAAAAATGACCTCACTATTCTGTTTCTTGGGAACTCCATGTCCATGCGGGAGCAATGACCTAAAGTAAGGGCGACTTGAAACAATATTTACGCCATAGAAAGGTTGCATAGAAATCCTGTAAATCACTTCATTTAGTTGACTTAAAGCACCACAAGGTTTCATCGGCGTTGTGAACAACAAAGGAATTAGGGACAGTAGAAGTTATTACTATTTGACAATGGTCAGATAAACCTAGTGGTGAAAGAATTGAAGTTTGTAAACCAACGGGTTTGACGTAAGAAAGATATCTGGAGGATGTGGCGTATGGCTAGGCTTATTAGAGATTCTTGTGGATTCAGAAATCATTTCTGCGAGATCACGTGAATAGCAAATGTTTCAGCACAATTACCAGCAGGATTAGTAGTAGATGAGTATTGGAGCCAATTAGAACTATGAACATTGAAATCTACCAAAAATTGAGATATCGCAAGATGGAAACAGATACAGAAAGTAGTCAACTCTCAAAGTAAGGCAATCGGAGAAGTCTTGAAACTTACTGTCATTAGGAGACCTATAAATGCAGCAGTAGACTTTCACAAATTTAGGGCCAAAATGTTTAAACCAGATCACGTCGAATTTTTATTCTCCAGAGACGAACTCCTGCGGCAAGCGATGTTGTCGATAGGCTACACAGCCATCTCCTCTTTAAGTCTTGACTTTCAATCCGATAGGAACACAGTGAAAGCGAGAGGAAGAGTAGGATGAGGGTAGACTAAGGATAAGTTAAAGGGTGACCGGGAGCCCTTATGTAGCTCAGAAAATCGGAAACTCAATATTATAGATGCCAAGGTAAGGGTGGTGGTATCTCCCTGACTAGCATGGGATACACATGCGTCTCACCTTAAAATCATGGAATTGAGCTTGGTGTCAAAATTCAGGAAGGAGATGATTAGCGGTATATAGGTTATAATAAAAAATGAGGGTATGAGCTTAGCTGAGAATGAGTGATACACAATATCATATTTGTGCGTCAGTACTGTATGGAAATAAGGCTTAGGTATTCCAGAAAAAAAAACACGAGCAGGACATGTTGTAAACATGAGAATTTTGTGCAACGTATTCGATAGAACGAGAACAGATAAAGTGATAAATGAGTATATAATGACCCACAATCGCTTAGATCGATCTGTATAAAAATAGTGCACTTTTATTTGTTTGGTCAATGAACGAGGAATAGTTTAAGAAGTAGATGTATGTAGATGAGTTAAGGGTAAGGCTAGACGTGGCAGACCTCGAAAGAGATGGTTGAATTCTCCGAGAAGCGCAATTAATAAAGAAAAATGAGGAGTCAGAAATCAGTTCATATACCATGCGGAATCAATAGGTATACAAAGGTAGGAGTATATGAAAAAAAAACAGTAATATGGAGTCCTTCTGCTCGATTTTGGTGTTAATTAAGATCCAATAGTCTTAATCAAGACTGTTATTGCGCAATTAGCCTGTATTTTTTTATATAGAAACCATAGTAGGCTGTGACATTTTTTAATGACTTTTTTTGTGCTTTTCAAAAATATATAACACTTCTATGCTATTTTAATAATTAATTGATTTTTTAAGTTTTCCTTATATACGTTTTATATTAAGAATATACAGTAGGCATAGGAGGTTGAAATTTATTCAAGTAAAAACAAAGTGACCTTGAAATTTAGTTATTAACATGCCTAATTATACAAATTCAGAAAAATTTTGCATGTTAGTGTTTTATATTATCCGAAGGTGATAAGAATGTAGCATCGGAATTTTATTTACAAAATATAAGGTAGCAGCCAAATAAAAATATTTTTGAACGGTATTGTTAATAGAACTTAAAATTTTTGGTAGCTCAAAACAATACCTTAATTAATTTTAGGTTTACAAAAAAATTTAATTGAATCCCGTTCTTTTAAAAATCCCAGGACAAAAACTTACTTTAAACGAAATTCTGAAGAAAATTCAATGGTCGTCATAGGACACGCCGAAGCAGAGCCAACAGCTTCATCCAGACAAATGGTTAATCTAGACGTGTCTCGAAGCAAAGCCCTTCGAGTTTTAAAGAAACACAAATACAATCACTATAGATTTCGGAAAGAACATTTTTTGGCTATAAGCCGGCGTACTGAGTTTTGCAACTGATAAATAAGTCAGTGCCAAAATATACCTAATTTTTCAAACATTGTCAGATGAGGCGCATATGAGCAGTGATGGTATTTTCAATAATTAAAATTTACCTTACTGGGCAGATACTAACGCTCATATCAGTGTTGGCCGCAGGAGTCAAGAGAAATTTGGAATAAATATGTGGTGCTGAATTAAAATGGACGTTTTGACTATCACATGTATGAAGGAACATTAAACTCAATGAAATATCTCGATATTCTACGAATTCATTTGGAGGGATTTCTAGAGGGTCTTCCTTTAGCACAATATTGCAATGTCATATTTCAGCAAGACGGTGCTCCCGCACATAATTCCCGTGTAGTTAGTGACTACTTAAATTTACGTTTTCATGATAGCTTGATGGGAATTACATCACCAATTTTGTGGCCTGCTCGTTCACCCGATCTTTCGCCTCTAGATTCCTTTTTATGGGTTTTTTTGTAAAACATTATATACAAAAGAACTAATAATACTGTGAATGAGTTAAAAGAAAGTGTTCGTGTGGCTTTTACACAATTAACACCATTATCTATATATAACTAATTACAAATTTTTAAGAGTAATCCCATATCTGTGTAATACTAATGGTAAAATAAAATATTAGACATTATGTAACAACCCATTTTGAGTTGTATTAAAATATACCATAATTTACGTTCTTCGTTCATTTAGTTGTAAAATATAAGAAAAAAGGTTTTTAATTATTAACGAATTGTAAGTATGTGGTAGGCAACTTAATTTGCATTTTGGTGTAACTTAAGTGCATATCGTCTTAGAAGTTTATATTCCATATCTTTGACTTTATTTTTTTGCGCACATTTTTTCGTGCACTGCTCATCATCTGACATCCTAAGCGTCCTTTTCTCCATTTTCTTGATGTATTCTGTGTACATAGGACACCATTTTTGGGTTTTTACCTAAATTTTGTAAAAAGTGCCATTGATTTAATGGTAAGGTACATTTAATTCATATTATATTAAAATTTAATACATTTGCTTTTTGCAGGCACTTTTCCTTTTACACTTTTACAACTTTTACTTTTGGCATTTTTGATGCTTATGATTGCAAGTTTGCCTTTAATTCAGATCTAAATTTAGATCACACCTTTTTTATTTGAACTTTCGAGAGAATGCAATAGATATTGGATTATTCAAAATTCATGAAGATAAATTTATAAGTAAAATTCAACTTTGGTATGGTTTAAAACGTACAGCATTGTTATTACGAGATATTGCACAATATTGGTGCAAAGATTACATCACCTTTGGTTTACATTTCCGTATTTGTTTAGATACCAGATGTTATTAATAAGTTGTGTGCAAAAGTTTCGAACAGGTCCGAGATAATTTTTATTATTGTTACATTGCAGTTACTATATTTATGTTAAGTGGAAATAACCAAGCAGAAATTTATGGTAATTAAGCAAATCAAAATATTGAACCGGCCTACTTTAATTTACCGACTGGGACAACGGCATTATCTTATGGTGGTTTCTATCTCTGGTTATTTTAACGATTTGTTTTGAGAACATTTACAACCTATTTAATTATTATTTATTTACTAAACCACATATTATAATTATCCCTTGCATGTATTTAAAGTACAATTACTAACGGGTGAACATTATTATGAAGCAGCATCAGAGTATTAGATGTTTTTATTAGTTAATAAGCTATAATCGCTCAAGATGAAGCGGATGAAGAAAATGGTTATTATTTCACCTGATACTCGACCTTAATGTTTTTTTGCAGCTGCAAAAATATTTGTAAGTACGTTAATGAGTGAGTAATTGTCACTTTCCAAATTATAGTAATGGGAGTTGTATAAGTGTTTAATAATAATTACATTCCGTACAAATACTTTATCGATATGTAAATTTTACAATCTCAAGGCTCAAACCGTTTAAAGTAACTTTTGTAACTTGCATGTTTTATGGTGTTTAATTATAACCTTGTATTATTTTTTTTAATAGGATTATTATCATCTTCACGAACTGTACATATCTGTTTATGCTAGAGCTTATTTATTTATATATATTGGATATATTGCATTCTACAAACAATATATCATACGGTGAAACTCATTTCTAAAATGCATATTGTACATAATGACATTATGCGTCCCATTAATTCAGCGTACGTTATACCTTTTAAATTAAAGTATACAGTGGTACATTCTAACAGTCTTTTTTAAATATTTATTAAAAACCCAGCACGTGTTTTTAAAATGGCCATACGCCGTCGCATGAGTTTCTCTCCATTAAAAAAATACCGGGGTTGACCATACATCATAAAATGATAATACAAGCTCAGTTCAAAAATTATCCGCTACAAAGCATGAATCATCCTTCTTTAAAATACCCTGACCGCAATTAACTTTAAATTAAAAACATACAGTAGTACATTCTAGCTGCCTATTAATATAAAAAAAATGGTCTTATTCTGTAAATGTTAAAAGAGACAGTGAAAGGTGAATGCGAGTTTTCTACATTCTAAAAATGGATAATAATGGAAAACCCGTATCGACTATAACTTGGTAGGGATGACGTCAGAGTTTCAATGATTTAAATAGTGGGTTCAGACACGGTAAAATTCAGATGCTCTCAAACTGTAGAAGTCTTCCTTACTACCATGCACGCTATTGAGGCTGAAAGCTTGGTTTCAGTTCCACAATTTCCTTGGGGTGTATATGTCTTTTTTTATACCTCGCAAGCTGTTGAGACTGACAGTTTGCCCCAAGTGCCATCATCATCATCATTATCTTCTCAGAGAGGACCAGACGCAATCTCTGTATTTGTTAATACAAGTTACGAGTTCGGGGTAATTCCCTAACATTTTACGTATGTATGTATGTATGTTTAAGGTCTTATAGTATTATTATAGATTAGGATATGTATGTGTGTGCGTGTGTGCGTGTGTGTGTGTGTGTGTGTGTAAATAATTTTAAGTCCCGTATTAAAAAAGCTCTTATATGAATATTTTACAGGTCTTACAAGCGGTTAATTAGTAAAGTTTACAGAAAACATTTTATTACCTATACATCGCAAACAAATCCTGATTAAGAAAGATAAGAAATATACTGCTAAGTGACTCCACCTCTATTACAGAGAACACTCGCTGTTCCTTACACCTGTAGATGATGACTCAGCAACAAGCCCTAATTACTCCCTGAAATATTCTGTTAGGTAGCACCACCCTTATTACAGAAAATACTCATTAGTCCATACTCGCTAGATGGCGCCACAAACAAACTCTGATTAACCCTGAAATATACCACTAGGTGGCACCACCTTTATTACAGAGAACACTCATTAGTCCACACCCCGCTAGATGGCTCCACAAACAAGCTCTGTCTTACAAGTTAGCATTAGAGTCCCGTACTATCTCCCCATCAAGGGCCTAACGCAAGACCTTGTCTTATGAGGTAGTAGTAGGGGTCCATACTATTCCCAATCAGGGGGCGCAGGCCTACACTTGTCTTATAAGGTATCATTAGGGTCCTTATTCAAATTTCAAATTTCCAGCGCAGGCCCAGGCCGAGAGCTAGTTCCTACACCTGTCTTATAAGATAGCGCGAAGTAGCTAACGTCTAAGAGCTATT
Organism: Vesta saturnalis; assembly: GCA_036346205.1. NCBI lineage: Eukaryota > Metazoa > Arthropoda > Insecta > Coleoptera > Lampyridae > Vesta > Vesta saturnalis. The sequence continues at coordinate 388,725 of JARFJB010002068.1, forward strand.
TCCTACACTTGTCTAACAAGAACCTCCATTAAAACAATTTCGCAGTGCGGCACCAGGTCCAAGAGCTAGTCCCCACACCTGTCATACAAGAACCTCCTTTAATACATTTTCAAACCCCTGCGCAAATACAATCCCTAGGCCTCTTTCTCAAGCTAAAACCTGTTTCTCAAGGTAAACAACTTTCTCAAGGTCAAACCAAGGTCAGCCACGTGGTAATCCGTGGGAAATCCCCAAGGTCATATGACGTCACAAAAAGTGAAAGTGATGCCCGTCTTCTACTAAAAGACACAGACAGGCACGGACACGGACACGGGCACAGATATGGGCTCGGACATAGGCAAAGACACATGCACGTACACAAGCACAGACACGTGCCCATTTGTTTAATAATCATTTTTATACGTTGATCCTTTATTTTGTGATTTAAAAACTGGCTTTAAAATGGATTGAGATAAGGTATCTTCAACTTTTGGTGGGTTACTATATCAATTAATCTTTACCAAATTCTCATCTTGTAATAATAGTATCTAACAAAAAGTCTTACTGTTTTGTTAATTTCTACTCTGAAGTTTAATGTTGAATGGAAACGGTTACAAACGTTGCTCTATTTTTCACTTTTTTTGAAGTTATAATAGTATCATCAATATACCTAAAATAAAAAGACGCGGAAAAACTTCACTAAATTTGAAGACGTAGCTGATATCGACATCCTAACATTTGGTTATTGTAACCTTCCCTAAATTTAGAATGCGTTGAATATAAACAGAAGTTTAGACCTTCGATAAATTGATTTTTCATTAATCTTTAATGTTTTTTTCTCATTTTTCTTTTAAAATTATAAATACATAGTGGGTTTTCTGCTGGAATAGCATTAAAGGTTTGAACGCAAATCGTTTTTTTTTTAATGGAATATGGTTACTTGGAAATGAGACACTCCGTTGATCATGGCCAGATGCCAGAGTAAACAGCGAAAATAAAGTTAAACCAGAAGGACACAAGTAAAATAAATTATAGTGATAAGAAATAATAAAGCTATGCAACCCTAACCATTGGTTAAGGCTTTGGTTATACATGCAGACATCGTAAGGATTTTATTCCTGAAGCATCACTAATTTTCGCTTTAAAAACCACGGATGCCGGTTGCCATGGAGTTGTCATGGAGAAATGTACAAAGAAAAGTCATTTATAAGATTTAGGTATTTCTTGCAAAACCAATTTAGAAAAACCATCACTTATTATTAAGGATAATGCAAGCTACTATAGCAGTTTAATAGATCAAATACCAAACCAGTCTCAAATTGTTTGTTAATACAAATACAATAATCACAATGTTGGCACACCAACTAATTTTGGATTTCTTGCAAACAACGCACACACGCAAGCGTACGCATCACGATCGCACATTATATGTATATATATATATATATATATATATATATATATATATATATATATATATAAATTTTAACTCAAAGGACCAGGGCTCAGACCCTGACACAAGTCCTCTCTTACAAAGCTAGGGCCTCCTTATTAGAATACAATTTTGTATGACGGGCGAAGGCCTACAGCTCTAAGATTAAGTTAGAACCCGCATACAATTGCACCAAGGGGGCTACGATAGGGGCTAAGCTCTACACTTGTCTTATAAGGTTAGGGTTCCCTTACCATCTCCAGCCAGGGGGCGAAGGCCCTAAAACAAGTTGCAAAGCCCTACACGTGTCTTACAAGAACCTCCTTATTAGAAATACAACGTGTAAATAAATTTCTCGTATAGGTAAAAGATCATCCGAACATACCCAATAGCATACGACCATTTTAAAACAATAGGATCGATAATTTTAATAATAATATCTTATTAGGGTAATTATGCAATTTCCAACATTGCATGCGTGTGTGTTTGCCTAACCTCCAGGGGTACTCCTCTTAATACAACCAAAAGGAACTTAATTAGGGTTAAAGCTGTCCATCAAAAATAACCCTAAGACCAACTCCAGGTCCAAGACCAATCCCAAGTCCGAGACCAAACCAAAGACCTGCATATGCCCCTCACGTGAGCAAGTACAAGAATTCCTATCAAAAAGATTCTAATTAGGGTTGAAAATTCCATCAAGGGCTGACCCTCGAAAAGAAACCATAGGGGTGAAAATACCAGCTCACACGTGGGCGGCCATAAAAAAAGGGGTGAAAAAACACGTCCTTCACGAGGACTAGTAAAAAATAATTAGGGATGAAAAGGGGTTGAAAAAGGCCTCCGAAAAGAAACCATAGGGGTGGAAAATACGGTCCGCCACGTGAGCGTATGAAAAGCGAAAGTGGGTTTTCCCTGAAAATCCAAGATGGTAGCCAAGGAGTCCGGGCACTACTTATGTTTTATGCGAATTTTTCACTACCCGAGTCTCTTTAATGAACATAGTGTAAATTCAAAAATATTTTTGTGCAATTTGTGAATTAATGTGGCAATTACTTCTTTGTGTATTTCTAAAATAGTGTAATTTAATTACTAAAGTTGTTATTGTATTGTTTAAGCTACTTCCACAACATTACGTCCGACACCGCCAAGATCACAACCTACAGAAGCCCCATCTTCTACTTCTACCACTGTGGAAGTAACTACGCCTGATAATGTAACTACACCAACATCAGAAAGTGAAGGTACTACGAATGCTCTGACTACTGCTGCTACTACAACACCAGATGGAGCTGCTACATCAGGTGAAGCTACTACTCAGGTGATTCTACTACAGTTCCCACTACAACTGTTTCTGACACTGAAACAACCACGGAGGGATAAAATAGACAACGCAATTAATATTTAGACACATTAATTTAACCATATTTATTAAAGTAAGTAAAACACAAATTGCAAGATTTAAACACAACATTAAACACTGTAAACGTGGATAAATAAATATTTTATTCAAAGGTTACTTTTTTACACTATCACTGCTCAGTTTTAGACACTTCACTAACTTTCCAATACCCACGTTGTATTAAACACGTTAGGGAGGGTTACGCACGTTGTACTATTAGCAGTCTAGGAACGGAAGCCAAGCGCGTTTTACAATGGGGATACGGAATAACAGAATTTCGTTTTCAATAAAAACAGATGTAATTTAATAATAAAAATTATCAAAATAGTACTGTTTAAAAATAAACGAAAGGAATAGAACTGGAATCCGATTGATCAAGAATCGTATAACAGAGACAGAGCTGACGCCTCCCCACGTTTTTGTATAAGATGTAAGAGAAAGGAAAAACATTGTCGTTGTTATAATTATATTGCCATACCCCTAATACTTAAGTTTACAGAAAGATATCAAAATCAGCGTAAGTGTGACAATGATTTACAGTCACTGCCTTTATTTTCGAAACAAATTATCCTAACGCTGATAAAGTTTGGTATAATAATAAAAATAAAACCGCGACGTTTCAGAAGCGGTCTCTGCCTCGTTATAATACTTAGTCTTGAAAAACATTACACAATACTAAATGAATTCGATCGAGTGTAAAAATAGTTATTTACAGGACTAATCCTGAAGATGGAAGCAGAGTTCGCTTCCGAAACGGCGCGCTACACAAAGAAAAAATGTGGAAGTAAGCCGATCAACTCAACTAATATGATACCATACTTACAAAAGGCCTATAACTTTACAATGTGGGAGGCATGTGTACCCCATGCCGGCCGGTGGTACCACCACCTTTACCTCGGTAAAGGCTGCCGGTCACCTTCTTCCTTATCCTTAATCTATTCTCATTGTATTCTTATTTTCGCCCTCGCCGTCCTCTTACCAGATTTTAAACTTTAAAATTATAAAAAATATGTGGCTGTGGTTTTTAGGGTAACACATATCAAAAGTAAAATCCTGCCTCGCTCAGATGTTTGAGAGGACCGGACCTAAGAAAGTATCAAAAGTACTCACCTTCTGATCCACTATTGTAACATCCCGGTATCAGGTCTAATCTTAACGCTGTTCATCAACATCTTAAACAATTAGAACCTGATATTTTGACATGCTAAAATACAAGTCTCTTCTGCAATTTCCCCAATGCAATCTTTACAACGCTTGCAAGAAGATTTCTTCTTTGGAGCATAAAAAATTCGACCAGATTGAAGGTTGAGTATCATGTCTTAGTTTCCATGTTGCGATACCTCAATTCTGGAGGCTTTCAATGTTCACAGCTCTAATTGGCTACAGTTTTCATCATTCAACCAACAAGAATCCCTGACAATCCTAACCATACTCCACATCTTCTAGATCCCTTTGTTACATCAAACCCATTTGTTTATATAAATAAAATCTACTGTCTCTAATTCCCATATTGTTCTGGTACTGATAGAACCTGTGATATTTTAAGTCAGGTAAATAGATCATTTGCAACTTCTCCATGATGTGAATACTGTTTTAAGTCTTTTTCATCTTCGGACATTGCTCTTACGTATCTGAAGTCATCCTCATGGGCATGTAGTTATACATTCCCAAAAACAAACTCGTATAGGTCATTTCTCGTTCCCAACTCTAGTTCAATAAGGCTTCGTGCTGGTGCAATATCTCTGAAAAATAAATTTTATACTAAATGGAAAACTAATGAGACAGACTAGAGTCATTCATACTACGTTGGTGCTAGAAGTACCTGCGAAAGTGTTATCAGTAAAGGTAAAATTGTTGTTTGAACAACTAAAGTGCAATGAACTAGCTACATTTCATTTGGTCTTTAGTAAAACACATTAGTAAAAACTGTGGTACATCCTCATTTTTCCCATGACATCTTTTAACGGGTTTGCAGTTGCTGATTCTGTATACAAAACTAAAGATCATTAGTAGGCTTGGTCTTAATAAGGCGACTGACCCAAACAGTATCCCAGCTATTGCCTCAAAGATATTTTTCTCGAGCTAGTACTGGTTTTATCCCTAGTCACTTTTTATGCCTTCTGGGGAATTTCCTTCATCATGGAAGTTGGAAAATGTTCAACCTATTCCAAAAAAGGCGATCCATCCAAGTACCGACCAACTGCCATCAGTTTTATTTTGTCATGAAAAATCTATCAATCAGCAACTGCTGAAACTAACAAACTCCTTACTGATAACCAGTAGTAAGGCTATATTCATCCTGGTGTAGGAAGTAACGTCATACCAATCCGCGACGTGAGCGAGCACTTAAGCACTCGGAAGTATGCGATCGGCAGACTAACGAGAGATTAGGGCGTGACCCCGCCCCAGTGGCATCGGGCCAATGGGAAAGAAGTATGGGCCCCTCTCCTGATAAGATTATCAAGGGGGCTGTCCCATGTGTTGACCAATGAGAGACATGTCGGCAATCTTAGACGTGGAGCGTTAGCCCCTGATAGCTTCTTCAGTATGGATCCTAGACATCTTCCTATGGGGATGTTGCATGCTGCGGGGCCATGAAGGTAAGTTCACCTTCGTTCTTTGTCTTCGTTGCTGAAGAGACGTCGATGCGACGTAGAAATATAAACCCTGAAAAAAATGGTTTGCTTGTCGCGAGAGTCGAACTACGGAAAGCTAGCATTGTAAATATACACCATCGCCTCTCGTCTACTGGGAATTTGTTAGATATGAATGCTGAATATATATAAATATATATGCTGACGTCACACAACGTATAGAAATGTTTTAATTTTTCATTTGACAAAATTGTTTACAACATCTTTAACAATTTTAGCAGATAATACTACTGACGAAGATAACTGTAGGTGTTATCGAAACGTTTAGATTGTATAATTTAAAATACACCATTAAAAAACCCAAAAAAAATAAGTATTTTATAAATATCAAAGGTGGTGACCTCCGTATCTTCATTTCCCATTACAAATTATAGAATTAAAAATTGAAACATGTAAAACAATTTGACTGTTAAACATTCAGGTGAAATAAGAAACAAGCATAATATACATCATGAAAGTAATTATATGAAATGGCGAGGAAATAATAAAAAACGCGAAACTATAAATGTGTCTACTTAAGTTGGAACCGTATGGTAAACTTTCTTGTTATTGGTTTTATTATCCATGACAAAGAATTTAGTATTACGAGCAAAACGAATTTGTGACCATGAATTTTTGAAGAATGAATATAAATATTTAACAAAATCTTTACAAGATAAAGGATGTTCACTTATTTTATTACACCTTATAGACATAACCTTAAAGAAAAACCAATTCTTAATGTTAATACTGCTTTTCTTCCTTTTATAGCTAATTTTAAAGATAGAATTGAAAAAATTCTAATTAAATATGGCATTAGGACTATTTTTAAACCTACAAGAAAATTTAAAGAACATTTAGGGTCACCCAAAAATATTTCAAACCCATTATCATCTTCCGGAGTGTATAAGTTGTTTTGTTCATATGGAACATTGGACCACAAAACGTAGCTTTGATACAAGACGTAAACAACATTTGTGATTTTGTAGATTAGGTCAACCAGAGAAGTCTGTGGTGGCTGACCATGCCTTAAATAATCAAAATCAAGACATTCAATTTGACAATATGGAAATATTGTCAAGACAAACTCATTATTATGTTCGTTTACAACGTGAAGCTATTGAGATATATAAACGCCCTAATAATTTTAATAGACAAGAAGATCTCCGTTTAACCAGGCACCTTATAATTAAAAAAATGCATAATGATACGTCTTGATTTTGATTTTAATTTTAACTTTTGGTATGTCTAGGTTTTTGGCTGTGTTAGTTGAAATTAAGATTAAAATTAAAAAATTACAAAAAACGTTCTGCATTATGCTTTTCATTGTTAATAACACTTGCACTTAATGATAAAGATATCTCTTTGTTAGATTTAACTGGATTATTTTATTTGATGTGATGTTTAAATTTGTGAATGCTTCTATCATTTTCAAATTGTAGTTTTTCACAACTTTACACTTTCATCATAACTTGATTAAATTTTGTTAAATGTGTTTTTTGGCTGACATTTTTTATTGTTAACCTTCGACCGTTAGAGGGTGTTCTGATCTGTCCTCTTTAAGCCAGTTTAACAATATTTAATTTTACTTAAATTTAATTCTATAATTGGCTTTATACGTTTCTCAAACTGTTATATTAATAGCAGGCTGATGATCATGTTTTAATTTTTCAATTTTAACAAAATTGTTTTAATAGCTTTACAATTTTAATAGATATTACTACTGACGAAGGTAACAGTAACGTTAGGTTGTATAATTTAAAATACATCATTAAAAAAACCCCAAAAAGATAAGTATTTTAGTTAAAAAAGTTATTCTTCATAAAAAGTTCTGCATGGTCTAAAATCCAAATGCAATCTTCAGTTATTAAAATTTCCTAGTCATATACGAGGTATATCAGAAAATATTAATTTTATTCAAGAGTAAAGTACCTTTATTTTTGACAATACAGATGAATGTTATAAAGAAAATTTATTTAGAATTAAAAGCTATTTTCAAATATATAATTACAACCATTTACCATGAAAATTAAGGTTTTGTGATTATTTATGTTTTACATTATAAATTTCAATACTGACTGAATTTATCTCTCTTACCTATTAAAAATATGATAACCATTCTATTAATGTTTATAAACGACCTTGCAATTTAAATACATAATGAATGCATAATAATTATTAATTTTAGAAATAGGAAAATCCATACAAAGGATATTTAGCAAACAAACATAATTAAATTGTTATTCATTCTACTAAAGCCTCGACATATCCACCTTCTCTTTGTAAACATTTAATCGGTCTTTTACCAAACTCCTGCAATACTTTCCATATCATATCTGGAGTGATTTTTTGGCATTCTTCAGAAATAAACGTCTCCAAATGGTCTTTGCTGATAAACTTGCTGTTTTAAGTAACCCCATAAAAAAGTCAAGGGGAGTTAAATCAGGAGCCTAGGAGGCCAAAAAAATCTCTGAATACCTGTGAATCACCTTCCCATTAAACATATTTTCAAAGGAGTACTCTAACATTTACTGTACTGTGGATGGTGGCACCGCCTTGTTGGAACCAAATTTTCAGACGTTCTTGTAACGGAAGTTCATCCATAAAGTCACTGACTTGATTTTGTAATAATTACAAGTAATGTGCGGCATTCAAGTAATGTATAAAAAAAAGATACAATCAATTTATTTTTGTACACACCACACTACACGTTCGTTTTAAACAACTAATGGCTACAACTGTTTATTACAAAGTTTGGATTAATGTTAGACCACCAGCGCCAATTTTCTGATGAGACGGTTCCGTTGGAAGAAAATGTTGCCTTATCGGAAAAAATTCTACGTTTTGTTAAAAAACGGATTATCTCACTTTCCTTGGATCTGAGCTCAGAATTCAAATCGTCTATCGTAATCCCTTTCTTGTAATGTGTGTACCAATTGGGGTTTATATGGATAATATCTGTTTCTTTTTAAAATATTTGGGCACTGTATCTTTACTTACTGTAGTATTTTGTATTCTAGAGGCCCTTTACGCAATGAAATTTTTGGTTCTTCTAAAAGCATAACTCCAAATACAGTGTCTTCATTGGCAACCAGTTTTCGACGTTTTTTCTTAAAATTGTTTTCAATACTTCCACTTGTCTTGAATTTATTTAATATTTTTGTAACTGTTGAATGCCCAATGTTTCTATTCGGATGTCTATTATTAAAAATATTTACTGCTTCTCTATGTGTTTTATAGTGGTCTCCCACAATTAAAACAATTTCGATTTTTTCTTCACAAGTTAACTAAAGCTGCCATTTCTAATGTTGTAAATACCAACGCTCTCTGCCATTTAGTGTCACACATTTCATGTCAATGCATCCTAGATTACATTAAATTTTATAAAGTCAGAATACCGGAATGTATGAAAAATTAGTAAATAATCACAAAACCTGAATTTTCATGGTAAATGGTTGTTATAGCATATTTGGAAACAGATTTTAATTCTAAATAACTTTTCTTTATAACATTCTTCTGTATTGTCAAAAATAAAGGTACTTTACTCTTGAGCAAAATTCATATTTTCTGATATACCTCGTATGTGACTGGGAAATTTTGATAACTGACGGTTGCATTTTGGATTTTAGACTATGCAGAACTTTTTATGGAGGTTGTAAAATTACACACAATTATGATAAGGGTAGAATTATAATACATTTATATGTGGGCATTGATGTTTAGATTTTCTGTATCATAAATAGCTAGCAATATTATTCGTTTATTTGTAGTCATGCCCCAAACGTTCAATTGGCGGGTGTGGGAACCGTGCTCACCGCAACGTATCTTCCGCCAATCGAGCGTGATCCTAACAAGTCCTGGTTCGTGATAGATGAGTACCATATCGTCTTATCAACATTTCATCATAGTAAAATAAAACTATTAAAAAACCAACAACAACACAACATGCAGAAACACAATTGCTGACCTCTGGATAATCAGGTGGTCATATTACATAAGGTAAGATATATACTACGTAAGGTAGGTAGATAAGGTAAGATAATTTTAAGCTGCCTTGATCACATTTAGGTGAATATTAATTAGGAAGAATGAAGGTGATTTCTTCAGCTCTAATCGGAAATGAAGATACTGAAGTTACCACCTTTGATATTTATAGCTTCGTATCAATATGAATACCAATTTACTTTTTATTATTATTCCTTTTTATAAAATTACTATTTCGCGTTATTTATTATTTCTTCGCCATTTGATATAATTACTTTCATGATGTGTATTATGCTTGTTTTACTTCACCTGATAGTTTAACACTCAAATTATTTTACCTGTTTCAATTTCTAATTTTATAATTTTTAATGGAAAATATACAGAGGTCATTTGATATTTATACCTTCTTATCTAGAATACCTGTTTTTTTATTATTACTCCTTTTTGCTTACGAACTGTCCACGTTTTGGACAATAAGTAATTTCTATTAGTAAAATAATGTACATACATATGTACAATAACTCTGCAGCAGCTAAAAATTACATACAATGTATTTTTAAACTATATGAATGATAACATTGTTGACCTTTTATAATATACCACCTTAGATTATAGAAAAGAGTAGCTGTAACATCTTGGTTATAATAAAATGCGCGAATGCTAACATCTTTTTTCCAGTTGGACGTCTGGGGGCGTGTACGGGATAGGAACGGACTTAGTAAATTGCAACAATAATTGGCTTTAGAAATTTATTTACGCTAAATAGTATATAATTTTTTTTATGATTGTGGACCTGAACAAGCTAAATTTGGCCTATCGTGCTAAAGCACTCAGGAACATAGTAGGATGGATAGAGGATAATGAATTGCCAATAGATGCCTATGAACAGCTACCTTAAATTTTCTCATATCATAAGTGAGAGGAAAACAGGAACTAGGAAATCATTCCAGAGTTTAGAAGCAGTGTAAAAAATGTGGATTGCGCCCGTTTGGTACGACAAGTGGAGATTTGTGCTGCATACTGGTGATATGAATGAGCGAACCGAGTGTTTCTCGCAAAGATAGCCTGAGATGGTATCAAAGAATATAATTCACAGCACAATAGCCGTTGTAATAACGATAATAAAAAGAAAGAACTGAAACCATCCTTCTATGCTCAAGGGCCTGTATGTGAGAAGTTAAGGACGGGTCTAATCGCTCTGTTTTGAATACGATCAACGATATCGAGAGCGTATTGGGGAGCACTAACCCAGAGGTGAGAATTATATTCCAGATGAGGCCGAATTTGGGCCTTATACAGCAGAAGGAGTTGTCGAGAGGTAAAGTACTGCTTAGATCTGTACAAAAAGCCTATTTTACGAGCAGCTGTTTTGGTAGCTGACAGAAGATGGTCAACCCATGAGAGATTTGAAGATACAGTCATGCCCAACAGAGTAATAGAGTCTGAAAACTTAAGAACTGAGCCATTCATACTTACAACAGGAAATGATCGATCTTTTTTGGCGGACACAAGGCAACACTGAGTTTTGTTAGCATTAAATTTAACTAGATTATTGCTTCCCCATTCGAGAATACGTTGAATGTCTTTGTTGATTGAATTTGCCATTTCAGCTTTAATTTCTTGATTTGACATAGAGGTGGATTATCACTATGAGTGGACTGAGACGAACTACAATGAAGAGTGCTGTCGCTAGCAAAGCAATGGATCCGGTTAGTCGTTGAAGAAATAAGATTATTTATATATAGCAGAAAAAGTGAGGAGCTATAACTAATCCCAGTGGCACGCCTGCGTTAATGTCAACTTATTTTGAAAAAAGCCATCAACTACGACACGTATTCGTCTTTTATCAAGGAAACTAAAAACCCATTTAATGAACGTATCAGTTAACACAAACGAGATTAGTTTGGCAAGTAAACACATATGCCAAACTTGGTCAAATGCATTTAAGATATCTGAAGCGACTACAATTGTTTCACCGGACTGCTCTACTGTATTGTTCCAAACTTGGGTCACATATGAAAGAAGATCACCTGTTGAACGACTTTGCCTAAACCCATATTGGTGGTCACTAAGGAGTTTGTTAGTTTCAAGGAATGTGAGCAGTTGCTGATTGATAGCTTTTTCCATGATTTTAGACAAAATGGAAGTAATGGCAATTGGTCGTAGTTTGAGGATCGGTCTTATCGCCTTTTTGGAATAGGTTGAACATTTGCTAACTTCCATGATGAAGGAATTCCCAGAAGACGTAGAATCGTATAGAGCTTAGATGGACTGGTACTAGTTCGGGGAACATTTCTTTAAGACAATAGCTGGGATACCGTCTGGGCTAGTCGCCTTATTGAGATCAAGCCTACTGATGATCGATTCCAAGAGCTTGTACCGAAAATGAATTGGTTTCATAGCGTATGAAGAAGAGTTGACTAGGGCACATCTTTTCCAGAATCATTGAGACACTAGTTTGATGCAAACAAATCCACAAAAACATTGGCTTTGTCTACAGAATCAGAACTACCGATCCGTCAATAGATGTCAGAGGAAATGAAGATGTTCCAAAGTTTTACTAATGGCTTTAGCTAAAGACCAAAATTTACGACTGCCTAAAGGAGATGTAGCTAGTTCATTGCATTTTCGTTGTTCGAAAATTTTAGTTTTAGTGATGACACTTTTGCAGATATTTCTACACCAACGTATTCTACATGACTGTCGACCGATTTATTAGATTTCCATTTAATGTGATAATTTGGGTTTTATATCGTATAAAAAACTATGTAATCGTTTAAATTTCCAAACACTTTTTTACATTTCTCGACGTTTTGGAAAACAAACAAAAACATTTATAGAAAAAAATTTCTGTTTAATTTAATATAATATAGTTCAAAGTTTACAATCAACACAATTTTTTCTATAAATGTTTTTATTGACCACAAAACCTCGAGATAGATAAAAAAAAGTTGAATTAAAACGTTACAAGTTTCTTTTACGATATGTTTAAAAAGTATAATAATATATGAAATTCACAATGTATTTGTCATAGTTCATTTACTAAAAATATTGAAGCATTTTACCTTTTTGGGACGCTAAAAATCAATTATATATTAAAATTGATTTGCAATGGTTATCGAAACTAATTAATGAATTAATAAAATTCGATACACCTCCGTGTCTTTTCAGCCTACCTCTAAAAGCAATGGTCTGAAATACAAAATGTAACAAAATAATAACTTACCAAGATAAGTGAATGTATGCTTGTCTCTTACACATGCAAACTTTATTGTATAAAAGTTTTAACATCACATCGTGGCATTTTAGAACAAATTTCGATGCATCGCAACACAAAAGATTAAACAGTTAATAAACGTGGTTTCTTGATTCCAGTGAGTTATCGGAACTGTTCGATATAATTAGTGGACGTCTTGGGTAGAAAAAGACAGGCTGCGAGTAATATGTTACATCTCTTTCTATAATCTAAGTATACCACGTGACTGTATCTCAGTCGTTATCGAGGCATTGATAGTGTAAGTTCTAATCATACTAAAATAATAATTAAAGGCGATTTATTTTGATTCTGCTACTACTGAGTAAAATTGCGATTTTAGGTTTCATAATCTATACAGTCAATATATGGATGTGTTACAACCAAATTGGTAACAACAAAAATTATTGTGTAACTCTGTTAATTGCTATACAATTATTTATTTTAACTCTTGTCGATATGTACTAAGCACAATTGTACACTCAGTGTTGAAAAACATTGAGTAATTTACATGTCTTCAGTCGTGTGATTTAACAAAAATGGTTAATGTTAATAATTTTGTAAAGTAAATGTATGACATCTGTGTCTAGCCAAATCTGTACTATGCAATGGTTGTAACACCAATACTTTAGGTTGTTACGAAATTCTCGTAAGAGGAGATGTTTAATGTATCAAAAAGCCAATGGAAAAATCGTTTATTGAATATACATCTAATAGACCACAAATTCGATTTTGATAAAAAAATTTTCACTATCTTCTCCGTCATATTGGGGACGCTACGAAAATTCTGTGATTTCTTTTACACTTTCTCTAAAACGAAATTGTTTCGGATACCAGTAAAAGACTTAAAAAAATAGGAATTTCTACAAATTTTCTATTCCTATTTTTTTTTTTTTTTTTTTTTTTTTTTTTTTTTTTTTTTTTTTTTTTTTTTTTTTTTTTTTTTTTTTTTTTTTTTTTTTTTTTTTTTTTTTTTTTTTTTTTTTTTTTTTTTTTTTTTTTTTTTTTTTTTTTTTTTTTTTTTTTTTTTTTTTTTTTTTTTTTTTTTTTTTTTTTTTTTTTTTTTTTTTTTTTTTTTTTTTTTTTTTTTTTTTTT